>CABFVX010000022.1:142649-224124 GCA_902151425.1 Timema shepardi
GGTGGTGGTGGTGGTGGTGGTGGTGGTGGTGGTGGTGGTGGTGGTGAAAATAACCAAACATGATTTAAAATTAGAATAACACTTAAATATATAGTAGAAAAAATAATTAAAAAGATGAATTGTTTCAACATTCATTTCTTTAAGACTTTAATGAGCTAAGATTTCCCTAAAATAAACCTCTGTAACTTAAATTACCCCTGTCCCCTATAAGAAAAGTAATAATCGCAAGCTGTTGAAATTTGAATTGTTTCTTATTTCGTTTATTAGTTCTCAATGTAATGATTGCATGCAGGATAAATTCTTCTTTTCCAATTCCATTTCTATTTCACTAAAAATGTATCATCTTAAGAAACTTATTTCAATTCAATTTTTAATGCTTATAAAAGTTGATGTTTATAATTTAAAGTGAAAAATATTTTTTTTTTAAATAATATTTATAGTAGTCAATATGATATATTAAATGCTTTTTTAAAATTTAAATATGGTAAGTGTGGTAAAATATTTATTGCAATGTTGATCTAGACAGGTAAACCAACATAATTCTATGATTAAATAGTAACTAATGATAATTTTGTAGTTGAATGAATTAATAGAAGTTTTAAATAAGTTCAAAAACAATATGTATTCTCAATTTTAAATTTATTTTAATTGAAATTGTATTATATTTGGAAGAAGGTATAAGAAAAGTGGATAGAAACATATAAAAGGGGGACAAACACAATATGGCCTTTACAATGAAAAGAAGAACACAATTCACACTTTACACTGCTGCCAATGGACAAAGAGGTAATGGTTGCCTCTTAAAGAAAATTGATTGTCACCGCCCAATCCCCCGACCTAGGTTTCATTCTATCGGAACTCATCAGGGAGGAGTGTGAAACGTGCAACGCAACTTCCTAAAAGAGAAAACCAAATAAAACAAAAGGGAAGAAAAAGGAAATTATAATTTTAGAAAGGGACAGTGTAAAAATAGTAAAAATAATTATATTCAAAATAAATATTTAGTGATCTATTTATCTATTTTGATTGCCTTGTCATGGCATTGCAACTTCAATCGAGGATAATTAAAAATGGGTGAAAATATTCAATTAGTTTATCGGTCAAAAGTATTGTTAGAGATCTATTATGTTATTAATTTAAATTTTGATATTAATTTTAACAACTGCACCAGCCCTGGTGGCATAGTTAGAAAACGTGCTAGTTTTGTGTTGAGCTAGTCTGCCGAGGGCGGGGAGATCGAGGTTCAAATCTATCTTGGGTGAACTGAGGGTATCCATTCTTCTTCTCTCACTTGTACACTCTATGTTATCTTCTCCTCCCAACTTTGGTCTTTCCTGCAGTATTTTCCCTACATACTTCATTTCCATCATTTTCTTTGGCATCCTCTTCTCCTCCATCCTCATTACATTTCCATAACATCTCACTCTTGCATTCTCTACTATATCATATACTCCCTTTACTCCCCGAATAACTTCATTCCCTATCCTTTTTCTCCTAGTGACAGCTAACATGTTCCTTGCTTTTTTATACTATTTTTCAGCACATTTGACCATACCAACTAAAATCTTTGAAGCGCTAAGCTAATTTACTAAACACACAAATCAGCCTTTCATTGCTACACTACAAAAATGCAAGCACAATTTAAAAAAATCGTTATTCTTGAGTTAATGGAGGTGTCTGAGATATTACTAGGATAGGGGTGGAAGTTATTTTTTGGTCACGACATTCTGTTTACCCTGCAAACCTTAAAGTATTGTTGGGCTGTTGAAGTAGTAGCATAGCATATTACAAAGACCTACAGATCCCAATTTCCCTACCACTACTTAGCAGGATGAATATGTTATATTACAGTAAAAATAAAAACATAAATATTAGCATGATGAAAAATGGTATTTGCTCTTCCTCCAAGGAAATGTGAGCTCCCTTTTCTCTAAAGCTACTTTCTCTTATGTAAATATATAGATATCCAAAATTTGTAGGAAGTCATGGTTCATGTATCATATAATTTTATAAAACTGTTTGGTCTTGTTTTTAAATTCCATCTCCTAATACATTAATAGACATTTCTCTATAAGGAAAGCCTCTTTTCGCTTTATGGGGTATTCACATCCAATGTCCTTTTCCTGTGTTTGTCCTTTGTTATACCTTTTATATGTTCCTATCTATGTGTCCTATCATTTTTTACAATTTTACATTTTCTCCCTTTTGTGTTTTTTTTTTTGTTTCCTCTTTTAGGAAGTTGCCTTGCACATTTCACACCCCTTCTTGATTAGTTCCGATAGAATGAAACATAGGTCAGGGCATTGGGCGCTGACAATCAATTTTCTTTGAGAGGCAACCAATGGCAGCAATGTAAAATGTGAACTGTGTTCTTCTTTTCATTGTAAAAGCCATATTGTGCTCGTCCTTTTTATATGTTTCTATCCACCTTTCCTATACCTTCTTCCTATTAATATATATTAAAATAAGCTTTCACCTAAAAAATATATATATATATTTGTCTCTTTGTTTAGTGTCTTTGACATGCTTCGATACCATAAGTTTACAATTGGTCATGCCTGGGTGACTGACTATGGTAATGCTGAAGAAAAAGAGTTCTTTGAAACACTAATCAAATATTCGCCGCTAAATAACGTGCGTGTTCCAGAAAAAGATGTTCAGGTCAGTACCTTGATTTATTTAAAAAAAAAACTGAAGCAATTGCTGCTGAAGAAGGGTACTGATGTACCCCGAAAATTACATAATTTATTATGTGTTTTGTTGTGTTTTAATTGTGAACTTTTGGGGCTTACAATTTTCTGATAAATGTGTGGGCCTTGCCCTTCTATCCTTTCAATGTTTAACTAAAATGGTTAGTAAATATAATAAGAACGTCACCCGTTTCGGTGGCCACGGGGTGTAACGCGTTACTCTTGCAGTAGGCTAGACTGCTGATGCCTGTGAATATTTTTATTGGTGAATATTTGTAAATGTTGAAGCCAATTTTTTTTTTTTCCAAGCTAAGTTTATAAAATTATATATGCATCTAAATTAGCCAGAAATATGGACACTTGATAATCTGAGGTGTTCTTTAAAATGTTGCAGTATCCTGCTACTCTTCTTCTGACTGGCGACCACGATGATCGAGTGGTGCCGCTACATTCCCTCAAGTTGATAGCAACCTTACAAGAAACATTCCGCAACTGCAAAAAACAGGTGGGTGATAAACTGAACACTGTATTTTGGGGCTGCTACACCATGAAGTACAGTCTCTTTCTCACATTCTACTCCTTTAGCAAAGCAAGTATGTTAGGTTTCACAGTTTACAAGAGCTGAATTTTACTCAAATTTACTGGCATCAATAATTAAAAATGAACCCCTAAAATTATGAAGTATATTCGAGACCTACCGATTTGGGGGTAGACAAAAAAAAAATATGATTTTAATTATTTTTTAAATATATCTCTAAGGAAAACCTATTAAATTACCTTAAAGAGATATAATTATTTGTAATTATTTACCCATTGGGCCAACCCATTTTTAATCATTAAACTTAAAGAAATATAGTAAATATTTTAATCCATTGTATATTTTCTGATTTGTTATTAAGTGTTATTTGCTTCTTAACATGTTCTTATTTAAGTGTCCTATCATTCTTTACCAATTTCATTTCTCTTCCCTTTTTTTCTCTCTGTGTTTCCTCTTTTTGGAAGTTTTGTTGCACATTTCACACTCCCTTCTGATGAGTTCTGATAGAATGAAACCTAGGTCAAGGTAATAAGCGGTAAAGAGCAAGAAGCGGCCATTATCTCTTTGTCCAACGGCAGCAATGTAAAATGTGAACTGTGTTATTTTCATTTATAAAATCCATATTGTGTTTGTTGCCTTTTATGTATTTCTATCTTCCCTTCTTTTACCTCCTTCTATATATAACCATACAAACTTCAAAAAGTGAAAAAAAAAAGTTTTACTTAACAAAACATAAAAATCATTTAAAGATTATTTTCTCAAGTTTTTAGTTTGAATTATTTATTTAGAGCGATTATAACATACTAATGGCTTGGACCAACGTATATTTATAAATAGACCCTAACAACCAGACCTCAGACCATTAATTATTTACCACTCAATTTGGGGAGGGGGGGGAGGAAATATATTTTTCTGGCTGAAGAAAGTGAGTATCTTTCAATGGCCTGCTTACCTAACTTTTGAGGTCAGATTGAAGTTGCTGTGTGAATAAATAATAAATAACATCTTGTAAGTCCTAATTAAAAAGCTTTTCTCATTAAAATGATTTAAAAACAAAACATAATCTTGGTAAAGGACAATATGTATGTACTACCAGTATGAAGATTAGGAAAGTTAAAATAAATAAGGTGTATTTGGTTATTTTCAAAGTGGATTCATTTTCAGACATACATATTTTTTTCCTTTTCAAAGTGATCATATTTTTAGGGTGCGGCCTATATTCAGGTGTGGCTTATTTTTGGATCAATACAGTATTTGATGTATTGTAATTTATAACTTTTTACTTTACATCCATTATTATTTTGAGCCTATGATACTGGTATTTTTTAATTTATTTTTTATTCAAGACATACATTTTCCACTACTGGCTTTTTAGGCCTTTCGTAGCTTCATATGTCTTATAATCTAACTTAAGACTAGGAAAGACACAATATCCAGTCCCCAGCCGTCAATTTGTCAATGTGAGAGGGTAAACCCACATTCCACCAATGATAAATTTTCGGCCATCCCGGGAATCTAACTTGGAACCCGAAGTTCTGTAGGCAGACACGCTACCGACTGAGCTAAGGCGTCGGGTTGTAATTTATAACTGGTAAATTAAATACAAAAATTTATAAAGTTGTGTCAAAAATATTCATAGAAACGAGGTATAGTTTTGAACACAAAGAACTCTTGCCATCTGATTTCTTTTCTTTAAACCTCCAAAAAGAATTCTTCACTTGTATGGTGACCTTGTCATTTCAAGCCAATACCAACAGAAAGCACATCTCCTTCCTTTATTTGTGTTTTTTTTACCAGTGTTCCTCATTCTCTCCGATTTGGTGAGACACATTTAATAACTTCCCTTTTGATTAATACATTCAACACCATATTTATTCACAACTTATGTTAAGTGCTATGGATTTGGAGGGTAACTCTAAATAAATTTACATGAATTTGCATGGAGAGGGGATGAAAAAAAACCACCCTTTTTGCACTTCCACTGATATTCGAACCTCAATTTTGTCATTGGCAAGCCAGTATATTGTTGTAACAAGTTACAAGACAGATGTAACAACTTACGAGTTATGGCTTAATCGAATGAGGGACACTCACCGAACCTCCAAGACAAGCTGCAACACATGGCACTAGCACCGACCAACTCACTCCAAACAACCACCCGATAGACTGACGGAGCGTTCGACAGGAGCCACCTAGCGTCAAACCCGAGACTGGTGAGAAACAAAGGAAGATAGTTGCTTCTTCCGGCCACGTCAAGGTTCTAGGCTATTCGACACGTTGCTCGGCCCATCTCGACATCTCGTTTGTTCTCTTCTCCTTCCTTCCCTCTCCTCGCATCCCTCCCCGTCAACTTTAACTTTGTTTATATAGTGGTGCACTCGTGGTCTATGGTCACCTATTACACCACCAGTTTATCGAGGTGAGAACGGTGACATAGGGCAGGGGATTATTATTATTATTGTCTATATATAAATTATATTTCGGTGTAATAGGGGAAAACTTTCTAAATTATTGTTCTGCTCACCTAATCTTAGTTTGAATATGTAAACTTACTAACGTCATGCGCTTCTCGCTGTTGTCAAAATGTCGTCGCCTTTTTGGGCTCCAGCCCTATTTATTGCGCCCATTGGTCTTATTGGTATATTTACATTCTATTGAATACGCAGAGTAAAACTCTGCACCTTGGGCTTTCTTCCCATCTAGTATTTATTTATGAGTTTGCTTAGGATTAGCTGTCGTCTGGGTGGATTACGTTATATTAGGAGACAGGACACTAATAGGATGGATTGGGACTTGGTCCGCTATTGGTTGTTATTATTGTATAACATTATGATATTTGTTGGGGGTTATGAGCGCTTAACGCCTGTGTGTTACGCGGGACCTTTGTCATAAACTTTAACAATCACCTTATTGGTTTGGACGCTCCTCGAACCTAGGACCATAGACTTTGATATAAGTCAAGTAGGATTTTTGTCTGATATGTTTAATTATGTTCATCGCGCATTGTTGCATATGTTGAGTTATGGTCTCCGTAATCTAAATGGAACTAC
The DNA here is from genome assembly GCA_902151425.1 of Timema shepardi. Classification (NCBI taxonomy): domain Eukaryota; kingdom Metazoa; phylum Arthropoda; class Insecta; order Phasmatodea; family Timematidae; genus Timema; species Timema shepardi. The sequence continues at coordinate 148,928 of CABFVX010000022.1, forward strand.
TTCTCATTAGGAAGGAAGACGCGCTTCACGCTCTATATTTGTTGATATTCTATAATGTGTACCTTTCCATTGTTTATGACAAATAAAGATATGTTATTAAAATTAGGCCATTTCGCCTGATTTTCCAGTCATCCTCACCCTAGTACAGGAAAGGGGGGTAGCATTGTATACCTTTAATCTCAGAGCAGGCCTGTCCACCTGTAGTCAAATTGTAGCCCCCTGATTATATTCTGTATGGTCTGCTAGCTCAAATTGAAATAATTAAAATTGCAGAAATAAACAACCAATTAGGCTCTGGTAATCGACATAAGTGCTCGCTAACTTCCATGTAGTTTTCAGAATTGTAAGTTAAATGTTACTTGTATACTGTATGGATGAATGTGGGTGGGAGAATGGGTTTGGGTATGTGTGTTATATTTGGGCATTATGTATTATAAATCTTATTGCCATTTCCCCAAAAAAATTATGCGTCACTCAGTCTGGGAGAGGTTGGCCATGCTTGTCTTACAACTTGTGAAGTAATGTACTAAGTTACTCATGGGTATAGGTGTGTGTATCATGATGTGTTAGTTTCTTATTTTTTCATTGATGTGTTTCAGACTAACCCACTTGTTATTAGGGTGGACACCAAGTCCGGTCATGGTGGTGGCAAACCTATCACTAAGATTGTAAGTAGACACATTATTTATATCATTTATCACTAATGTACTCCCTGTTATTGTGGTCCTGTGGAAAGTAAGATCTGACCATTAGTCTTGCCTTTTCCTCACAAGTAGCCATTTTTCACTTCTAGTCAAGTTTGAATTGAATTTGAATGAAAACTTTTTTAAAGTAATACAGAGCAGTATTTGTGCTATAAAAATTTCAAGTTGAATTGTTTTTAATAGTTTCTTGTGTAACACATAAATACAACATAATTTTTGAGATTTAAAAAATATATATATATTTGAATAAGTTACATATTTTTAGAATCGGACAGAAAGGAAATATTGAAGAATTCTATTTTTTATGAAATAATATCTTATAAAATTGAATCAAATTAACTGAACTCTGAATTTTCATATTAAAATAAAAAATTCTGAGTGCTCTAATTTTTGGAATAAAATATATCTCGAGTCGAGTTGAGTTCCAACAATTACTAAAACTCGACTCTTAAGAATTTTTGAATAGCCACACATGCCTAGCTACAAATATTACATTCATAGGTGTGTGCATGTCAGATGGGGGTCAGACATAATATTGTACCCCCTTTTACCCATGAATGAACTTGATACATTATGTAGCCTTAAATCAACACAATCTTAACAAAATATCTCAAACCATTCAGGCCAGATAAAGCTCTTTATTCATATTGTACATGAAGCTACGATAGGCCTAGCAAACCGGTGGTGGAAAATGTATGGCTTGAATAAAGATTAAAAAACTGACCCAAGCCACAGGATGTAAACAATAATGGATGTAAAGTAAAAGTTGTAAGTGTGAAAAGTGTAAGAAGAAATGTTTTGTACTTCTCTAGACCTAATTTAACTATCCTTTCAGGTTGGCTTCCTTCATTATAACTTACTTTACAATATAGTACAGTGTTTCTATACTGTCTTATTATTTCCAAGCCATGACGCACTAATTCATTTTATTATTTTTAAACACTTTGAAACAAACTAAGTTTATGGTTTTTTCAATTTCTACTTCTTTCTGAGTGGGAAAAAAACTCGCAATTAAACTTAATATTTAACATATCGGCCAAAAAATAAACTGCTCCAGAATTAAGGCTACACCCTAGAAACACATCACATTTGAGTAAGATGTTAAGAGTATTTTATTTTAAATGTGAATGTATATTTTTGTTTAGATTGATGAGCACACCGACATCATGTGCTTCTACATGCAAGCTCTAAATTTGGTATTTAAGAAGTAAAGTTAACGTGAAGATAATTTTCTCAAAAGAATACATACTGCCCAGTGAACATTTTTATCTGCATTTAATGCATGAAGAAAGTATTTGTGGATACCATTAACAAACTTTGTCAATTTTGTTTCATATGATTGGCAAGCTGATCAAATAATAAATAGTTTTTAATAAAATAGGTTTATTTATTTATGCATAAATAATTCTGAGCCCTTCCTTTTACCATATATGTTTACTATAGAAGAGCCAGTGACAGCTATATTTTTTATCCGTTCATGTCATGTGATCTCTCTTTAAATAGGTAATTTTGAGCCCTTCCTTTTACTTGGGGGGAGTTTTATATGAAAAATAGATATTAGAGTATTTTGATTGTTTGATAGGTGTCTCTGGCAATTTTGTAGAATTGAAGTGCAAGAGACACCATTTAAATTTTCTATTATTTATCTGATCAGTTCATGTGAACTATTTTTATGTAAATAAGTTCAAGCTCTTCCTCCTAGACTGTGAATGTTTAGCTAGTGCCACAACCAACATATTTGTGACATCATTTCAACATCAACTAACAAAGTAATTTAACTACACTACTTAAATTGGATCATCATATAACTTACAGTCAATTAGTATATATTTGAATTGTTTGACATTCACCATCTGAACAGAGTGATTATATTAGCATGCTAATTACAAAATAACTTAATTCTAGAACAGAGACAACTCCCAGGCTCATTATTGTAAAAGGGGAATTCCCACTATCACCAACAACACATTTTTCATCCACACCAGGGATTGGACCTGAGCTCTTTAAAATCAATAAACAGACATAGTATCAACCACACTAAGGTGTCGGACATCTATTGAAAACTCTCTTATAGGTATAAAGTAGTGTCGGAAAATAAGTTTAAGACCACCCTTACAATACTAAAAATACTAACTAATTTATTTACTGGTCTTGAACGTTTTTCTTTATTAACTCTCTCTTAATTTTATGATGATATACATTACATACAAAAATCTTAATTTCTTTTACAAAATTAGTATATTAACTTTTAAGTGTCCTATTTTTTTAAGCAAAAGAAAAAATGATGACTTTTTAAGATTTTTATTAGCTACATTTAAAATTACTTCTTTTTACTTAGTCCTAGCATCATGTTATTTCTTATCTCTTTGGAAGTGGGTTGGCACACCTGTCTCATCTGTTCCTCCAATCAACTGACTTTAATGTGATCATTTTGAGGTTATTTTATATCAAATCATGGCAAAATTATAATTGTTGTAAATTGTTGAAATGATTTAATTTAATCTTTTATGTACATTTTTTATTGGTGGGTATTACAGACACATGTTACTCTGTCAATAGTGTTTTATATATAACTTGGGAACAGCACAAACACACATATTATGTTCCTGGTATGAATTATGATGAATTAGTCAACATGTCTACTTGTTGCTCCAACTATGAGACGGACTGGGCAGAGCCATGAGTCTGAAGACAAGCTCTCACTATATTTATTTTTCTTGTAACCTATACAACAATCTCTCTGCCAATCAGAAATAATTAGTAAGCAACTATTTTAAAAGTGTCATGCGGAAGAAATGAAAATGTCCAAGAACTCTTGCCATGCAAATGCAGGTATATTTCTTTATAAAACCATCTTCCTCAGCCACACCTTTGCATAAGCCATTAATAACACTGGTGTTAAAAGTGTACTAACTAAAAAATATTGGCAGATTAATTTAATTTGTCATGTTTAAGCCTTTAATAAATTTAAAATTATTATTTCACTAAGAACATTGATTTAACAGAACTTCAAGTTTGAAGAAGTAGTAATAATTGTAGGTTCTTTTCTAATTAAGGAGGATTATTGAGATATTTTTTTTAAATATATCAATGTAATAAAAAACATTTCAATAAAGAAGAATGAGAAAAGTTATTGAACAGCATATATCAAATGAAAGCAATAATTAAATAAATCAATACACATTTGGCTAATAAGAATTGAAACTTAGGTTAAGTCTATTTCTACTTGAACTTAGACAAAATGTTGATTATATCTAGACCAGAATTCCAAACGTGAACACTAGGTTTGATAGGGTTAGTGGGGTTATTTTTTATTTTATTAATGTCATTTTCAAGTTTAAAACCTGCTCTAGGAAAAACAAAATCGGTCTTCGACAAACGCAAAACAGGACACAAATCATTAACTCCATCTCCTACATAAATGACTCTGGAAAAATGTACACCATTCTTTCCCCTCTCTTTTATGTACTCTTGCATCTCATTACCTTTACACAAACTTTTATAACTAAGTGTACAGTGGTTTTGATCTCGAAAGGGCTCTACTAGTAGACAACCATCGTTACTTATGGTAGAAGGGTTGGAGATAACTTTGTCTATGTATGGCTCCAAATTCCATATGCGCAACCAATCATTTATGAGTATTGTGTTAAGGTCTGATAAAATGACAATTTCAGTGTTGTCGTTCTTCAAGAATTTCACCAAGTCTTCCATACAATCAGTTATACGGATCTCCAACATCTTTTCACGCAGCTGCTCATGTTTCACTCCTTTAGAATGCCAGTCACAATACTGATCATTCATAATTTTTACCACATCTTTTGAAAGGGAGTGGACAATCTTTTTGTCGGACACATCCTCACCTTCCTGGAAGATTCCTTCAAGAATGGTAGTGGTATCTCCATGTACTAGAGTGTGATCAAAGTCAAAAATGGCCAACTGTTGATTAACCTTTAAAAAGACGGGAACAATAATTTAACAATGTTAATAAACCAAAAATAAAAAATCACCTATTTTGAAGCATAATCTCTCAGATATTTATTCTAGCACCGCACTTGAGGAGTACTAAGTCTGACTATGAAACTGGCTCTTATAGAGTATGAGCTCCAACTTAAATTTACTATTTAAGTTGTATCATGGTTTTATAATTTAAAGACTTATCTGCACATAATTTAATACATATATACCCACTGGTGTTGCTCCCTACAGGGTAGGCAAGAAACTGCGTGTGCATATAACTTTAAAAAACAACTCCTTACTTAATCCATCCTCTCTCACTTCACACTTCCCTATCCTTGCATAATCCCTTTGCGTCACCATACATACACCAAGTCATACATGCTCTTTTATTCTTAAAACTCTTAATATTTCTCTTTTTTTCATGCATTCGCATACAACATTTAACTACATCTTATATGGCCTGCTCTTCCTTTTAATCCCCACTAATCTTCTCAATATGCCCAAACCAATGTGACGCTGCTTTCATATTGACCTATTGGATTCTCTCTCAAACCACACTACTTCAGTAGCCATCCATTTACAAAACTGACAATTATTTCCTGATTTGTCCTTATCCAACACTTAATATGATTTTCATAATTTAAATTACATGTGCATTTGTATAATATGAGATACAATTGTATCAGTACAGAATTAAGGACTACAGGATTGATATTGTTTTTATAGCAGCTAAAAGTTTCTAACTCACCCGTTATCCTATTCCCAATTACAATACGAGTTAATATTTGAATGCCAACATTCTAAGGTTTTGTTATTTTATGATTCAAATTAATATTTCAAAAATGTTAAATATCAATTACTTAAACTTATCTTCACAGTATTTTAGGGTACCAAATATTGACCACTTTGACTATAGTCAAATTGACACCTATTGTATTTCACTATATGTTTAAATGTCTGGACATAAACTTATTTAAAATCACAGTGCGTAGAAAATTAATTTTAAAATTCCTAAACTTTTCAATATATAATGTATAAAAGTGTCAAAGTTAGGTTCAAATCAATTGCTACCTACAGTTATTTCTGACGTCTTTTGGAAACCAGATTTATTTTAGAATTTGTTTTAAATCAATTTCTTAAGGCATATTCCCAAAATTATATATTTTGTGTATGCTCTGCTTGAAGGAAACTAAAGAAGTTTTTTACTATAAATTAATAATGGTTAAAATTTCCTTAAAATCAATCCACATTAGGGTTAATTCATAAACCAAGTAATGTTGTTTGGGTGGAGGGGTCTGGGGAGTTCTAATGTCTACAATCATGGTGTTACAAGGGGGATAGGGGTACATCAATGTTATTTAATAATGATCTTAAACTCAATATTCTAATGTTGTCTAATGATTTTAAAAAGGTTACTTTCCTGAATAGTCTATACATGCAGTTAAGCCATAAATATAAATAATAAAGAAGTGTTACTATAAAATTCTTTGGGATCATTTGTATTCAGGATTTAGAATGAATTCTGGGTGTTATTAAAACTGAATCACTCTTGATGTGAAAAGTCCTGTTAACACAGGTTTGAGAGGTTTAAGAGGAGGGAGGAGTTAGACTAAATGTCCATTTGGTATTATGGGAGGGGGGAAGGGTTAAAAAGGATAAGAAGATAGTTATGTGGCTCTTGGATGACCCCTTATGGTCAGCAACCAGTTGCAATATCTTATTACTAGATATTTACAGAAACTGTATTGCTTGAGTAATCACAGGCACACAGGTAAGCATTTAAATGTCACGACACAATATTCAAACACTACAAGCGTACTCACAATAGCTTTTTTGTAAGGGGTCGAGGCTATTGTGAACAGGAAGGATTACATGCAGGTGTTTTCAGGGGCCAAAATAGAGGAATTTGATTTAATCGCTCACATCTTAATTAATTTTTTAGGATAACTTATCAAAATTATGAAATTCTGGCTTCTAGGTGCACACATTTGTGCACAGGTGGTAATAATTTTTAAAATTGCAGCCCTCTGCATGCGGTAAATATCACACATTGCTCATGATAGAAAAACAAACTCTTAATTTTATTATTATTATTATTATTAATAATAATAATAATAATAAACAAATCTTTGGGCCTAAGTGGTGAAAGATGTCAACATCGAAGTATGGTTCTTATTTTTTTTACTCTGGAACATTCAGCAAAATCTCTTTATTTACCAATGTATGTATCCTATTTTAAAAACCTAATACCCTAAAAATGTATACGAATAATAGACTTACCGGGTTCATTTTTACCAGTTGTACAGACACATGCAATGTTAGAAAGTTTCTTCAAATATTTAAGATAAAACTGCAAAGCCTGCTGATATTTAACTAACACATTTGTTTACACAACACAATGAATTGTTATATATGTATCTGCTAGTAATCAGATAATACCTAATGTCTTAAGCTAAACACATAACAAGCATGTAATAAAAGATAAATCATGCTAAATTAAGTTATACATTTACCATTTTAAAGTTAGTACTGTTTTATATACTAGAATCGATTTTAATGATATAACCACTTTGAGATTTTAAGGTTTTTTATTTGCAGTAATCCCTAAAGTGAGGTCAAACTTAAAATCTGCTGGTTGTAATGCTGAAATTCAATAATAATAATAATAATAAAGCTTAGGCGGTTGCATGGACTAAGGCACTACTCTTACAATAGACTAGACTGCCAATGACGAGATTGTGGTTTGATTCTGGTCAAGTGTAGGGGAGGTTGTTTTTCTTAAATTGTTTCCCACTCTCTCCACTCAAATGTGGGTACACTTGTACTAAATTAAACCTTCCTAATCTCTAAGCCATTAGTGTAATTAATACATAAGTGTATAACTCAAATAGGTACTAAGATGCGATGCTAAGAAATAAAAAATAAATTTAAAAAACATGACTAGTATAATGTTCAAAAAATCATCCACTGTTTCCAGCATGTGGTCGGGTCAATTAAGTATTAATATTATTATCACCGTGTCTTACTACCCGTTCGGGTTATACACACGCTAATGTGTAATGGTCGGGGGATTGTGAGATGAAATGGAGGACCTACAGTTTAACGTGGGATCCGAACCATGGTGGAGGCCTGGCATTCCACACATTCACAAGTGCTGATTAATACATGTCTTGCCAGAGATGAAGGAAGGGTTTGGTAATCAGATAAATATGTGCCGGGACCGAGGATTGAACCCCGGTACAGAAGTCCAACACCTTAACACCTTAACCCTAGACCACAAGGTCACCTGTCAATTTAGTAAAAGCCCTCCATATTCCTCCTTTAATGTCTTCCATTGTTCTCCTCTCACTTGAACACTTTATCTGCTCCTCCTATCTCTTTCTTGTTCAATAATATGTGCTTACAGCAATTTTCATGGTAAAATTATTCCACAAAAAAGGAAATGTTATTGGGTCACTAATGTGCTAGAGAAGTATTTCTCAAACTATGGTACATGTACCTCCAGGAGTACGCACCAACCAAATTTTTGTAATCGTAAAATATTTTTTAGATATTAAATCTGATAAATAACTTGGGTACTGGTAACACATATTCTGATGTGATGTCATAAACTTTTATAAACTTGTCCTGGGGTTGTCTAGCTTACCACTGAACATTTATTGAAATTAATTATTGAAACTAACCAACAAATACAATTTCAGGATAGTTTTATTTTTTCATTTTTCCTTTAAGAACTAAAAGGGGTACGAGAATGACACAAGTTTGGGAAACATTGAGCTAGAGAAAGTATAACACATAATTCTGTATGACTATCCCTAAGATAAATAGTATTAACTCAAGATGTCCCAAGCAACAGAGCATTATGGTATGTTTGTCGGTTCAGTCCTCTGGTAAGATTTAGCGGTGATTGACTGACTTGTGGAAGAGAGCAAGCTGCTGCACAGGTACAATACCAGTACAGTTACCATAATATTTAAATAATATCAATCACGGGATATAAAAGAGACAACCTCACGTATGATAGTGTGATTATTGATTAATAAGTTCAATAAAATGAAACTGGGAAGGTTTGACCCAAATTTTGCTTTTCATTGTTATTTTTTTTTATTTACAATACAAAGTTAATGGTAGTCACATTTTGCTATTTGTATTACAATATATATTTTTGAACCGTGATTATTTTACATATTTTATTAATTTATTATTGAGTATAAAGCATTTTTTTATATGAAAAGTAATTGAAAAACCTGAATAAAGTAGGTAATAATAAATACTATCAGACACTAATAAGAAAACACATTCGCCTAATATATTTTACAATATAGACACAATATTATGGTGACAAGCTAAAAATACAAAATAATCTATTATTATTGGGTTAGGTCAAAATATATAAATATACCAGGCCTCTGAGTTGGACTCTTAGGCCTATTATTTTCATATCTATCTCATTTAGTACTAAAAAAATGTACAGATTAATGCAAGTAACTTAATAGGCTTGAGGCCAAAAAAGTCAGTGCTAGCCCTTGTTCAGTATGTTGGGTCAGAATAACTATATGAAACTTGGACACATAATCATTACACATAAGCTCATATCCAGAAACATTAAAATTCACTTTTAGTGCCAGCTTTCTTTTTTGCCTTATCACTAGAAAATGGAGATCATGAAGGTTGATAATTGTTTCTTCTCTTTCAAGATAAATGTACAACAACTTTACACTCACATAATATAGTTGTGAGACCAGTATTCATAAAGGACAGTATCAAAATATTCTTAACAAATTCCTGAGCTTTTATTATGTAAATTCTGCTTCAATTCATATTTGACAAAGAGGTTGAAACAATGTCTAATATATTTTTACCACAATTCCAGGGGTAAACATTTGCCTTTATGCCAATATTGTCTTTATTATCGGTACTCTGGGATTGTGTGATTAATTTAATAAGGGCATAGCCTTCCCTTGGAAATACAAAATCATTTTCTGATAAGTGTGAACACGGGCAAAAGTCATTCTTACCATCACCAACATAAACGACACGTGAAAAATCAACTCCATTCTTCTTTCGGTCTTCAATGTAAGTGTCTAAAATATGTCCCTTGCACAAGTTCTTGGTGCATATCGTGCACCAATCTTGGGCGTGGTACATTTCTATTTCAAGACAACCTTCAGGGTTGAATCGAGCAGGATTGGTGAAAACATGGTTAATCAAAGAATCAAGGGATGCATTCTTTAACCACTCGTTAATAAAAACAGAATTAGAATCTGACACTACAATTATCTCAGAGTTATTTTTATGAAGAAATTTCATCACATCATCTAGTCCTGGTATAACTGGAATCTTATTTATGACATCCTTTATTTGTGCTGATGTAATTCCTTTCGAATGAAGGATATAGAATATTTGTTGCATATATGCAGTCCAACCATCTGAGCGATAAAGATCTTGGACTTCTGCTGGAATTTCCGTGGTGGGTATTAAATTACGAACCACAATGTCAGAGTTGTCATCAATGATGGTATGGTCAAAATCAAAAGCAACCAATAGTGGCTTCAACATCTGTACACACACAAATAGTAAATATAAATTAGAAAGAGTAGGCCTAATTGCATGATAAATCAAGTTATATTTAGGTCAGCTCTTGCAAACATTTAAATGCCAAATGGTTATTAGAAATTCTTGGTAGTAAATTACTATAAGTATATTTAGGCTACTATGCTTAAATAATAACAATTAATGTACAAAATAAAACCCTAAGTAATAATAATAATAATAATAATAATCATCATCATCATCATCACCGCGTCTTACTACCCGTTCGGGTTATACGCACTTACGCTAATGTGTAATGGTAGGGTGATTGTGAGATGAAATGGAGGACCTACAGTTTAACGTGGAATCCGAACCACGGTGGAGGCCTTGCATTCCCCATATTCACAAGATGTCTTGTCAGAGGTGAAGGAGGGGTTTGGTAATCAGATAAATCTGTGCCGGGACCGAGGATTAAACCCCGGCCGCCAGCACAGAAGTCTGACACCTTACCCCTAGACCGCCAGGCCACCCCTAAGTAATTATAGTTGCCTGTTATTTGATAAAACATTTCTTTAAATCTGGTTTGTTTTCAGTAATGCATTCACAAGTGTTTAATTTTTTCTTAGAATATAGGATAATAAGGATAGGCCCTAAACTAAAAAAAAACTTTGCTTGATTTTTAATTTGAAATGGGTTCATTAATGCTTCAAGCTTGTTTAGCTAAAATTAGCATTAAAATAATCGTGAAATGTAATGTAATATCTAAATATAATGGTTATAGAATATAAAATGTACATGGCCTACATCTTAAATATTTATGAAATATTGTGAAAATATTCAACAAACCTGTTTGACAAGTTTAGTTTGTTTATAAAACAATTTTGTTAGATACATTTCAATATTTTACTTAGAAGAAAATGATTTTATGACATAATGGTTGTACAAATAATAAATCAGCTTTAACTATGAAAACAATTTTTCTTTCTTGAACATCTACTCTTCAAATGTTTTTCGATCTGTGTTTGCATTGAATATTCTATTTTTACAAAGCCCAGAAATAAAAATTCATCAACACATACCTTTTATTCTAAATAAATTTAAGATATTGATTAAAACAAATAACGATTATGGTTATATAACATTGTTTTTAAATTTTATACTCAAGACAATTGTTATTTGTTTACGCATAGAATAATACGCTATGCTATGAATAACATATGTGACCATTTTAGAGAAAAATTTATCAAAGTAGTTCATGAATAAAACACTATTCATCTCTGTGATATTGAATTTCAGCCATTGGTGAAATTGATGTAAAACAAGTGTTAATAAAGCATTGAAATTACTTTGGAAAGAAAGTATTTATAAATCTAGATAAACAATTGAAAAATTAATATATATAAAACTAAAGCTCACTTAAAAAAAACCCTAAGAATAGGTCTAAACTCTTTGTTCTGTATAATAAGCCATATCGAAAAATAAATTTAGGGGTTCTCTCATTGTCTATTTCGAAATAATATATTATTATAATACGTTTTTAAAATTCAATATTAATACAAGATAATTAGGAGATTTTGAATTAGATACACAAAAATATGATTATAATTACAAAAGGAAAAATAAATAAAAATTTAAAACAGATTTTTGGGAATTGGAAGATTTATATGACAAATTTGATGGTTATTGTACGTTGTTTCTTACCCCCACCCGCTTTCACTTTCCTTTAGTGCTATCATATCTGTCCAAAGTTCACGTCAGTCAAAATCTGACTACACATTAATTTGTAATTTAATATTGAATATTGAATTTGGAATATTTATTTTTCCTCGCTAAGGGAGTTTTTTTAAAAATTGTTTCACATCTACCAAGAATCAAAAACACAATTTTGATACCTCATTTTAAGTTTTATGTTTATGTTATAATTGTGTATATATTAAGATTAAGCCTAGAATAGAACATTAGAAACATGCTGAAGATTTATTTAGAACGCAAATAGGCCTATCACGATTAATAAAAAATACAATTGAAAATAAGATGATTTCAATTGTATTGACACTGAGAATATACTACTTACTGATAAACTTTGTAAATGAGGGGGGAGGGAGGCTGATGTAGAACTTGATAAACATGGATTCTAAATGTTACCAAATGTAAACCCTGCTTGCTGTGAAAATTTGTGTCAAAGAAAGCTCAATATAGGCCAGGAATTTGAGTTTATCAATATTTACTTGATCAAGAATTGCCAAGGATTAAGCATAAGTATTTGTTAACAAAATTAACCAAAACAATCCTGAAATTTTGACATCCATCTTACTGTGCTTGAAGAATAAAATGTCGATACTGTTCCAATGGCTTCCAAATGTTATCAATATTTGATCCCAATTTTTGTCTCTGAGAATATCACAACCCCTTGATAACTAACAAGAGTTCAAATTATATTATTAAAATTATTTTGCTCGAAGTGTTTCTACCTTCAAGGCTTTCCTCAATTAATTACACTAGTTTGGTAGATATAATTTAGAGGAAATATATCTTTATCGTGGAGAGAGGGGGAGAAAATGCTTAGGGAAAATTACAACCAATTCCGCAAGCTGGAATTAGAATCTTTACCTCATCACTGACAAACCAAACAAAATGAGCATGTTGTAAACCTTGCACGCCTACTGATACTGGTTTTAGTTGCTATAAATTGCTAGTATAGTCATTTTATGAATGCAATTAATATGTCCCAAAATACTTGGTATTTTGTAAGATATTCTGGAAGTGCCCCTCAGCTAAACACAAGACTACCTACTATAGTAAGTTACATATGCAAGCACCTATCAGAGTTGGGTAACCAAAAGGACCCTAAAAAATAATTTATAATTTTAACTAATCACATTTCTATTTGAATTTCCCACCTTCCTTAGCCCCATAAAAATGCCTTAAACAAAGTTCAATCCTTAATAAAACAAAATAATTGTTTTATTACTTGATAAACTGAACACAGTTTTTCCCCCCTGAATGTTAATATTCTGTCTATGCCAAATTAATATGATTTATATTAAATTTTGATTGTAATCGAGTGTCTATGCCAAATTAATATATGATTTATATTAAATTTTGATTGTAATCGAGAGTTGTATTGCATTAAATGTAGACTTGTTCGTATATACATAAAACAAGTGTGTACTTTGTGAAAAATGTATAAGTTACGTTTTATAAGCTGAATAAAAATTATTCTAAAATTAGTTTACTTTTTATTTATATTTCCTTCAAGTATTCACTTTAATTTTGTGTGTTGATTTTAGTGTTTAAGGAAATAGTTAAGAAAATTTATTTGTTGCACGAACAGATTTTATAAAAAAAACTCGGTTATCAACCAAATTTAGATAGTAAAGTTGATCTTGTAACGGCCTTTTAGAGAAAGCCCATATTTATCTTATGTTAATAATTTATCAATTACATTTGCTCCAAGAGATATTAATGAATATAAATCGTTCAATTTAGGTGGATTCAATGAATAGTTGTTTTAGTAAAAAATAAATACAACTGAAAATAGTTATATTTATTGTGCCACACAAATAAAATACCTAATGAGCCATCCAAACTGCTAGTTCAATTTTAACAATTATTTCGTGAGCTACAAATCTCGCGTTATTTTTGTAGTGTTTTTCTGTGTAATTTTATAAAAATGAGTTCCAAGCATGGCAAAAGTTGTTGTGTTAATAATATATTTATTAAGTAGGTAGTAGTATCTTATTATCTGTACATGCATTAAATGTACAAAACCTAACTGTTATTTCAAAATATGGCTATATCCGCATCAGTCTCCTTTAATGTTTAGTACTATCGACAATGGTTAAGATTCGAATACCAAAAGAAAAAAAAATATTGGTTGAAAACTATCCATATTCAGAAAGTATTTCGAATGTTATTATCTGAGGAAATTAAAATATTTACTTTTAGGAGAGTCAATAAACATATGACAAACGATGTTACGTGTATAGCTTAAACAAGTAATAGGTCGCAATGCTTAAGAAAAAGTCAACAGCTTTACAATTTGGAGCGGGCTTTTTTATTTTAGCAATACCTCCTGGAATGTTATATTCTCCTAATACTCATTAACAGATTTGTCCCGTTTCTGAGACAAAATTAAAAACTAACTAGTAGAGCCATCTATGATTTAATCTATGAACTATTTTGGTTGATATAACCAAATAGTACATAACTTATTTCATAGATGGCAGTGTCAGTTTTATTTTCAATCGTATAAACCAAATAATACATTGTTCGTTTCACAGATGGCTCTGCCGGTGTCATATTTAATTCCTCTCGAAAACCGAAGAAATCTGAAAATAAGTATTAGGAGAATATAACATTCCAAGAGGTATGCAAGAAGAAGATTTCAATATTTACATTTAGTCAAGTTAAAATACCTTATGAATACGAGGAGGAGAATAAGAACCTCCAATAAATTATTATTTTTATTTAAGAACATCAAAATAACACAGAGATTGGTGTAGATCTCCCCCTGAATTTATAACTCAAAAAGCTATAAATTAAATTAGGTTTTATGATAAAATTAAAAGGGTGTCAGTTTAATTTTTTTAGCACCGTGTCTTACTATCTGTTCAGGCTGTATGCATAAGTACTGATTTTACGCTAATGAGTTGGAATGAATAAGGTTGAATTTAGATGAAGTACCAGCATTTGTGTATATGGAGATTGTAAAACCATTTTGGAATATTCGTTATTTATTGTTTTCATAATCTACCCATAAAGTTTTTTTAAAAAGAAATGTACGTTTTATACAAATCGTAAATATATCTGAATAATTTATCCACTTCAATCTCAATGGGGATTTTTGTGTCACATACTTTCACATTAATAATTAAATGTTATTTTAATTCATAGTAATATTATGATATTTGTAGTAGAGATGTTCACCGTGACCTGGCGGTCTAGGGGTAAGGTGTCAGACATCTGTGCTGGCGGCTGGGGTTCAATCCTCGGTCCCGACCCAGATTTATCTGATTACCAAACCCTTCCTTCACCTCTGATAAGACATCTTGTGAATGTCGGGAATGCCAGGCCTCCACCGTGATTCGGATTCCACGTTAAACTGTAGGCCCTCCATTTCATCTCACAATCATCCTACACATTACACATTAGCGTAAGTGCGTATAACCCGAACGGTTAGTAAGACGCGGTGCTAATAATAATAATAATAATAAGTTCGCAAACCTTCATATTGCAATTTAATCAATAATAATAATATTTAGCACCACGTCTTACTACCCGTTCGGGTTATACGCTTTAAGTACTAATTATTCTAATGGATTAGGAATTGGGGAGGTTTAATTAGAGGAAGTGAACCCGCATTTGCGTGGAGGGAGAGTTGAAAACCATTTAGGAAAAAGCATTCCCAGTTCACCCGACCGAGATTCGAACCTCGATCTTCCCGTCCTCTGCGGTCGAGCTCAACACGACAAGCGCGTTAGCCAACTACGCCACTGAGGCGGGTTGCAAGTTGATCGATTGTGAACTATATTTTGTTAAGTTTGTTTCACATACTTGATGGGAAATATTTTACACCGCAATATTTCTTAGAGTAATGACAGTTTAGTAGCTCCAAAAGCATTTTCACAATCCTACATTCATATACAATTTGGAGTGTTAACATATTTTGAAAGAACATAGATAATGCGAGATTTTTGGAAGTTTGCAACATGGCCCATCTCTCCTCCTTAGTTAAGGAGCCATAAACACCATATTATATCAATTATCAACCATATTTACATTTCTAAAACATCTAGCCTCTTCAGATCAAATGCTCTCTCTACTATTAGGCCGGTACACACGGAACGCCAAGCTAAGCTAAGATCTGATTTGCTAAATGAATGAAAAAATAGCAGAGCATGTATTTAAATGTGTTGGTTCACACGTAAAGCTAAGCTATGCTATGCTATGCCTTGCTAAGCCGCGCTATGTTTTCTCCGATTGTTGACCGGGCAATTTTTACATCTTCCATCTTGAGCCATCTTACGTTGCGCATGCGCATAACGTAGCTTGGGCTCCGTGTTGAACAGACGTAGTGCTGGTTAGGTTAAAATAACAAAGAAGTGTTAAAGTTTTGTTTTCAGTATGTTTCACGTGTATTTACCTAAACAATAAGGTCTTAACAATATATTAGGTTATGGTTCCCATAATGTATTTTTTATAAACTGTGGCAATTCCAAATTTTCACTTAGAAAAACTGGGGCTTCTGTAAAAAACGACATTTAAAAAAAATTAAACTACCCAAATATAAATCTATTATATAAGATATATGTCACTTTAAGTAAGATTTATTATTATTATTATTATTATTATTATTAAGTAAGATACTGATATATAATAAACACATTAACTAACATAAATTCCACTTTGAAAAATAATTATAAATCACAATCCTACTACATTAGAAAAATTGCACCTTTAAAAATTACACAATAATTTTAGCTGAGTTTATATTTTATAAAGATTCATCAGAATGTTTATCTGATTTATAGACCTGTTCAAGAAGATTTTTTTCCTTCTGATGTTTCGACATAGAACTGAGCACAAGAGAAATCTTTAAAATGAGTCTTTACAGTGGTAAAAGCTTTCACTGTCTCAACTTTAAGTTTATTTTTCCGTCTGTCCACAATTAAAAAACACATTCAACAGCTGCATTGGATACTGGCAGGACCAAACAAAAACTAACTAAGCATTTTAAGTTCTTAGCATTTATATCCTGCTTTGTAAAATGTGCCAACATTTCAAATAATTTTCCACCCACACTTTGATCCTTCAGTTCACTCCACACTTCAAATTTGCTTTCACAATATTTTTGGACACATGCAAACTCATCAAATAAGTCCTGTTCATTACCAGTAAAATTTGGTGACACTTGTCTTCATGCATATGTTGCTTTATTTTATGTTCTTCCAGGTCACAGACTTCTTTCCCTTCAAATTGATCCAATCCAAAGACTGAAGAGGTGTGATAAATGGTGTACAACACTTCTGAATATATTCAATGGAAGTGTCGTAGAAATCTACTGCATGCACTACAACCTTAATCTGAGCAACTGCCTAGCAATGCGATATAAAGTAGAAACGCAACAATATATATCCGTGCCGGGCTGTGGCCTCGAGTAGTCCAGCTGGGGCACATGCGCTCGCAATGTGGTCATAGGGAGGAGAGCACCTGGGCAGGGTAAGGAGAGGGTCGCGCGATGGGCGCTTGTGCGGGTTGTTCTGTAATACAGCTCAGACAGCCAGTTTCTGTGTCTAGCCAGAGGATAATACTGGCGCCGGGGGCGGCCCCAGATGGGGAATGGAAATGTATCCACCTCACTCCTAATCCCAAGAAAAGAAAATCCTACCCCAACAAGCAACTCTTTACTACCATTGCCACCGCCGGACTCCACTGGGATAACCGACTAGGTCAACCTTCTAGCTAGAGAATAACGCTGGCGCCACTGGCGGCCCCAGATGGGGAATGGATATGTAACCAACCGCGTCAAACCTATCCCTACAGTAAATTTTAACCTTTCGATCTACTTCCCGGAAATCGACTCATAGGAAATCAACATCTCATCATCATACCTTATACACACCTTCCCACATCCCAGTCAAGAAACCCTCCCCAATCCCGAGACCCAGCGCAATCATTCAGTTTCACCAATTTCATCTCACAGTGTAAATAATGATACTATTAGTGTAAATAATTAATCAAGTGTATGTATGTACAAGGTATTAATAATCATTCACGAGGTCAGGAGTCACGAAAGTGACTCTATTCTCGAACACAAATATAGCCCTTTCGCAGGCAGACCTGGTTTGGCATTACGGTCAAGTCAGTACAGTCCTGAGTCGGGCTACAAAATCACACACCTGTAGTATTCTGCAGGCTCATTTCATTGGTTCCATTTCATCAGGTTTATAAATTCATTCGCTAGGTTAAGAGTCATGACAATGACTCGGTACTCAAACAACAAATCAGCCCTTTCGCAGACATCCTGGCTTGGCGTAACTGTCAAGCCAGTAGCTCTGAGTCGGGCAACAGCCGAACGGTGTCTGTGTCTAGCCGAGTGCTACGTGGCGCGCATTTTTTTTTGTCAGGATGTAATTGCGTTCACAAATCGCAATTATTAAGACAATAGAGTAGTAGTGATCTTTACAGTTGCAAGTTAAGAATATGAAATATTTTATGAGTGGTTTAGAGATGAGTTATTTTATTTTTAATGTGAATTGAGCTAAACTAATATGAATGGAATGAGTGTAGTAGGATTACAGAAAATTATTTTCTCCTAAGTTATCATTGAATGAGAAAATTGACATTAAAAATTAGGGACGTCCTCTTCCTGACTTATCATTTAATCAAGCTTACTCATGCAGGATGCTTATAATATGTAAAAGAAAATTTAATTGTGATATGTGTGAAAAGCACAAATGGCTGTGTGGGTGTGAAGTATAAAACATTCGGTTCTGTTTCCCATGTCTATCACAAGGCGGTGAAGAAACCTGGGTTGAAACAGGTGTAACGGAAATGAAACATATTTTAAATAAGGAAATTAAAAGGCACAGAGATTCGATAAAGGATTTTAAAAATGTAATGGATGTTGCTATGCTTGGTAAAGTAAACACCGCCACACATTTAAGTTAGGCTTACAGACAACAGATTAGAAAGCATAACGAGGAAGTAAGAAGAAATTGGGAAATACTTTAGAAAATAATTGATTGCATTAAGTTCTGTGGTAAATTTAAATTTCCCTTGCGTAGCCACTATGCAACTACAAAAGGTTACTAGAATTGTCTAGCAGCCTTTACGAAAGCCTACAAACACATTTAAATAAATCAACTATGTTCAAGGGATCTTAAAAGAATATTCAGAAAATTATTATTAGACTGCATGCTAGAAGTGTGGCGGGAAAAATATTTGTACTGAAATAAACCAGGTCAAATTTATCGCTGCGATGTTAAATGATATTACTGATGTTTCGGAAAAAACTCAAACGTTTATTGTATTCAGTTATGAAAGGGAAGGATCTGCCCACGAAATATTTTGGGATTTCTTAACTCAAATTATCTAAATGCAGAAGGATTATTTGAATGGATTTTAGGGTAACACTGCTTCCCTTTCATCGATGAGGGCAAGAAAGTTCCGGAAACAAACGATTAACGGAATAAAGTGTGAGACCAGCTATCTGGCAGGTCAGTCTGAGAAAGAACTCTTTGCTCCAAGAAATAAGTGCCACCTCAACTTTTATTAATAGTATACTTGTTGGAGAGGTTTATAATTATAATAATATGTTTTAACTTTATTTTAATTTTATTTTTTATTTCCTTTTTAATCTTAGGAAAGCACTGCTTCCTTTGATTCAATTGAATAAACACCACTCTAATGAGCCAGGGATGAGGAAGGCTTAATTTAGGAAAGTGTACCTGCATTTACGTGAAGGGAAAGTGGAAAACCAGTTTGAAAAATATCAATACACCTGACTGGGATTTGAACCTCAATTTACCTGTCATAGGTAGTCTTGTCTAGCACGATAGTGACGCCTTGGAACATGTGGTCACCAAAGCAGGTCACAGTGTACGCTTTAAGGGAATCATTCTTATAGTTATATATCTAGTCCTTGAATGAAGACATTAATTTTGAAGAAAAAAACTATTTTAAAACACTTTAACCAAAATGGGTAGTCATATTCAAATAGGGAAAAACATTTTTGACATTTACCCAACTTACTATGATTATATGTCAAGTTATGTAACATCCAGAGGTATAGCTTGTGTTTTATAGTCTAAAATACTATAAATAAATAAAGTAAAATGTTCTCTATGTTTATCAAAAGCTGGTAGTTTTTAAAGTCCTTCCCCGCCAAAATCCTAATTTATATACATAGTATTTATTAAAGAATTTTTTCATAACTGTGAGAAATATCAACCAAAGTGATTTTTCCAAAGACAGCCTCTTACAAACAAAAAAAAATTCATTTAAATTATATTAAAAAGAGTTTATAAATTAAGTAATTTATTTAATTCAAATTCAACAACAAATTCAACGTGTAGATCTACTGCCTATGGATATAATCAATAATGATGGATCATTTAATTCCTTTGAATTTTCAGCTATTATGCTCCTTACCAGTGGTTTATCACAATATAACTATTAAACCAATTGAATGTGGGTTCATATTATAGTAACATTTTATTTCTAATTCCTCAAGCAACCTAAAACTAAGAACCGGTTTCATAGTCAATCTTAGAATGCCGCAAATGCGGTGCTATTCTAAATACAGCACGATACCTACCTGGGCCTAAATAGAATGAGCCAGTGACACAGTAGTGGCTACCCGAAATTTATCAATGGTTCTAGTTCTATTGACTGCCTACCTCATCCAGTAATCTTTATATTATACTGGATGGAAACATACGAATTGACAAGGTTCAAAGCGTGACGCTCAAGTTAATTTTAGTCTGATACATTGTGAGGGGTAAGATTTAACGTTTTTTTTCTATGTTCTTATGCGAAAACATGTCTCTGATGAATAAAGGTGTTATTATTTGAAAGTAGTGAAGTATTACACCACACTTACCTGAAGAATCATTTTATTAAAGGATATACATTTCAGTTTTCCAGTTAATACTGTACACATACGAATAAAATCTTTATTATATTTAAATAAGTACAGTAGTTATAATCCATTTAGTTTACAGTCTTTCAAGACTACACTTATATTTAAAGTCAGCTATTAGCTTGTATATTGGTTTCAGAAACCATATTATATTGAAAGTTCGATAAATATCATGAATAAGGTATCTTAAAACTTGATTAAATTTGTTTGAATGACAAACTTTGTGTATACGTTCAAACGATCATATAGGTTATAGGCCTGTATAAAATATTATTAAATTATCATTTATTTTAAAGTTGGTTTTAATCTTGTATATTGCTTTTAGAAACCATATTATGTTTAAAGTTTGATAAATAGGCCTATAATGAAACAAGTTAGCTAAAAACTTTATTACATTTGTTTGAATGACGTACGTTGGGTAAAAAATTTACGTTCAAAATATAATTTAGGTCAAAGGTTTGTAGGAAGTACAGCATCTACTAAGCCCCGATTTTGGTAAGAATTCCAATTTGTAAGGCTTTGATTCGTACCAGAATCCTATCATGTAGTATTTTGTTAGGACAAACAGCCATTTAGAGTTGAAGTAGAATATCCCTTATGGAAGGTCTTTTATCCTACCTTAATACTACGATAGGGTAGGATTTTGGTACGAGATAAAGCCTTCCAAACGAACTTCCTTAAAAAATCAACGTATATATTAGCTTACATCAACTTATTTAAAGAAAAAAACTCATCAGTTTTGAACTTTGTTATGCTCTTAAAAGCTTTTGCTATCACATATATTTCATTTAACTAATCACATATTGATGTACGTATCTCATATATTCAATCATGTCAAAATGCCATATTGCCTTGTATGGATGTAGGAGATAAGGAGATACCAAAAAGTTTCCTTCTCTCTTACATAAGGGTATGCAGACGACAGCTCTAAAATTTCAGTCACAGATGTTCATCCAGTTAAGGGCCCTACAGTCGATCCAATCTGGTTGACTAGATAATCAGCCTGATCAAATTAGGTGTTATCTACAGACGACCTGACTTAGTGCCTGATTTTATCAGGTTTTTTTTTATGGTTGGATGGTCGTAGGGTTGGATACGCTGGCCATCCGACATGAAATAGAATTTTTTGTTGGACGACACACCTACACAACCCCCGATATTACGCCTGATCTGACCAAATTGACCCGAACACCTGACCAAATCGTGTCGTCTGTAGAGAAGTGATGGGTCGCGCTTGAACAAGTCATTCAAATTTAACGACTCTTGAATAAGAGCTGTGAACGAACGATTCTCGCTTTGCGAGCGAGTAGTTCACACCACCATTACACACTATATCACACGCCTGATACATTGACCAACAGGCTAACAGTTTTTACTACACATTTATATTATTTGTACAAAATAAATTTATGCACATCAGTTGTAAGAAATTAAATCAATTAAATTAAATAGGCCTATCACCCTAAATATTAGGCCCTATCGCAAGGATGCATTAGGCACCGATCCACTTTTTACCCTGATCCATACTTTGTTTCCATGTGACACTTTACGGGAGACATCATGCATTACATTTCTGTTTATTTACATCCCTTCGTTTCACTCATACGCTATCATTATCTGTGCCTACTCACTTGGCGTTTTCGTTCAATGTTCGGTTTGATTTAGCTAGTCTTGGCGATTAACGTATCACTTCTGCATTATTTCCAACCGTCCTTACATACAATTTACACTTTTTTCTGTTCTGTTTTCCACTTAGTAAATTTAGGGGTGCTTGTGTGTAGTGGTAGGTTTACTATAATAATGTATTCACACTGAGGAGCACTGTAAATGTTTTATTGTAGAGAAGAATCACGGGTGGTGGAAAACCATATTTATGTAAGGGGAAGGAGGTAGTTAGTAAAATTATGTATTTGTTTTATAAAGGTTTTTGCCCTCCGACTAAAAGAGGAGATTGGGGATCCTGGAGCTTCCAGAAAATTCTTTAAAAAAAATCAAGCTATATATTGGAGACAAACTAGAACCCTAACCACTTGTTTGATTTAATTGTTAGAACCAGTTATTTTAACGTACTTCTTTCAAACTATTTGATGGCCATCAATTAGTAGCCCAAGATTGCAAGACCTGGTTTCGAAATTTTACAAGTACTAATAGTCAACAAAAACATTTCCTAAGGCCAACGAAATTCATTTTCCCTGAATCGATTCAATGTTCTGATATTTTTTCGATCTTTTTGAAATCTCTAGAAAAGGAATCGATACCTGAATCAGATCAAGTCCTTTGAATCGATCCAAAAAATCAATTAATCCAAGGCAAAGAATCGATTTTTGTAAAGATTGATCCAAGATCAACATCCCTAATTATAAGTAACGTGTAAATAATAAAATTAAAAAATCAAACGCAATAAGCTTCGGATAAATTACACATAAATCCTAATTCGTTCAGAAGTAGAAACGGAAGGGACAGCTCTGCACGCTCGCAATGGGTATTGTGAGAACTATTTAGCGGTCGCACTTCAAGCTTTATATTGGAACTTGGAAGGGATGAAGGGATTGGGAGTGAGCCAGCCATGTGGTAAACGATATGACTCATTTGAACGACCCTTTATGATCGATTTTTTTGAGTGAACGAGCTATGTGTGCGTCAACGAGCTCTGGTTTGACCCATCACTACTGTTTAGCTATTAGTTCTTTGGTATCTGTTCGATACTTTTAGTTCGTAAATAATAACAGCTCTACTTTAGTTCTACATGGAAGATATTAATTTTTGTCTTTGTCATATAGTATTAATTTTCTTCAAAAATATAATTAATTATTTTAATGATTGTTAATTTATTGTTATTTTGGGTAGTATAGACTTAAAAATTTAATACAATGAACGTATTTATTTTTCTGTTTTATACTTTCTACTAAGCCCGCCAATCCCGCCCACAAATCCGCCTAGAATTTGAATCTCAAGTGACAACATGATGAAAGACATATTTTAAGTGTAAAATACTTATATTATTGGATTAGCAAACAAAAGTAAGTACATTCTTTATAATAATGATTGTTTTACACAAATAGAATAGCTTAAGAACTCGACATTAGTGTACTGTTTATTTAATGAGATTATTAATTCATAATTTATAAACCAATGGAGTTATGTTCTTGAACACAGATATTATTTGGGATATATTTTAATAATAAGTGAACAGTTTTTCAATAATTCTTGTCCATTAGTAAAAATAAATTACACATCTAGGTTTCCTTTCTGGCATATTCAGACTTATAGTTGGGTCTGTTTTTGAATACCCCACATAGGCATATTCATGTTGCTCTGCCTACTTCATGGTGGCACTGCAAATGACATGAATCATTGTCAATTCTGTATTGCCATCAAGAATGTTGATATACATTTTTACGTCCTTATGATCAAAATAAAAATTTCAACTACACTAATTGTGCAATTTTTTTCATAACAGTGTTTTCTGAGCTTTAATACTAAGGTGTTGTACAACCAATGTGAAATAATATGGTTCATAGGCCCCTACTACTGTACATGTGATATATTTTATAACATAGTACTACCAACATGCATTATTCTTTATCAAAACATAAGTTTAATATTAATAATATTTAGCTCTGCGTCTTACTACCCGTTCGGGTTATACGCTTTAAGTACTAATTACTCTAATGGATTAGGAAGGTTGTATTAGAGGAAGTGATCCCGCATTTGCGTGGAAGGAGAGTGGAAAACCATTTAGGAAAAACCACCCCCAGTTCACCCGACCGAGATTCGAACCTCGATCTCCCCATCCTCAGCAGTCGAGCTCAACACGACAGGCGCGTTAGCCAACTACGCCAGCGAGGCGGGTATCAAAACATAAGGATTTGAGACATACCACTACTAAGATTGTTTATGAGACAGTTTTTTTTAATTAGTAGGGCACAAACTATCACACATTTGTCAATTTTTTAATGTTATATCACGATATATATATTTAGTTACTATTACACATTTAAGAAGACATCAACTCAGCTAGACCTAGCACCAATATTTATTAAATCTGATAATTTTGAATAATTATAGGCTACAATTAAACAAAACTCAACAAAATCACAAGAGAAATGTAGAAACTTGGGAACAGGACATAAAATATAGTGCATTTAAGGCACCTTTTCTAGCCAAACAAAATATTCGTATTTTTTAATAGTAAAAAAGACTGTGCACCAAATATAGAGAGAAGTCTAGAGGGAAAAAGGAAGCTCACATCACATATACCGGTTGGCAGAAGCAGATTTACACTATAGGCCCATTAGGCACGGGCCTAGGGGCGGCAAATATTGGATAGCATTATTCTTATTTTAATATTTGGTTTTTAATAACTAAGATTAAAAATGATTGACTAACATTATTGAAATAGTTCAAGTTAAAGTCAGAATGACAATATTTCTTTTTAAATAACTGTACTTTGCAATTAATTTGTAACTGAGGTCAGTCTCTCCTTCATAATGTTAACTCAAGCTACTGTTGGGCATATACAAGCCAGATTTTCTTTTGTAGAAATCTTTTCTCAAATATTAAATTCCACCTCCGTCCCCTAAGACCTCTTTCCTCCGAAACGTCCTAAAACCCTTAAAAAATCGGGGGGGAAGGTGGGCACACATTATAATTGGGCCTAGGGGTGAAATCTTTTTAAATCCGCCACTGCCGGTTGGCCATGTATCTAAAAGTGTCTTAACTGCGCAATATTTTTTGTATTATCCTCCGAACAAAGCCATGTCTTATTCCTCCTTACTTTTTAAAACATTGGGTCATATATAATGACTGCACATATTATTTCTTTATCAAGCTTACATCAACCAATTTTAAACATAAATTACATGACTTCAAACTTCTCTAGTTAATTTTATCAAAAATAAAATTTCATTCAGCATTAGCCTATTTTAATATTGTTTTTGGAAAAATGGGAATTCCTTCTGGGAAACACAAGAAATTTTGTAGCTAGCTAGTAAGAAAATAGTGGCAACCCTTTACAAAGAGAACATGTCTCTGACACTATATACTTAAGTGTATTAGACTTGACTCACCTGTTTAAATTAATTGTGGTTCTACTGGCGTAATGTAATGCAAAATATCGATATTTTTTTTAAAGATATTTGTGACAAATTTTTACTTGACAAGGCAATGTACCAAATTCTTCTCTTAAATTCTCAAGACTTTTCAAACACATAGTATAATTGTACATTTTATGCTGAGAACATTAAATTAGAAATAACCTATTTAAAACAGCATATAATTTTATAATTTGAGTTTAAATATGTAGATACAATTTTTAACTAGCAGTAACAATATTAGAGTGGAAATCGAAAAAAGAATATATTCGGGAAATGCATGTGATTACTCAGTCAGAAAGATGTTGACATCTCGTCTGTTGCTCAGAATACACAAAACAATAATTTTACCAGTAGTTCTTTATGGGTGTGAAAAATGGTCTCTTACTTTATAAGACGAAAGAAAATTTAGGGTGTTCAAAAACAAAGTGCTTGGAAAGATATTGGCTCCAAAAGGGATGAGGATACTGGTGAGTGGAGGAGGTTACATAATGATAGCTACACAACCTCTATTCATCACAAGACATTGAGGATAATCAAGTCTTGTAGATTACGGTGGGCAGAACGTACAGCACAGATGGGAGAATCTAAAACCGTGACTGGCAAAGCTAATGGGAAGAGACCATTGAGAAGACTTAGATGCAGATGGGAGGATAACATTAGAATGGACCTGAACGAGATGGGGTGTAACCAAGTGAACTGGATATAACTAACTCAAGATAGTGATAGCTGGTATACTTTTGTAAGTGTGGCAATGAATTTTCGAGTTTTTAATGCCATAAAGCAAGTAAGTGGTTGTAAAAGGTATGTGTTTATGCAACAGTAGGTAGTCAAAGGAAAAGCTGGCTCACTACCAAATACAAACAAATCTAAACTCAAGCTGATCATATGTATTTATGTTGCATTATCAAAAGCAGCCATTAGCAACAAATGGTGTGAACTATACCTATTTTATATGTAATGGAGATTATCAATTGCTTGAGTATACATGTTAAAACTATTTAGTCCGGTACTCTGTGATCTGGCACGTTTTGAATCTGCCGCCATTAGTTTGAGGGCGGGCACCAGGATGGTGCTTAAACGGTACAAAGGCGTCAAACCTGTTTACATCTATAGCCGAGTGTTTTGATTACACAGTACATTCTTGTTTTGGTTTGTATTGTTGTATTTTAGTCCTTAATTATGTCTTCCAAGAGACATAGCTATAAGTATGCAGAGTGATATGGCAAGCATAAGGGATTGAGGGTTCTAAGAGTCGAATTGTGTGGTCCTGTACTTGTCAGGTTCCAGGGGTGCCGAACTAAAGAGTTTCAACCTGTAGTACAATGCTGGTAGGAAGAAACCTTTAAAAAATACAAACATAATATTTTGAGATAAACCTTGATATTCTCTTACTAGGCTACAGTATCTTGTTAGTAGGGATGAGAGCCTTGAGCCCTCAAATCCTTAAAGGGATATTCGAGATTCAAGAAATATTTAATAATTTGAGGCATAAATCCTTTAAAATATAATTTGAATTTTCCAATTAAAATTTGTTTTCAAGCTCTAACACTGGCTATTTATTGGTAGTTTAGAGCCAACATAATAATAGGACAAACTCAACGACCAAACCCCAGACCAGTAATTTTACGCTTGAATGAATGTTATAGTGAATGGATTGAATGAAGAAGGGGAAAAAAAATTAGCTACTACTATTTTGTTTTGCAAGATATAGGTTCGAAGCACTTGTTTGCTTTTTGTTTAAATTTATTAAAAGGTTCATTTAGATCAGAAGAACTTATATATTCACATTATCATTATTTAAGAGGCTGAAACAATAACCAAAAGCAATTTATGATCTCAAGAGATATTGCTTGGATTGTGTCTTGAGGTTATCACTTTTGCTAAAGAAGAAGGCCACTCCCTACCCCCAATTCCCCAAAAAATAAAGCCTCCTGAATTATGTTGGGGTTTAAATGGAAATTTTGGACCTACATTTTTTGCTGATCCAGCCAATGATTGCCATTAATCTAACCCACCCTCTCCATCTGCATATTTCTCCTCACTCATCCTGGACAGCCTTTATACTTTTCCTAGTTTCAAAATACCGGTACCCAACTTTCGGTATTAATCCAAAGCACATTACTCATCATTGACTACGGGTGCAGATAAACCTTCCCTCGGCCCCTCCTTTGCTAATAGGATTTTTATCGGGATGTGCCTGGCTTTAGTGTCCTTATATTTTGTAAGGACATAACATAAGGTATGTTCACAAATTTAGGATACAAACCCAGATTCAGAAACTATTCCTACTGTAGGCCCACATCTACCAATTTTATTTTATTTACATATTTTAGTGATGAAAAAATATGCACAATTTCTCGTTGACGAGAATTTGGAAGAACAGTGCGTTGAAGACACTTGGGAAAAGCAGTACAAGCTCAGCTCAGAAAAACTTATTGCTGCTCGTGATGCCCGCTCTAAATCAATCATTTCTGCAAAAGGTACAGTTAAATATAGTATTTTTACTATTCTTTATGTGTATGTTAAACAAAGTATGGTATTGTTTAGTTTATGTTCTTTTTACAAGTAGTATGTAATAAATAAAACTATGGGCTTGAATTGTACATCCTGTTATAAGTACTACTCTATTTCCCCCCTTAAAACATTTTAGTTTAATTTTATCTTTATTAAACTTTTGAACATATGTTTCAAATAAAACACTGAAAATCCAACTTAATTAAGGCACATGCCATTTTTGAAAAGTGATTTGTTCATAGAGCCAAACCTTTTGAACATAACATTTATTTTAAAAAAATTCAAAGCTTACATTGCCTACAGTGTAATTTTAGAATTTACTCGAAAGTAGGTCTATCTAAATTATTTAATTTTATCTAGGGCTGTACACAACGTTATTATTTTAAAAAACTTTTCATTCATTTTTATCTTGTGCCTCGAGTAATATTTGTTCATTTTCCCTTAAAAGCTTTCAAACTTTTTTTACTAATTTGCAAAATTCAGATGATCGGTTTTTGATTTTACTTTAATTCTCATACCATTCCCCAGTATAGAAAATATCACCTAGTTTCCTGAATGATAATTTGATGTTTTTTTTATAAAAAGGTTTAATAATCTTAGAATATTTGGCCCAAACTGTAAAATATCTGGAAAGATATAGTTTTTTTTTATATATAGCACTAGGCAAGATCTATAAAATTATTTAAAATGACACCATATTCATGTAATATTTTGGAGGGAAAATGTTCATCTCAAAGAAAAACTTCTAGATCTCAATACTGTTGTGTAATTCATCATAATCATCATCATTTCAGATGAACGCGATTCTCTTCGACTATGTCTTAAAAAACTCCAGTCTGTATTTGAAGAACTTGATTCAAAACGACTCCAATATGAGACAGATCAAAGAAATGCTGGAATTGAAATTCGGATTTATGAAACCTCTATACAAGAAAATGTTCAAAAGATGTCAAATTTAGAGAAAAATATAAAAGATTTATTAGAATCTCAAGTAAAATTTAAAAATGGTAAGGTTAAAGTGTTGTTTACTAAAGTTGTTAAAGGTTTACTATTTTAACTTTCATTGACACGTTTTGTATTTAATTTCCATCAATTTAAACAGTGAAAGATGTTTCCATAAACCCCTTTTTTTAGAATAGAAAAAATATTTTTATAAATAAAAACAAAGATACATAATTAGTATGTAATATATGCCTTTTAATGTTAAAATAGCAACTTATTAAGTTAGCTAGCAAAGGTTAACCTCGGTAGTCTTTGGATAAATTGCTCGTCTCAGGAACTTATGTTTGTAGGATCAAACTCAGCTGAGGTCAACAAATTTTTCTTGAGGGATAAAAATTGTTAGCAGAGCTTCCTTCAGAAGGGGGGGAGGGGGGATAAAGCCGTCCATCCTATGTAGATTGTGGCTTAAGTAAAAGATCCCTGGAAGGTATATGAAAATACCTTTCCTGGCAAAATTGGTTGGCCCTTTAGCTCTCATTCATAGAAATTCTCATGTGCTAAAATAATCCTTCGGTTCAGAAAGTGCACGTTATATATCTCAATTAAAGGGGAGGAAAAAGCTAGAAAAGGAAGTATTAAATGCTTATTTATATGCAAAATTATGTTTTTTAGGCATAGAAAACTATTATTGACTTAAAAAGTTTTTTTTTAGGTAATTGTCCTATCATTCTTAACAGTTTTCCATTTTTTCCCTCTTGTTTTTTGGTTTCCTCTTTTAGAAAGTTGTGTTACACGTTTCACACTTCTCCCTGATGAGTTCCGATAGACTGAAACCTAGGTCGGGGGATTGGACGGTGACAATCGGTTCTCTTTAAGAGGCAGCCATTACCTCTTTGTCCAATGGCAGCAATGTTAAGGCCATATTGTGTTCGTCCCTTTTATATGATTCTATCCACCTTTCCTGTACCTTCTTAGAAATATAATACATTATTTATTTAGCCAAATGTTTCTCAAAATACATGAAAGATGTTTGGTCTTTACTGTTATCTATGTTAATAACAAAAATCTTTTTCCTCTTATTGTATTATCGGCTGAAACAACATATACGCTACATTCTGCCTAATATAGCAATTAAAATGCTATTAGCAAAACTGCTAAGTAGCTTTGCCTTGAATTGTCACTCGATTACATCTAAGAAACTTTATTGTTTCCAGTTATGATAGTATTGAAGTTTCTGTCTTTATGTGGTGCCAAGAAAGATTGTGACATCCCCTGATTAGTACACTTTTGTGTCTTACCTCCCGGACGGTAAATACAATTTGTTGTTTGGGCCAATGTTTCAAATAAGCCCCTGCTATTATACATGGTAACTTATATTCTGTACTTTAGAAAAAGTGAAGATGGAAACTGATCTGAAGAACATTTGGAATGCTCATCTCAAAGTCATCTTGAATTATAAGGTCAACCTGCAGTGCCACATCGACCTCGTAGACATTGAGTCCAATACTTTTATCCTGTCATTTTTCCAAGAAGTTAAGCGTGCTGATCCAGATTTCTTCATCAAACTCTCATACAAAACACCAGATGAATGGATGTGTAAGTTAATTATTTACCTAAACAAAAGGTAGAATATAGAAACATGATAGCAAAAGTGGTATTATAATTATTTCAATATTGTCAGTGAGAGGACTGAGCCTGTTTTTGTGCTGCTAGTTTTTCC
Source organism: Timema shepardi (assembly GCA_902151425.1). Classification (NCBI taxonomy): domain Eukaryota; kingdom Metazoa; phylum Arthropoda; class Insecta; order Phasmatodea; family Timematidae; genus Timema; species Timema shepardi. Next base: position 180,038 of record CABFVX010000022.1, read on the forward strand.
AATAATGCAGAACAGGGTTATGTCTTTCTATATAGTTAATTAAAAAACCTATAGAGATTGGCAAGATAGACTAAAACAGATCATTCATTGACTTTGGGTTGGACCTAACTAACTGTTTTAAGCCAATTATATTTGTTTCTATTAAATTGAATTATGAAATAATAATTGTAAAGACAACTATTTTACATTTTTAAGGTACACTCATTTTACTCCAAAAGGTAGCAATCTGTATGAACTGAACACCTTAGTGGAAAGGTGTAAGGTAGGTTTGCTACCTTTGAAGGTAGCTAAAAATGGAAGAAAGTACAAAAAGAAAAGGGGATGTAAATAAGTTAAAGGGAAATAACACATTACAGATTCTCTCCCTCTTGCCTGTACTTGTTTTCATGTACAACAAACGGTACGTAGGTACCCCAAAAAGTGGGAAGAGTTTACCTTAAAGAGATAAATCTTATTTTGTTAATTTTTTTGATTTGTTGTTCATGTTATTTGTTTCTTTTACATCTTCATGTAATTCTTTAACAATTATATATATTGTTCCCTTTTTTTAAAGGCACATTGTGATTGTGCGTTTCACACATCTTCCTAATGAATTCCGGTAAAATGAAACTTAGACATCTTCTTTGTTGCCTTTTATTTCCTACATCCACTTTGTTGGCTTGCTTCGTGGTCTAACACGCGAATCTTGTGTTGGACTAGACTGCTGAAGACAGGTAGATCGGGGTTTGATCCCGGTCAGGTGCACTGAGGATTTTTTCCCTAAATAATTTTCCACTCTATCGCCACACAAATGTGGGTGCATTTCCTATAAATTAAGCCTACCTTATCCCTAACCCATTAGTGTAAATTAGTACATAGGCGTATAACCTGAACAGGTAGTAAGATGCGATGCTAAAAAATTGTTTCCATCTCCTTTTCTAGTACCTTTTTTAACTACTTATATAGTATTTTGTTTTTCTTTGTGTTCTCAGTATTGGACATGAAGCCAATGCTTCCGGACTATGACTCTCTGTGCACTAAACTACATCACTCTAGAGATATTTTGACATTTTTGTCCCGTGTGTATGAAGAGTTTACAGCTCTCAAAGAAAACTAGATTTTCTGGTCGCCAAAATAGTGTAACAAAAACACGTGGAACACAAAAATACTAAAAGCCCATTCACAGCCTGTGCAAACTACAATAATCGTTAAAATAGAAGCAATTGTGGATATCTATGTCAGGAAAAAACAGAGGAAGTAAAGTAAGATAGGGGTTTGCCATAACCTCAAGAGGTAAGACACTAATTAGGCTTAAAAAATCTCATAAATGATTTTACTTTTATTTAGACTATAGTTAGATGAGAGGCAAATGATGCTTGAAGTGGAATGACAAACAGCACGTGGTTAAAAAAATCATTACATGGCCTTAGAGACGTGTGAAATGTTGTTATATTTGACCATATCCAACCTTAGAAACCTGGAATTAGCCAGGAATTTGAAGTGGTCGAGGGAAAACGGGAATAAGTCTGGAATTTGGTAAATTACAAGAAAAAAAAGAAGGGAAAATGTTGCTTTACTGAAAATATGAAATATAATAACTGTTAAATAAGTAAATTACAATGTGATTCAAACTGTCTTTTTGTTTTTATCTGTGTAATCTATTTTATAATTCCTATTAGACTATGTTAGTACAAATTTTAAAAAACATGATTATTTAAATAAAAAAACTATACAAATTTAAAAAAACATGATTATTTAAATTTTTTTAAATGTGTATGGGCGTGGCAGAAGGACGAGTCAGGAATTTTAGGAAACACAGGGGAAATCAGGAATTTTATTGGTCAAGTTGAGTAGACACCATTACATTGTGTGCAAGTACTGTTTTGTACCACAGTTCTTTTATTATTAAAATGGAACTTATGTGCAGTGACATTACCTGCATGGTTTGATGCATCACTTTCGTGTTGGACTTATTACTAACTTAATATAGACATAAATATTTAGAGAGGAAAAATTTAAAAATATTTTACAAATTTGCACTATTTTTTATGTGAATGTATTTACTAATATTTTAAAGTGTTGGGAGCTTCCTTTCTGAGTGACATTTGTTGCCCTGTCTGGCCCATTACATTTTAAAGCACTGTGTGAGTTACTGCAGCGTCATTTGCCACTCACTGTATGCGACAGTTACCTGCCTGGCCATAGCCTTAAGCGAGTTATAAAAAGAAAAGGATTTGTATTAACACTTCAATGTAATTAGAATTGATTTTCATTAGTTCAAAGCAACATGTATTTTTTATAAAAATGTTTTCTGAGTTAAATATGCATTAAATGTGTTACAATAAAGAAAACAAGATTTGTTGACATTTTGTATTTGATCATTAATAAATAAAAATATTCTTTTAACTACTCATTTTAGGAAATTGTATTTGTTTACCCTAGTTTCACATATGAAACTGTCCCATTCCATTCTGATCTAGTTAGGTGTTGTCTTGTATTTTGTATGCGCTACACTTGAAGTGTACTAAGTCTGACTATGAAACTGCACCATTCCATTTTGATCTCAGAGCTATTTTTTTTTGTAGGTGTCATCTTATATTTAATATTTCCATCCACACTTGAGGTGTATTAAGTCTGACTATGAAACTGCCCAAAGTCTTAAAAACTAGGAGTGACCCTGAAAACTGGACAAATCCTTAATAGCTCAATGGTAGACTATTGGTGTGTTAAGTCAGGAGTTGCTGGTTCGGTTTTTATTTTTCAACTAAATGGAAATACATTATGTTACTATTCCTTCAACACTTTTGGATTAAATAAATATATATTTGGAAGAAGGTACGATAAAGATCAATATGAACATATGAGAGGGAATGAACACTGGTTTTTACAATGTAAATAACAACACAGTTCACATTTTACTTTGCTGCCATTGGACAAAGTAATGGCTGCCTCTTGAAAACAATTGTTACAGCCGAATCCCCAGGCCTAGGTTTCATTTTATTGGAACTCTTCAAGAGGGAGTGAAACGTGCAATGCAACTTCCTAAAAGAAGAAACCAGAAAAACAAAAGGGAGAAAAAAGGAAATTTGTAAAGAATAATTGGACAGTTAGATAGGAACATGTAAAAGTGTCCTATCATTCTTAAATTAGGAGGGATAGCCAGCACACTTACCTAGGTGATACTGGAGTAGAAATTGTTTAGATATAACACTAAAAACACATTTTTAAGGACAAGCTTTCACTGTCACAGACAGCTTGTCTTTAAAAATGTGTGTGTTTTTTAGTGTTATATCTAAAGAATTTCTACTCCAGTATCATCTAGGTAAGTGTGCTTGCTATCCCTCCTAATTTAAACTACCATTCTTAACAAATTTTCTTTTCCTCTTCTAGGAAGTTGCGTTGCACGTTTCACACTCCCTCCTGCTGAGTTTCAATAGAAAGAAACTTTGATCGAGGGATAATCTCGGATTGGACACTAATGGTAGATTTTCTCCAAGAGGCAGTTTTTACCTCTCTGTCCAATGGCAGCAATGTAATGTGTAACTGTGTTCTTCATTTTATCGTAAAAGCCATATTGAGTTTTTTCCTTTAATATGTTTCCATCCACCTTTCCTTTACCTTCTTCCAAATATAATACAATTACCTCAAAGCAAAAAGAGATTTTCCATATAAGGATTAAACAGATTTTTTTTTACTTAACCAAAGATTGTGTTTGTGACCCAAAAATTATAGTGATTTGTTTTCTTCTCAGTGTATAGACCTTACCATTCTTCCAGGAATAAAATTCTGAAATACATATATTTGTATGGATAGGGACATATCTTTAAACTAAAAAGGTTTCATAAATTAAAAACATCAATGTACACTCAATACATAGTATTTATGTAAAAAAATATCATACAATTCAAACTCTTAAAGTAACAGGAAATAAATGCTTCAAACATATTTACATAATGGTCAGTCTCCACTGACAACAGCATTTGAGCGGGTCTATCCAGTCAAGTGGATAGAGCAAATGCTGGGAAAAATATGATGTATGATTGTAGTATATTATTTTATCATGTACTGTTCACACACAATATCTTAAAAACCATTCACATATATATTTTTGTATTTTACAAATCTGCTAAGGTAATCAATTTAGATGAAATATTATGGTTATTCAAAGTATTGTTTGGAATTATTAGCTTTTCTAGCTTGCTGTACAATTAATCTATTCTAGAAGTCCAGAATATCAAGATTCCCGCAGTCAAAAAACTTCTCTGTCCACGCTTCAGGACTAGTTTGCTGGGTCCTACCCCCTCCCCAATTTCTCACATTTTAATAACAGATATTAACGCTCTTTTCTAAAAACTAGCTTAATGCAAATATAATTAAATATACCACCCAAAACAACTGATTTGGGAAAGTTAATCAAATTCTCAAGCCAAGTGAGCAAAACGTGCAATTTTTTTTCTAAAATAAAGAGCAGATAGATAATAATTAGATTATTTATTACTTTTATCTCGAAACTATACATATTCTACTTTTCTCATCATCAACATGAAAATACAATCTTGAACACTCATACCAAACTCTCATAAATATGAAATTCTCTAAGGAAACCCCTTTTCACTTTTTGAGGTAATAGTATTTGCAAGAAGTTATAGGAGAGTTGGATAGAAACATATTTTCATTGTAAAAGCAATTTTTTGTGTTCCATCCACCTCTCCTATACCTTCTTCCAAATATAATAAATATAAAATTAGTTTTCTGCAACACTGCCTGAACAACATGGTATTATTTACAAATTACAACAATTAAAAATCACTATTTTTTTTAATTGGCAATACACACTCGACACACTTTGTTTTGATAACAGCGGCCAAAACAAGAGATGAAGATATAAAATCCAGGTACAAAAGTTGTTTTCTTTGAAGCTTTTCATCTCAAATGTCCTCTGGTCATTTTATTTCCTCCACATATGTTGCTGGAAAGATTCCCACAATTCCGTTCAATTCTCCTAGCCACCAACCGTCCGCCTGCTTGTCATGAATATTGATAACATCGCCTGTACAGAGCAAACAACAGAAAGAGAAACCTTATTACTATAATTTTTTGTTTTTTTATAGTACCACGTCTTACTACCCGTTTAGGTTACACACTTATATGATAATTACACTAGTGGGTTAAGAATGAGGAAGGTAGAATTTAGAGGAAGTGTACCCATATTTGTATGGGGAGAGAGAGTAAGAAACCACCTATGAAAAATCAACCAAAGTACACTCGACCAGGATTGAACCACAATCTTTCCATCATTGGCGGTCTAATCTATTAGAGAGTAGTGTCTTAGAGCATGTGGCCACCAAAGCAAGTTTAAACTATACCCATTCTAATTTATTTATCTTGCCACCATTTGTTTTGAAGGCTTCTGTGGCCGATATTTGAGTTGAAATTATTTTTCAGGCCTTGAGCCACGTTGAGGGAACAATAGTTTCTGATGTTTCACTAGTAGTTACAACAGCCATAATCTGATATTCAGTTCAAACCCATAAATATTAGTTTCAATTCATCCCATCATGTTGAACCCAATTATATAATCATGGTAGCTACAGGCAGGAAAAACCAGGAAATTAAATACATAGTTGAAAAAATACCTTAATTCGATACACAACTAAAAGTGAGAGATTTTGTCTCTCACAAGTTAAAATGCATGCCTCGCTATGGAGTTCTAACATGAAAATGTTGTACTTTACATAGTTTGTTTTTTATACCACATTTACTATAAATAAAACATCTAACACTGGAAAAATGATTTATAAAATAGTTGATGTTCTGAAGCTGCTAGTATTTTTTTAAATGTGATTAATGTCAACAGCATAGAAATTATAATTTGAGTAAAATAGAGGTCAGAAAAAATCAGGCACTTTTATAAAATAAGTTCGGTAGCTACCCTCTTAATACACTTATATTATAACACATGATTATGTAAATCACAATATTAAACATTAGTCGATCTCAGGGTAAAGTGTTTGCCCTCAGAATCTGATGTTTTGTGGTTTCAAGCCCAGCCGGGGTCAACCGATTCTTCTTGAGCGATAAAAATCCAGAGCACAACTCCATTTCGAGGGAAAGTAGAGTCCACAGACCCATGTCAACTGTGGCATGTAAGAGAATCCTGGAAGTTATGTGAACATACTATTGCCTAAAAAATTTGTTTGCCCTTTCATTCTCGCTCAAAGAAATTATCTTGTTCTGATATAATCAGCCAGTTAAGAAATTGTACCTTAAACAACAATAAAATAATTTTACTTCAAAATTGCTTTTATCATATAAGGAAGTAAATTTAGGATGGACTCACCAGGCGAGAGGTTGAGCTCATCATACAAGTTGGCCGAGTATTCATAGAGCACCTTACATCGCCCTGCGCCAGATCCATTTGACTCCCCGCATTCGGATATTACAGGGAATGTCAACATACTGCTCTGGTAGTCTTTCTCGCTGCCTTGACTCGAAAACTCATCTGATACAAAAACAACGAATAGCTCCAGTCATGGGAAATAAATGTGCTTTTAAGAAATATTTTTTTAAACAATCAATTTAACTCTCAATGAATGAAATAAAAAAACACTCTGTAAGGAAAACCTCTTTTTATTGACGAAAAGAATTGTGTGAAGTTTATTTGTTTATATGTAGGCTAAACCAAAGTATTCATCAATCTTTAAAATATTTTTGGACCTTATTACATACAAGTGTAGTATGGTATCACTAATAAACCAGTTATTGTTGATCTATACCTTGTTCTTTATAAAATTGATAACATGATGTATTTATCTAATATTGACTCAATTGTAGAACTCCAAATAAAATAAAAGTAGTTTTACAAATTATACATGATTAAATTATTTTCAAACAATCTTATTTATATGAAAGAAAAGTGAGACATCACATCTGTATGGTAATCTATTTATAAATATTCTGATTTCAAACTTTAAACCAAGGTAAGTGAATATTAAAATATATTTGGATTACTTTTAGTCCTTAAAGAATGACTTAAGAATCACAAACCAAATATTAATGGATAAGTGGTATATCATCGACATGCTAAATAAAATATGGTTTTAGTTTATTTCGTAAAACTAAAGTGAATCAAAATATAATTTATGTTATTTTTTAAACACATTTGTGTTTTTGTCATAGTTAAAACAAAAAACATACTATTTATGTTTATATACGCAAATAAACTTACCAAAGTCACTGTCTGGCTGCACTGAGTTTCCATCAGCCGCACCTCTATCAGTCCAATCAGGGGAGTCTCCAGCCAGCAGATCTAGGGACTCCTTGCGAACCCATGGAGGAACCTGTCATTACACCACAGCAATTATTCACCACGATTCATTCAACCATTGGTCTTTGTTGTTTTGGTCTTGTGTTCCCACATTTGATATAAAAAGCCAACATTTTGTATGCTTTATTCTAACATCCTGATGTTTGCTGATGACATGATGGCATGGGAGAGAAGGAAGATTAAGTACATGAATGGAATGAGGAAGTGAAAATGTAAATGAAATGATGGTAATGACAAGGTATAGTTAAGTTATAAAGTTGGATGGAGTAGAGCTGACCTAATGAGACGAGGGCAGCGGGGAGACCTACTATGGAGAAAAGTGCTGTATAGTGAGTAATTTGTACCCATAGTCACATATGCAACAAAAACATTGAAAGTGAATATAAGAGAAACTAGGAAAGTGGAGGCCATAGGAATGAAGTTTGTGAGTAGCATGTTAGCTGCCACGAGGAGAAACAGGATTAGAAATGGAAGTTATCCGAGGAAAAGTGGGGGTATAGGGAGTACATGAGATAGTATAGGAAGAAAGGCTGTGATGAATGGTAATGTAATGAGGATAAAAAAATGAGAAAATATCAACTATAGTGATGGGATATGGAGTTTGTAAAAAAATTACAGCAAGGGAGACAAAGAAGGAGATTGAAGGAGCAGATAACAGAAAGTGTGCAAGTGAAAGGATAGAGGAAGATGGAGGCATTTTACTAAAGTGGCCCGGCCACAGGCTGGAAACATGATAATTAAAATAATTCTAAACATATAACTCTTGAGCATCTTTATCATACATAGCTAATTATATGAAGTAACTAATAATCCTTGTGTCGACTTCTAACCACTTGTACTCTGCCTTAATAAGCACATGTGACTACACTTACTCCACAGGGATTTAAACCAACGTTACAACACCTACATTGGTGGGTACGCAGTCTAAATGTTAATATTAAGCTCATTTAATTTGGTTTGCCTATGACTGGGAGGTGAGGATTTAAAATCCCTTCCGGGGATACCGAGGGAGATTTTCCCTGAATGGTTTCCCCACTTTACTAACAAATACAAGCACATTTTCTTTAAATGTTAACCTCATCATCCATAACCTCGTATATAATGTGAATGGGTTGCAAACAGTGCCTTGATCATCTGGTTTACAGACATTTGATTTCACCCATACAGTTGGGCCTCGCTCATATGGCAGAAAAAAGCCTTTTTTAACTTTCAAATGCATGTAAAATCCTATTAACATGTTTACACTATCATATATAAAGTGGGCAATAGAGTTAGGCTTGAAATTAAAACAAAAATTAAATAAATATAGACTAATCATTTGGTAGTTTTCATCAATCAATAATAAATAGTTAAAATTATTTGATATTGTTCATCACTACTGTAAACAGACTGAATTGCCGACATAAAATGGCGGCCAAAGGCATTCCCAGAGTGCATCATGCCGAAAAAGATGGAAGAGTGAGACAAACGCCCAACACAATGAACATGTATATATTTAAAAACCGTTGTATTGGCAGAATATCGTGAAGTGTGGCCCTACTGTACTTGCAGAGCTTTTTAGTATTGACCTACATTACATAATATAAAAAGCTAATTAAAACTACTAAGCTTTAAGATCTTAACTATAATAAATAATTTCTGTTTACACACAATGTAGCCAATATAATTCATTTGTGTAGTATATAAATTTTTGTAATCTATGAGACAAGTGTATGGCATACTTTGAGCACGCTCTGTTGCAAGCCCTGCCTGTCCCTGGTAACTTGAATGTGTGATGCGAGAGGATGACTTCCCCTTGACCTCCCATCAAGCTCCGCCAACGCGCTCTGGACTTTGTATCTCGCAGCTTCTAGGTAGGTCAGCATGGAGCGCATCTAACAAACAACAAACAGTATTTGTTGTATAATCTACCGAGTTTGTTTTAGCGTCACTACAATGTCACACAAAGTTCTCTATTCCACACACTTTTACACTCGGTTTACACTGAAAGAGAGCAGTCTTAGAGTCTGTTCACGATAGGTTTTTACCTGGATGACAGTTCAAAAATCAAATGTTTAGGTTTTGGGTTGCCAACACTTGTAAAAGATCACTGTTTTGTTATGAATGTTAAGTTTTGTTAATTACACGTTATATTTTACATTTAAAATAACGTAGACTTAAGTTTTCTTACACTGTTTCATACCTTTAATCATTTCTTTTTGCCCAATCCAAAAGAATAATTTAAACCTAATTAAAAGTAATTATTCTCTGTTTTGGAATGTTATCTATTATGTGTAATATAGTGTATACATTAATATCTTTTAATACAGGTATCATATTTACTTAGAAAAGAGAAAATACTTGTCATTTTTTAATATATAATAAATTATTTTATGATTATTTTATTGTATTTTGAAATATTTAACTGAATAAAATATTTTTATCCACTGCGTGCATGCATAATTGTAAATACCTTGTTTCCGTCACGCTCAATCACATGGTTTAAATTCGTCGGTTGCCATTTTTAAGATATGTTAGTTAGACCTTTTGCGAAAGTGATGTGAATAACATTTTTTTAAAGTGGAATAAAACGATAAATAAGTTCTGTACCCGATCTCAAATAAATATATAAATGATATTGGTTTAAATTACTGTGGTTAACTATCACATTTATACATTACTATACTTTTCATTACAGTTATCCCAAGTGACATGATAAATAATAGTTAAACTCATAAGAAATGTGCACTTTTTATTCCATATTTAAAGGTTTTACACGTCACCAACACAAATTCCCCTTCCTTTCGTGAAATAGCACCCTGCTCCACCTGCCGCCTATCCTTTCCAGTTTAAATTTAAAACAATCCTTAATTTCTTCTATCCTTTCTAGGATGTTTGAATTTAGAGCAATCCCCAACTCCTATCCATTCCAGAATTTTTAAATTTAGAAAAATCCCCACCAACTCCTATCCGTGATGTTTAAATCTACAACAATGTGTGCGCTCAAAATGTTAAAATAGCAAACCACAAACATGATTTTCCAGAATTGACATGCTACGCTTAGAGTCAGGGTCAAATCCACTTTTTTTTAGAGATTAAATTTCCCAAATTTGTAAGCATTATTTTCTTTAATTCTGATTTTGTTCACAATAATTCCCAAGTTGATATCAAAATAGTCACTAAATTTTAACGTTTATTGTTATAATCCATTCATTATTGCATTCATACATTCAGTTAAGTGTTAAATTAATGGTTGGATGTATGGTAAGTTTTTCCTATAATCAATGTGTTGGACAAACCACCCAAGAGTTGAACATGCAATTTATTTTGATAAAATCTTGAATCAAATAGTTTCTTCAATCTTTAAATAACATTAATGATTCAAGGTATTTGTGGATTTGAAGGTCCCATCTCTTCTTAAGAATAAGATTATTTATTAATTCAAACGTAAGAATTTATTTAATGTATGTCCAAATATTAGTTCAAAAAAAGTGATATTTATGGGTGAAATAATATGCTTTTCAATCAAACCTAATCTAACAGTTTATTTTATTGTAATATCGAAACATCCTCTCCCTCTCCCTAGCAAATGTGTTTGAAAACTTAAGCAGTTGAGTAAGTTAAACTTTCATATAATTAAGAAACGATTCTGAAGTATAATTGAGGCCATTTCTTTGACTATATTTTTTTTTATACAACTTCATTGTTATTTCTTTGTCTTGTAATTATTATTTCCTTCACCTCTGACAAGACATCTTGTGAATGTGGGGAATGCCAGGCCTCCACCGTGGTTCGGATTCCACGTTAAGCTGTAGGTCCTCCATTTCATCTCACAATCACCCTACCATTACACATTAGCGTAAGTGCGTATAACCCGAACGGGTAGTAAGACGCGGTGCTAATAATAATAATAATNTATTTTTTAAGTAGATTTTTGTGATACACTTACATGGTGCAGCTTCTCGGTGACATTCTGCTGCGAATCCTCTGCTCCGAATGTGGGTGTTTGTTGCAAAGCTCTGGCGAGGTTCTCCACACCCTGCTTCCCCCTCCTCTCCCGATCCAGGTCTTGTCTGATGAGTTGAAGCAGCTTCACCAGGGCCTATGACCATATTCATGTCAGATTTGTGTGTGTTTTTCTTAAATGGGGGCAAACTCAAGTATAGAACATTATTCCACCAGAAATATTCCATGCAACAGCTCACTAAGAAACTTCATTATTTTTATTTTAAATCTTTTTCCAAGCAGCTAGCTAACACAAGGGGAATTATCAGCCCTTGGGACAGCCCCAGGGTGGTCACTGACCAGGAAAACCGGGAATTGTACTTGAATGTTGCTGTCTGTCGGGAATTTAAAGTTGATTAACACTCTTAAATCGCCTTTAGGGGCATACAAATTACAAAGATATTCTGAGGATGGACCATTCCAAATAGCTTAAAGAGGTGTATTTATGAAAATTTTCCAGACAAGAACCACAGGCAAATACCACTCCAATTATATTTAAAAGGAATCACATTTCAAATTATTTCCAAATAAATATCTTTCAAAATAGTTTCTAGGGATTAGCGCTTCTGATTTTTTTCCGATTTACAGAGTATTTGCTAGGTATGACCTATTTTTAAAAGATTTTTAATCTATTATTAATGTAATATTTAAGGTGAAAAGAAAAAATTAGAAATGATAGATTTACTAAAATTAACAAAACAATAGTATAATTTTCCTAATATTCTATCATTTAGCAGTTATTGGAAAAATTCTTTCAATTTCCGTCAGTAGGTTTTATGGTTAATAATGCTTCACTGCTTACAATATTGATCACTATTTTTGTAGCAGAACTGACCCAAACTGCTTCGATTAGACTTGAATGGCTATCCTGCAATTAATATAATGGTCACATGGTCTAATGCGTCAATATCATGTTTGAACTGAGTTGCCATTGACATGGAAAACGGGGTTAGAGTCCTGGTCAGGTGTACTAAATGTGATTTTTCCTAGATTGTTTCTCACTTTCCTTCCACATAAATGTGGTTATCATTCCTCCCCATCCATATTCAATGAACATAATTTCCATCTACACAAAATGTCTGCACAGCTCTAAAATAATAATCGAGGCAGCCCTCTAGAGATTGGCTCTTTTTGATATTGTGATGCTGGTTGCACAACGTGGAAAGGGTACTCACTTGTCTTCGCCTGTCCCTGTTCATGGCCAATGTGATGTGCTCTGCATAGAAGTCTGGCAACAGCTGCTCTGGTATTGGTTGTCCTGTCCCTTTTATAGACACTACTGTTTGGATATCTCTTGCAACATCGCATATCTGCACTGGTTCGCTCAGTCTCTCTACACTCTGGAAATAAACACCACTTTAAAACATTGTCCAATTAACTAATTGTCATAAAGACAATCACATTTCATACATTTTTTAACTTGTATTTGACTGTTATTAATATTTGTTGAACTTCATATGGTGGGTTATTCTGACTCCCAGGATGTTTCTATTTTAAGACAAAATACAACTAGAATGTTTAAAAGTTTCTATCTTATTCATTTTTAATTGATAGGAACTGCATTGTAATTTTTCCCATGAAAATAATGGAACAGCACAAATTGAGAAAAAACACCCGTAGTTGCTGGCATTTTATGTCAATGCAGCCAAACTTAAACACAAAGTGTTTAGTGTTGATGTTTTTAAGTGTGTTCAATGTGATCCACACCCTAGAGTTTTACCTGGGAACAGGGAGGTAAGATTAGCTCAACACCTTACAAATGATGCCGTCTGATAACCTATCCTGTGCATCTTTGTGTCTGACTTTGTTGTCCACAATATTGTGAAGAATTAGGAGTATTGTCACCTGTACTAGTTTAGGACCCATCTCTGTGAGATGTTGCAAGTAGCAGGAAGCCAAGTCTTTGAGGTGCTGGAGTCTCTCTTCTTCCAAAGCCTGGAAACAATGGCTACCTCGGATAACCGCTGTCTCCCACTCTAGTCTACAAAACATTAAAAACTCACATTAATTTACCATACATATTTTGTTTATGTTGAGATAGTAAATGAAACTAGGATGATATGGTATGGACACGTAATGAGGATGGAAGTGAAGAAGATTCCAAGAAAATTAATGGATATGAAGTATGTAGGGAAGAGACCGCAAGGAAGACCATGGAAGAGATGAGAGGTACAGATAGCAAGGGAGAGGAGGAGAGTGTAAGAGGAAGAATAGTGGAAGGACAGAAGGAAGACGAAGGCATTTTACTAAACAGATCCAGCCACAAGCTGGAAACAGTTCATGATGATTTTATTTATGTTTATGAATTTTAAAACATAACCTATTAGTATACTAGAAGTGCAAGTTGATATTAAGATTGCTTGCGATTTTGCACAAAGACAGTGTAATGTGAGATTAAGGCTAAAGATTTCCATTAATATTCTGATAGTGATGAATCTCACAGAGCCATTGAGTTTGGTGAAAAGTTGCTTACAAGGAGCCTTCCCTCAAGTGGACTTACTGGCATCTTGCTTAGTATGTGATTGTGTTAACTCGATGTATAGGTGAATATTTGGATAATAATACAAACCTACAAAGAGATAATGAATTTGTAGGTTGCATCTACACATGCATTTAAAACACTGTATGTGACAAACTTTTGATGAAGATATTATCTACATGCAAACGCTCAAAACGCTTCCTGAAGTTGGATCAGAAATTATAATACTGTTCAGATGGATCAACTGCTTTAAATAATGAGTGATGTCAGACATAATTTTGTTTCTTGTTGAACTGCACACACTTACACTTGTGTTGTATGCCTCATAATGGACAAAGGTGAGAATAGCAGGTGTGTGAAACTTCGCGTACAGAGTTGGACCCGTTCAGGATGGCACAATCAACATTTTACACACCTGTCTAGGTTGGTATATGTGGGGCTTCGAAAAATTTGCAAGCCAGCAAGATTAACTGATTGCCAGCTAATATTGGGACCAATATATCTTAATATAGATAGATGTAGATACAGGAAAGGTGGATAGAAATATATAAAAGGAATTAATGTTTCAATCCGCCTTTGCTGTACCTTCTTCCAAATATAATACAATTACTTCATGAAGCAAAAAGAGATTTTCCTTATAAATATATATTATCTTTAGTGAAAAATGTATGTTAATAGCTAATACATTACCACTTATGACAATTTGTTTTTATGAGGTACTTTGACAACTCTGTGCGTGGTGTTGATATGCCAATTTGACACAACTCTTTAATTCCAAATAGCTTTGAATAGTACAACAAACCTTTATATTCGAGCAAATCCAAGAAAAATGTTTTGTATTTAAAAATATTAACTATTATGCTTCATTTGCTCATTGACAGAAAGTAACTCTCCAGGTAGGGATTTATGCTCATCATTGGTGACCTGGAGACTATTTCTGGAGTCCTGGGTCCAAGAAACATTTGTAAACGTATTTGCCCATTTCAATTTGGGTTGAATCGCATCTAAAATGCTAGTGTAGATTCAGCCTTATAGTAAAAAATGTATAATTATTTTGTACCCATGCATGTTAGCACCAACTATTTGATTATAAGGGGTTTGTAAAGAGCCAAGGCTCATTAAAACTTTAATAGATGATAAAAATAGATGAGATGGTATGGTCATGTAATGAGCATAGAAAAAGTAAAAATCCCAAAGAGATTGCTGGGGATTTAATAAGGCATGCAGCTTGACGCATAATTCCTTTTTATAATTTCTTTTAGTACCGTGTCTTACCGTCCGTTTAGGTTATACGCATATGTGCTATGTAATTACACAACTTTGTTAGGAATGAGAAAGGTTGACTTTAGAAAAAGTATACCCAAATTTGTACGGAGAAAGAAAGAGTGGAAAACCACCCTCAATACACCTGACCGAGATTAAAACCCTAATCTCCATGTCATTGACATACTAGTCTAACACAAAAGTAGCGCCTTAGACCATGCGACCACCAAAGAAGGTTTTATAGGTCTTTAAACTAGTAAAAAAAAAAATTAAATAGTAAATTAGATTACAGTATTCATTGTAATTATTGATGGTCACCTTGCTCGTTCTGCTCGAATGCAGAAGGTGTAGTATTCTACGTCAGCCTTTTTCACGGCCTCTTCAGCCTTCCGTCTCTTAGATTCCAGCTGAAATAACAATTATTTTCAGCATAGCTTTGTAAGAAAAAGAAAGAAAAAGACCCTCAGAATTATCTTTAAATAGTTAAAAATAAAAGTTTGAGTGCATTAAAATTAATATTGAATATTAAAGTCAAAATTTGTCTCGTTATTTTGAGAACACATCTAGTAAAACAGTTTTATTTATATTTACAGATATCCATTATTCATAGATTGTTTTTTATCACCATGTTTTACTACCTGTTCAGGTTATGCACATATTTGATAATTCATCTAATGGGGTAGTGTAGTGATACAAAAGGAAGCATTTTAGAGGTAATCTTCTTGAATTTGCATGGAAGGAGAGTGAGAAACCATTTAGGAAAAAACACCCTCAGAAGACTCGACCAGGATTCAAATCACGATGTATCTTCATCAGCAGGCCAGTCTAACATGGGAGTGACACCTTAGACCATTCAGCCGATGAAGTGAGTGCTTGTAGTTATATATTCCAGAATTATTTTAGTTTCTTATGAAATTCCCTGTGTTTAATAATTCTGCCTAAGTTAGCCTCTTTAATACTATCCTCATACATAGATCAAATATAGGTGATCTCTTACCTTGACACTCTCCTTCTCGGAAACAGTCTTCTGGTTCTGTATGTGGTGCAGGTGGTGGGTGCTGCCTGAACGACCTAACCTCACGTCTAACATGGCGTCTTGCAGCTTCTCGTTCTCCCTGGCACACATGAAGCTTTGCTTCTTGCTCTTGGACTCGGCGGACCGCCACTCTGCCAGGCTCTTGCCTGTCTTGTCCACCGCCGACTCCACGGACTTACGGATACGGTGCTGAGTTTCCACCAGCTGTCTCAGTGGCTTGACTACCTCCTCGCTCAGGGCAGTAGCAAAAGCTCTGAAATAAAAAATATATATATATATTAAATGGGTGAACAGAGCTTTCCCAAAACCTATTCAAGAGTCCATCAAAAGCCCGCTAACCAATATCTTAGATTTAAAAAGTAACTCAAACCAGAAAGTGTATCAAAGTGCGGGTTTCTGCGTTCTTCGCTTGACGACAGTGAAATAGGGATTACTTTTCCTCTCCCCCATTTCAAAATAATAATTTCTCAATGTTGTAATTTCTAAAATATTATTTATAAGTTTCACTGGTCTCATTCCCAGTGTTTTTCATGGTGGCTACAGACAGGGAAAACAGGGAAAGCCTGGAAAAGTCAGGGAATTTTTGGATGACAGGGAAAACAGGGAAATGTCAGGGAATTCAACTAAAAATAAGGAAAAGTCAGGGAATTAAAAAATATGTTTAAAATATCCCATTAATTTTGCAACCAAACATTAAAATAAAAGTTAATAATACCTAAATAAAATAACATTCTGATTGTTAAAATAATTGATAAAACCATTTATTTTTAGTAGATACAAACTTTTTTAAATATGTGATCAATAATAAGTAAAACAAGTTATCATCCACCTTTTAAACTAGAAAAAAGTAGTGAGGGAAAATTGAAAAATGTTGCCTGGAAAAGTCAGGGAATTTTGTAAAATATGTTTTGTATCCACCCTGTTTTTGAAAGAAGAGTAGAGAAGTATACTTCTAAGCCTGGCTCTGTTATGTTCCATTGTTTTCCTAAACTCGTCTCATGTTTACTAAATAACAACACTGATGACCGGTCAGTGTTAGAATCTCAGACTAGTGCCATTGAGATGGTTTTCCCATTTTCTATCCATGCTAATGTAAGTGCATTTTCTTTAGATTCCTATCTTTATCCATACACCGTTGATAAAGCTGTTAATAGCCAATGAAACAGATTTATGTAATAGTTAATATTTATTAGATTCAATCTAAAATTCAAATATCAAACTACTGTGTGTTGAAGAAAACCTTCAATAAAAAGTGTATGTGTTGTTCCATTTTTATTTTAGATACTTTGCACAAATAGGTTGTTGGTACCGAGGATATTTTTATAATAGTAAACTTCTATCATCACATACCATGTATATGTTATTGTTAATTTGATAAATCAGGTTAATATACATAATAATAAACATAAGTTTGAACCTGTCTGAGTAATACCGAATCAAAGTTTGTTGTACTTATCGATTGAAGTCCATCTTTTATTGAGTGTGGATGTGTGGTGTTATCTTGATATGGAATCTGTTCGTTTAACCTAACCTAGCCTATCCATCACAATATTATAATTTATCACTTCAGCCAAACAGGTTTTGTTGTTATGTAAAATAACCGATTAAAATAATAAATTGCATGTATTTAATTATATTAACCATTAATATCAGTTAAATTGGAAAATAAACAGTAATTATGCATAGTAACTAGTTTACTTTAATGGTAACAGATGCATGATTCAGTGTCTCCAACATGACTTTGAACTAGGGATATTAGATATTAAATTTCAAAAGTAGCTGACCATCTAGTATTTAGTAAATACTCTATACTCTGTTTTGTACCCTGTAATGCTTGCTAGTAATATTAGCACTCAGGGCAGTGGTTGTGAGGTTGTGCCTACGTACCTGTGCACTTCACTCTGCACCTCCATCTGTGTGCCTGCCCTCTGCCACGCCTGGTTCACCGACCCTACAGAGTCTTTAGAGGCCTTCAGTAGTTTCCCTGAAAGTTTGCTCAAACTCTTGGCATATTGTGTCTCCACCTCAGACCTAGAACACACAGACATAACTTTGTTACTTACATTCACTACATGACAGGGTAACAAATACACCTATAGTGGGTTTTTAAATCTTCAAACTTCTTCATATTAAATTTTATTAAAAATAAAGAAGATAATATGAATCAAGCAACACCCAAGAAATGTATTTTCTATCCTGATAGGAAATGTGGAAGTGCTATAAGTAAGTGATTGGGATCTTCTACTGAAATAATATAAATTATGGGGTTAATTTAAAAAGTGAAGGGTTCCAGAGGACCTTTTAAAGTAGTGCACCAGCATTCATCTAAAGGAGAGATGGAAAATACTCATCTGCAATGTACTTGGTTGAGATTTTAACTGACACATTTGACTCTGCCGGCCGTAGCCAGCCAATAATTTCAGGTTTTTTTTTGGTGGGCCCATTCCCTAAATACTGGAGGCTAGAAAAAAAAATTCTAAATGAAAAAACAGTTCTAGAAGCTATCTGGAGTGGGTTTTTTTTCATGGCAACATAACACCATAACTGCTGAAGGCAAGGAAAAATTCTAGATACTAAACACCTCTAGAAGCTTACTGAAGTGCTTTTTGTGGTAACACAGCCCCCTAATTTTTATTTGTATCTCAATTTTGATAGTGTTTGAACAATAAATAAAGCCATAAATATTTTGTTCATAAGATTTCAGGGGGGTTTGAACCCTCGAACAACCCCCCCCTTTTCCCCTGACTACGGCCTTGTTAATTTGTATATGTGTTTATTTTTGCATACTTAATATTTTTTTAGGAGTATAAATTTCTAATTAACAATGCAATTATACTAATACTTTATTCTGGAGCTACTTTATGATCTAAGCTGAATTATTATACGCATTGGTACAATATATGAATAGAAAGATTACCTACAGAAATTAATAAATAAGTAACCACGCTTTGGTGGCTGCATGGTCTAAGGCCTCACTCTCGCAATAGACTAGACTGCTGATGACGAGGAGATCAGGATTAAATCCTGGTCAGGTGTACTGAGGGTAGTTTTTTTATAAATGGTTTTCCACTTTCTCACCACACAAATGTAAGAACACTTCCTATAAATTCAACTTTCTCCGTCCTTCATACATTAGCATAATTAGTCCTGAACGGGTATTAGGACACGGTGTTAGAAATCATTATAAAGAAGTACTTATTTTTATGAAGGATAAAATACATAAAATAACAATGAAGTACCTACATATTTTTTTTGCAGCATCTCAAACAGAAATTTGAAAAATCAAAAGTGACTTTAATAATTATGTGTTTGAAACTATTCTTAATGTTTCAATTAAAGCATGTGTGTGTATATTGTTGTTTTGAAGATGAGTGTGATGTTACAATGTTGGAGAATGTGGCTGATTCATGTGAGATATTTATCCACACAGGCTTGTGAAGTGATGTTGTATGCAGAGAACAGGCAGGCACTGTGGTTCGACCTTGTTGAGAAACTCCCGATATCAAGGTCAGCGAGCAACAGGTTGTTTTCAACAGGTGCTGGGGCGTTGTGCAACAGTGATCTATGTCTATGATTTAAACATGCCACCATTGTAGCAGCGAGCTATGTCCACAGGTTACATACACTACGGATGTTGGAGGCGCGGAGTTGTGTACTAAATATACCTTAACTTTATGGTTAAAGTGGGATGAAGAAACATGAGTTAAGGTCCGATTTTTTTAAAATAGTTTTTATAACAAAATATTTTTTTGACATACATAAATAAAATATTGCTTTCCTTACGAAAGAGTATTTTAGAATGTTTTCTAAATTGTTATTGATTTAGTAGATTGGTTTAGTTCAATTATTTACACATAACATAGTAATTTCAATGGAAGCTTGTTTTTAAAATAAGTTTTAGTGTCAGTGCATTATTGAGCACTACCAAGATCTGTTAAAACAGTAGAAAAATAATATATTTTTTAAATTCTTGGATAGCGCTTCTTCCACTTCAAAATGTTTTATTCAGTTTTACCATGATTTTTCCCCCTAGCTGGTCAGCAAAAATAGGGATATGCTGATTTTGATTACTATAACTCAACACTACAATTTTACCATCTTCTGTGGCTGCATGGTCTAAGGCGTCACTCTCATGTTTGGCTAGACTGGCTATGACAACGAGATCGGGGTTTAAATCTCAGTCGTATATTGAGGGTGGTTTCCCCAAAACTGGTTTTCCACTCTACCTCCGCGGAAATGCGTGTACACTTCCTCTAAGTTCAACCTTCATCATCCCTAATTAATTAGCTTAATTAGTACATGCACGTGTAACTTGAAAAGGTAGTAAGATGCGATGCAAAAAAAAAATTTTATGGTTTCAAAATACTTTTTTTTCACTTTTAATAACCTTGGCCACGAAATGCTCTGGCTAATATATTTTAAAACCAGATATGTCTTGTTAATATTACTAGGAAAATTTATTAATATTACTAAGAAAATATGTTGAAAATATACCTTACATAATAATCACAATAACAATTATTACTATTTATTAGTTCACTCACCTCTCTTGCAGGATTGAACTAAGATCCTTGCAGAAATCTCCTCCCTGTTTGATGTAGCGGCGCAATTCCTCGAACCCATTCTGACCCTAAGAGCAAAAAAGAAAACAGAAATATTTAGAGACAGTCATTATTAATTAACAATGTTTGGATTTTGTTGTAGTCGGTCACAAAACATTCATAAATCCAGAGACAATAAAAAAACATAAAAAAATTACACAATTATGTATCGAGGCTAGAAAAAAAAACATTGAGGAAAAAAGGCCCCTCAGTACACACGACCAGGATTCGAACTCTTAGCTCCCCATCGCCTACAAACAAGACAGTTCGAGACTGGTGTATTTGTCCACAGGTTCACTGATGCAAGTACTTTATTATTACGATTCAAAGCAAGCGAAATGGTTATAAGCAACTTATTACCTAAAACTACAGTTGGAGGGTGGATTTTTTCAAAATACGCTAACATTCGTCCAACATCGAAGATTTAAAACCAAAGTGTGGGACATCCGGAGATAGAACCCTGACCTCCCAGGTCAGTGCGAGACCCGTTTCGGTGATCGATTGATCCAAGGCATCACTCTTGCAATATATTGGACTGCCGGTGACGGGAAGATAGGAATTCGAATCCCGGTCGGAAATACAGAGGTTTTTTCTCCTTCGATGATTTTCTATTCTACCTCCACGCAAATTCGAGATCACTTCCACCAAATTCAACCTTCCTTATCCTTAACATAGTTAGTACATATACGTATAGCCCGAATGGGCAGTAAGATGCGGTAAATAAAAAAGGTAGGCTTGCACACACCCAAATATATTTGGTCTGCACAAGTTTATTATTTTAATAATCAGGTTACGTTTAACACTGTGTTAATAAACAGCCTAATTTTAAGGAGTAGGGGATAGGACGGTATTTGGTAGTGTTCCCGCATTATCGCGGAAAGGGGGAGGGAGTGCGTGCACCCGGCCGAGACTCAAACCTCGACCTCTCCACCCAGTCCATTGTAAGCCGTGAGAATGTGTGACCGTGTGTCTGTACAAGTGATTTCCCCAAGGTGAAGGAAGATAGAGGTGGGAAACAAGTCAGTGACGGACAGAGGCGCTCGTGACAATCATCGTCCGTCGCGGCAGCAGCCAAGGAAAGTGGCGGCGGAGAAAGCGTGCGTCGTCTCGCTCGCATTCAAATTGCACGGTTTTCCATCGGGAGACGACGGGCAGTTTCGATAGACGAGTAAAAGCAATCAAATTGAGCGTGGATACAAAAAACGTGAGCGACAATACAAAAGCCTCGTTCACGTGCCAAGTGTGGGTTAGTTCCGTACGTGAGGATGTTGCTGCTCTCACAAGATGTAGGGGGAAAAGAATGTATTTACAACTAACCCTCCCCCTTTCAAAATGGCACACACTCATACATTTTAAAAGTTACTTTCATTACTTTAAATCTATTCAATAGTTTCTTAGCTCCGCGTATTACTACCCTTTCGGGCTGCACGCGTATGCACTAATTAACTTATATTTTAGGGACGGGGAATGTTGAATGTAGAAGAAGTGTATTCGTATTCGGGTGGAGGGAGAGTGGAAAACCATTTAGAAAAAACTACGCTCAATAAACCATACCGACCCGCCTCTGTGGCGTAGTTAGCTAGCACGCTGGTTTTGTATTGGGCCAAACTGCCTAGGACGGGGAGATCAAGGTTCGAATCTCGGTCGTGTGAACTGGGGTGGTTTTTCTTAAATGGTTTTCCACTCTCATTTCACGCAAATGCGGATTCCCTTCCTATAAATTCAACCATTCTTAATCCATTATCATAATTAGTACTTAAGCGTATGACCTAAACGGGTAGTAAGACGCGCTGCTAAATACATAAAAATAAATCCTACCGGGATTCGTGTCCAAATCTCCCCGCCATTGGCAGCCCAACATATTGCAGAAGTGACGCCTTTCCACAACTTTAAAATAATATTCGTTAAAAACGCCTAAAGAATTAGGTCAGGGTTCAATCCGGTTGCAATAAATTTTTCCAATCCACCCTCCAGAAGAATACTCGCAAATTTCCTATCATGGTAAAGAAACGTTCTCGAGTATGATTTTTTGCATTTGTTTTAAAACTTAGGGTTCGGCCAGACTGACGAGCTCGTGATTAGCAGATAGCTGTTGATGAGGAGGCAAAGGTTCGAATCTTGGCTAAGTGAACTGAGGGTGGTTTTTGACAAGTGATTTATTGTTGTGGTTTTCCCATCCTCTATCCGCGCTAATGGTGGTTCTTATTTGTAAAGGCCTACTTTGATTATAATATTGAAGTATTTTAACATATCAGTTTTACATATATATATAGTTTATGAACTTACCAATTAATATAGGCCGTTAGTAGCAAGTGTGCTAAACCTATCGATAACTATAAAAAAGTCAAATATGTAAAATTGAGGAGTTTTACTAGCACTCAATGAACCAACATATCGTGTCCGACAGAACATTCGGCTTCTGCTTCGGCAAAATAATCGGCTTTGGCCAAAATTAGACCGAAGGTTCATTTAACTTACCTTACCTAATGTACGCCCGTGGGTGCGGTCACGTGACAAGTGAATGTCACTGCATGTTGGATTCAGGCGCCCGGTCGCTAGACTAGTATCACTATCAGATTTATTAAGAACTTTCACCTCAAACTATGGCTAATGTAATTAATATTATATACATAAAAAATAACTGATTAATTTTTTGGACGGAGTGGATGGCAATAAAAAATTATTTAGCCACTTTTTCAAAGCCATATATTAAGAGGAAGAAGTGATTGATATTTTTGTCATACTTTTATTTTGTATTTATATTATTTTTTATCAAAATTTCGGAAATGTATTCTACTTTATTTTATCAACAATAAAAAAATGTGACCTATTATTTAAATGAACACGATCTTGTATTTAAAATGCAACATAAATTGTATTAAACTTAAAAATAGGAAGTTTATTTTACAATATATGCGATTTCTTCGGCTTTGGCCGAAGGTGAAAAAGAAAACGAAGTTTGGCTTCGGCTTCAACCAAAAAAATGAACTTGGGGTCGGACACTACCAACCTACAATAATATTGCCCAGCGCCTGTACACTAGACTGTTCCGGCTCAAGCGCGCGTGCTTGAAAATTAAAACCAGTTCTATCTTTCGGCGCACTCGCTCCAGTCTGGCCATTCCTTAACTATAATTTTATACGTTGCTTTCTATCTCCATGCAAATTCTGTTTGTTTTTTTAATGTTCCCACTCACTCCACGGTTTACGCGGTATAAGGTGTCAGACTCTCAAAAGACTGGATTGACAAGGAAAGGTCAAGGTTCAAATCACGAGCAGGTATATTTGTTGTGGATGTTCATTTCGTATCTATTATTGTGGTTTTAGCGTTTTACCTCCCAGCTAAAGCAACTGCACTTCCTCCAAACTACTCTAAATGTGTTGGATGAATCATGTACCTATGTATGGTATCGTTAGTTACTAACTACCATGAATCTGGTTGTTGTGTTTGTTTAGTATTTACTAACATAAGCACGCGGCTTTGCCTGTGGTAACCACGTAATGGAGAGGGTTGTTACCGCCAGCAACGCTTTTATTTGTTTCAAACAGACAGAAAAATTATCTCTTCATTTTATTTACTTCTTCTAACCCTATCTTTATTTAATTAAAATATCAAATTTAAGTTTTAAAATTCCAGCTTCTAGGTGCACATATTCGTGCTCAGGGGTTACTAATTTTTAAATTTCAGACCTCTGCATGCGATAGATATTGATAAATGCCCATTACAGACACACATCTACACGAACTATTCATTTTATTAATATAAATACGGGATAAGTTGATAATAGATTCCTGTTACACTTTACTATATATATTTATAACCGTTAACTAAAATAGTTTTAGAAATCCAAGACGTCCAATTAAGAACAATCATAAAAGTTTTTTAATATTTATAATTCGAGCCTATACTCTCTACTGACTAATCTATAAAATTCACTCAAGCAAATGTTTACGACGATACGTAATTGGCTAAGTCATTTAGAAATGGTCTCCAGCTAATAATAATCACGCTTCCTAATGTTTACTAGGGGTACCAAGTACATTTAAATCCAGACATTAATTTTAATAAGCTTGTCCTTGGAATTATTTTCAGAAGTAATTAATTAATGGTTTGGAAATGGCGGATGTTAGAACCTTAGTCTTTTGACCAACAGTGGGTTACTTTCAATATTTATTTTACATAGTATGGTATTTATAATAAAATTAATAAAAACGGGTTATGCGTAATTGTTAGAAATAGTGTCGCCTTTAATTAAAAGGCTATGAAATGCATACACAAGTTTCCATCCAAAGGAAATCCCTTGGAGATCTTTAATAAAATATTTTATCTTGGTAAAATCTTCTTAATTTAAAGACCAAGATCCTAATTGTCAACGTAGTTTTATAAACAGGCTAATAGTGATGTACGTTTTAGGTTTCTAGAATATGTTTTAAAAATTAATTATTAATCATATTAAATATGGAAACCAAGCTTCTCTTCTGAATATCGTTGTTGCTTCTTAAGTGAGAATAATAATAGGAGACACGCATAAGTCTTTTTAAGTTTTGCCGGTGACGGGGAGATCGAATTTTGAATCTCGGATGTGTGTGTGCTGAGATTTTATCCCCTCCTCGCCCATAATTAAGCCTTTTTTTTAGCTGCGCGTCTTATTAGGGGTCGTCCATAAACCACGTAACGCTTTTTTCTTACCTTTTTAGCCGCCCCTTCCCCCTCCAAATCTGTGTTACGTCACTTTTTCTCCCCAAGAATGAACGTCATTTTTTCATAAGGAAGTTTTGTGATACTAAAAGAGGGATTCAGATTTAATACTTCTTAAAATCCATTTTAAATCCTGTATTTATACAGACATAAAGACGTCAGTCTCTAATTACTCAGGTTCATGCGGAAAAACCTCTACTATGTATATTTATGTTATGGGCGTCAGGTTTGCGATCTGAGTAAGAGCCAGACGGCACTACTATGGGTTGACTAGGATGGCCCCTTTCTGTAGTGGCACTACATGATGATGTTAAATAAAGTGCCCAACATACGAATCTTGACGCTGGGGGAAGACATCTTTCTTAACATCATGCACTTTTTTTCATTGTCATATTCTCATTATATAGATTATTATTATTATTATTAGCACCGCGTCTTACTACCCGTTAGGGTTATACGCACTTACGCTAATGTGCAATGGTAGGGTGAATGTGAGATGAAATGAAGGACCTACAGTTTAACGTGGAATCCGAACCACGGCGGAGACCTGGCATTCCTCACATTCACAAGATGTCTTGTCAGAGGTGAAGGAAGGGTTTCATTATATAGAGATCTAAATAAACAATTCTACGCATACAACTTTTCTAAATAGTATTTTGGGTTAATCTACAATTTTACTTTAGTTAACTTATCAATTCCTAGACTCATGTTTCGTCCCAACATCGATCCTGGATCCTGGCTTCTCTCTCGAAAAAGACTATATGGCCAATGAAGCGGAGATCGGGTTTCGAATACCTGTCGGGTGTACTCAGAGTGACTTTTCCTAAATGGTTCTATAATCTTTGTCAAAGTTAATGAGGGTCGATTATCTCTTAAAATTCTACCTTCTTCATTTCTACTCTATTAGATAAATATAATAAAAACAACTAGAATAACTACAATTTGACTGTACCACCCTACAAAATGTATAGTAAAAATGTCTACATTTTATAGAAAATATACCAGCATTTGCACGGAGGGAGAGCGGGAAACCATTTATGAAAAGAAACCCTCAGTAGATCTGACTGGTCATCGAATCCCATCTCCCCAACATCGGCCGTCTAGTCTACTGAGAGAATGACAATTTATACAATGAGGCCACCGTAGCGGGGGTATAATAGTTGCATATATATATATATACATACTATTTATCAGAAGGGAAACGGTATTCACCTAACTTTTGAAAATAATTAATGATATTTGAAGCTTTACTTTTCCTAACATGTTGCTGGTATGAAGAAATAACACTATTAATGGACTCCTCAAACTTGCCTTGAGATAAATTTTGTACTTTTGCTTCTTTCCATTTCACTACGTCTTTTTGAGACGCTTCCGCTGTTTTTTTCTTCTTCTTTTTGGATATCGCTTTTTATACGCAAGCAATGAATAAGTCTTCTCTTTTTGAAGAAATTATTTTTGTTTTTGTACAAACACAATCTAAATTATACTAAGGGCCAGTTTCCTATGCGAGAACGGCTCATTCCATTCGAGTTTAGGTAGGTGTCATCATGTACTTAGTGTAGCGCCGCACTTGAGGCGTACTAAATTTGACTATGAAACTGGCCCTAAAACTCAACTAAGCGCATTCGAAATATTAATAGACAAAAAGTAAGTGCTAAACTTGCATTTTCAACGCCACATATGTTCGGATGGTATCTATAAGTAGGTTTATCAAAGGTGAACACACGAACAATAATATTATTTCTAAACATTAAAATTTGAGCAAAATATCTGTGTTACGTAGCACTTTGATGCACCCCACCCTCCCCCTCAAAGCGTTACGTGGTTTATGGACGACCCCTTACCCGTTCGAGTCATACACCTATTTACTAATTACACTAATGTGTTAGGGATTAGGAATATTTCATTTAGAGGAAGTGCACCCACATTTGCGTGAAGGGAAAATAAAAAAACATTTAGGAAAATACCTCAGTGCGCCCAACCGGGATAGAACCCCGATCTTTCCGTCATCATCAATCTAGTACAACACAAGATTAGCGCGTTAGACCATGCGGCCATCGAAGCTGGTAGTTATTTATTCTCTCTGCACGTAAATGAGGTCACTTGACTCATTTCTTCCAGATTATTGTAAATATACGAATAGGTAATAAGACGTGGAGCGCCGAAAAACAAACCCAAAGACAAAAGAGATTATGTAATCGGAAGGCATTATTCAATAAACAAATAGTAAATACTAATAAGTTATGACTAATGATAATAAAGCGGTAATACTTTGACCCGGTTAGGAAACGCGCTTCCTGACCAAATAGCTCAACGACCCACAACCGGCCATTGTTTTTTATAATTTGCGTTCAACCGCTTGACATTATTTTCCAATCTTTACAAACAAGTTACTTCAATTTCTGGTTTGATGAAATCGATTGTCTCAGATATAAACGTCCGTCATTATTTTTACTATGCCAATGAAACAACAACAATAATAATAATAGATGGGGAAACACACACAAAAATATACTAGTATCACAAAATACTGTTTTTTATGCGCTTTGAGGGTTATTCTGGTGGTGAGAAGGAAGCGTCGAAGAGAGGCCAGGCCGGGAAACGAACCGGCACAGTTGAGTGGTCATTTAGGTTGCGGCAGGCATATCGGCCTCTGTCCGTAGCTACACACCACCGCGTGTGTTTAATCACACTTCACTCACCTCCACGCACTCGCTAGTAATTAGATCAATGCTCACTTGACTTTCAGAAACTGAGGTAGTAACGAGATCAATTGACGCGTTAAGGGGAAAAGGTAGGGTAGGGGGGGTAAGTTGGGAATCCCCTCTCTTCTTCATCCCAGATAGAAAATAATTTTAATAAACACTGAAAACATTGGCAGTACTATATTATAGAGCAGCAATATTCAACGTTTTCCCAGCCACGGCACACTGAACAGGGCACTAAATTTGTCAAGGCACACATTAGTTATCATAAGTAGATATTTTATTATTAAAAAAAAGGTTTAAAGGTTCTATAGTTTAAATTATAATTATTAGTTTTTATTTAAAACATAATATTATTGATCATGGAATTCAAAAGATTAATTTTTATTCCTCAATTTTTCTTTCACTTCTTTTTGATCTTATCCAAACTCCTGAGTCACACCTTCACGTCACACCAGTGTGCCACGTTAAACCGTTTAAAAAAAAGTTGGCATAGAGCGACTTACGACGGAACTATTGTGTATTATCTAAGATTCAAACTCGTAAAGTAAGGGATTCAGATCATCTCTAAAAATATTATTTAGACTACCTTTGATTAGATATGGGAAGGGGTTTATACATCATTTTGGGTTACAGATATAAAAGTGTTCCTGAAAATGAATAAAAGCTCGCATCTAGGTAAGTTAAAAATGTTGTTATAGTCAGCATTGTTTTTTAAAATCACATTCATAAACATCTGATTATAGTGGTTTGCATCTTATTTCGATTGTATTCAGTTTTATAAACAAATCTATTATTTTTCAATACGTGAGAGAAAGACTCAGGAAAGTCTTCAAAACGCAAAGATTTACAAACGAGACCGGGGTTCAATCCGAACCGGCCACAGTATCAATTAAATATAGCCCTTAGTTTTACATCCTCTTCTCATGCGAAAGCCGTTTCAGGCTCACTGAGATCTGATAATTAAACTTTTTGATACCCAATAATGGCAGAAGATTGAACTATTTTAAAAACCTGGCGATGTGGTCCCAACGACTCCCGGCAGTTTATCTGGATAAACACCTATGGCTATGCAACTTCTTCTTACGTACGAGTGTTGCGTGTTGTCGAACTGACAGGCGCTAAAGCGCGGCAAACAGTAAACCCGATGAGTCACGAACATTTAGACATTCGAATATGGTTTGAGACTGTATGGCACGAACCGAGGGGAGGTAAGTTGTTCAACTATAAAACACTCACGACCTTAGTTTATTTGAATGACAGCTCAAACGTTACTAGAAATAGTCCCTAATGTATCCTTAAACCAACAGCTGACATCTGTCACTTTGGATAATTGTAATGAAAACATATGGTAATGTATAAATGTGATAGTTAACCACAGTAATTTAGGCCGAAATTATTTATATATTTATTTGAGATCGGGCACAAAGCTTATTTATAGTTTCATTACACTTTAAAATACCATTCACAGCACTTTCACAAAAGGTCTAACGAACAATGCTTCAAAATGCTGACCGATGAATTTAAACCATGTGATCAAACATGAAGGAAAAAAGTTCTTTACAATGATGCACCCACGCAGTGTATAAAAATGTTTTATTCAGTTAAGTATTTCGAAATACGATAAAATAATCATAAGCTAGTTTATTACATATAAAAAAAGACAAGTATTTCCTCTTTTCCAAATAAATACTATGCTTGTATTAAAAGGTATTAATGTATGCACTATATTACACATCATAGATAACATTCCAAAACGAAGAATAAGTACTTTTAATTATGTTTAAAATATTGTTTCGGATTGAGGAAAAAGAAATTATTAAAAGTAATGAAACAGTGTGAGAAAACTTAAGTTTACGTTATTTTAAATGTAAAATATAAAATAAACGTGAAGTGGCCCTCGTTTGAATCCTATTTAAGTCATACTTTTTATAAGCTATTTTAGGTGGTCCTTCCCCATACAAATTTAAAAAATTTGGTACCTCAAGATACTATGTTGATTGGACCTCACTCGGATTTTTTTAAATATTCCTAGAAGCTATATGGAAGGGTCAACACATTAACCCTAGCAAATTTTTTAAAATTGGATACCTCTAAAACCTATTTAGATTGGGTTTGACCTTAATTTTTTTATTAAATTCCTCAACACTATTTGGAGTGCTCCTTTCCTGCCAAATTTTTGAAAATAGATTGCCTCCAAGCTATTTGAAATATTATACAAGGCTATTTTTCAGCTTAATACTCTGCTAGACTTAGGTTTCTAGATTTCTTAAAACTTTTTATTCACTTTTACTAAACAAAAACAATGCACACAAATTACGAGTAAGAAGTTGCTGAATATTAAAATGTTACACACATGATTAAATACTTGATTTACAGCCCGACACTCTTCACGGGTCAAGTTTAATTTCAGCACAAAAACAATAGACTACATGAAAAATACGGGTATTTTGAAACGGAAGATAAGACTGGACTAATTATATAATTGTGATTAATGCCAGTAAGTTCCTCTGTGGGAAATCCCAGCTGGTGGGCTGGGCATTCACTATTCCTTAGTATGGATGAGCATTTTATTGCTTATCATTTATGTTTTATTTTAATTTTTTTATCTGGACCCCTGGAAGTCCCGGGCCCTGTACCATGCTATCAATAGTGCACCCTCTCCTCCCCTAATGGCGGGCCTACTGACGGAACTTGAACCCCAAACTAGACCGGCGTTATTGTCCGCCGGTTCCGGGCATCATTTTTAAGAGAGCTTGATACAAGTGAGGTTATTGCCACCTGGGACCACAAACTCTTAAATATCCGCTCCGCAACGTCCGCTTTCACACCTCGTAAGAAAGGACTTTTTTTTTGTCCAAACCTCACCAAGATTCGAACAAAAGCCTCTCTCAGTGACTGTTTTGGGTTTGGTCAGGATATCTCCAATGATGAAATAGTGGTCAGAACAATAGTAGGGATATGGAAAGAGTATCGGTTCTTTATTAATATCGATATTTTTCTTCCGATATGAGTAAAGAATCGATACTCTTCTCTTTTCGATACCACATATCTACCCACAAGATCCCAGGCGCCACTCCATTCCTTTTCCCCTCACTTGTGCGAGTGAGACGGAGATAACCCCTCACTATGTGTAATAATACACAGATGTCGCACCTTGGGCTGCTTCTTGACTCGTCTCCGACGCCTGGTACTGTGGAACAGGTTGGCGTTGTCTCCTCTCACCACGACGTTACAGGCCCTGGCGCCCTGCATGACCACCGGGAGACGACACTGCACTTCACTACACGACACGACACGACACTACACAGTGTTAAAACGACACATAGGTCACGAGTTGACGGCCACTAGTTCAGGGTGAACCCGCGCACCAGTCCTGTTACACGGGACGACTAGAAACTAGAGGTCAAAGGGTCTGCATTTTTTTTAAAGAATAGACTACTCAAATGTTCCGACAAAATATATATCCCTTTAAACTTTTCCGGTAATTATTAAGCAACGGCAGGAGTTCTTTGCAGAACAGCTTACCGGACCCCCGATTCGATTATCGAGGAGTTTCTCCCAGTTGTTTGTATCGGACGCATGAACTCTTATTGTTTCATCTGCGTTTATTTTGTATGAGATCTGAGCGTACATCAGATGCTTGGACACTTCGTATCAGAAATTTAGGAAGACCCTAATAGCCAATCACACACAATACTACTTCGGTCCTATAGTAGGGCATGGAGGGTAGCACTTTGACACTAGCACCCTCTAATGCCGACTGCACTCAAGGTGGGAGTGTAGGGTATGCGAGAAAAGGTCAGTGTTTTTTTGCAATTTTTATAGCAAAACATTGTTATGGTCAAAATTTAAAAAATATTGCTTCAGTAGAAACATAATAATTTAATTTTCTTCACACGTTGATATCAGGAGTTGTTGAATATCAGTCATGAGCAGGCATTATATGAAAAACTTTTTTAAATCAAGATAAAAAGTTGTCATTAAGTTTCAGGACACAGTTGATGGATATTCAATAACGGTTGAGGTCACCACGTGAAGAAAATTGAACTCTATGTTTGTACTGGAGCAATATTTGATTTCTTTTGCCCAAACAATTTGTTTGATATAAAAACTGCAAAAACACTGCCCTTAACTCGAGTTCCATACACTCCCACCATAATCGCTGTCATACAAGCTTACATGAATTTAGCAAGATAAAATACACTAATGAGGAGCCTAGTCACGTGTTTATGGAAACGGTGGTTCCCAGATTTTTGCCAGTTGCGTACTTATTCCAGAATTTTATTTAAAAAAGAAATAAACAACCGCTATCTTGTAAAGTATAAACGGTCGTTAACAATTGTAATATTATTTTTTGCACCACGTCATACTATCTATTCAGGCTACAAGCATAATTATGTACTAATTACTCTAATGTGTTAGGGATGAGGAAGGCTTAATTTAGATGAAGTGTACCCGCATTTGCGTAGAAAAATTCAGGGAAATCACCCTCAGCCCACCCATCTGGGATTCGAACCTCAATCTCCCCATCATCCACATTATAATATATTCCAAGAGGTACGCCTTAGACCATATAGCTACCGAAGCTGGTCCAATTTTGATAAAGTGAGGAACTAAACAAAGCCGTTAGAGAAAGAAAAACTTTTGAAAGACCATGATATCACGTCAAATCTGTGTTAATTTCTTTATCAGACTAATATATAAAAATGTGTTATAGTTAGTAAGATTTTGTAGAACGCCACAGAACCCCTGAAATCCTTTGCGTACCCATGGAGGTATAAGTACCACAGTTTGAAAAATACTCCTTAAAGACGCTATAAAACATACGCAGGGGAGTCAACTTTCACACAAGGTCACATATTCAAACTATCGTGATAATTATAAAACGTGGCTTGGCGTATTAATGTGTGAGAGTAGCTTAGTAACTTTTCGAAATGTCGTATTCTAAGGCAATTAAACATTAGATGGTGGGGGGAGGGGGGGGAGGTAAACGCATATACGATAACTATATCGGTTCACGGTAACTTTGACTCTTTCCGAGAGTCGATAAGACTCCGCAAAACATTTCAGTGTTCATCCGTCTGACATCTTTTGTCAAAGTCGAGTCAAATGACATCATTTTTCGGAGAGACGAGACGTGTTTTTTTAAGAACGTATGGATAAGAAACTATTGTGTTTTTTTTTAAACATTTTAATTGTTAGATGAGGAAATAATTCTAATGAACCGAAACTGTTGTCCTGATAAATCATGAAACGAGAAAAATGGAAAATACCGTATCTCTTAGCTAATTCAATTTGTGAACGGAAGAACGTTTTCTTGGAAGTGACGGGTCGAAAAATGTTTTTGTCACTTTGCGAAATGATTGAAGTGTAAAGCGCTAAAGCATTACAACTGTTTTTATCGTTCAATTAGTTGTGGGAGCAAAAGTTACTGTTTATACCCGATAAGGGGAAAAAACACGTGCAAATCTGTTTACTTAATTTTGGGCTCAACGGGATTGTGCGATACCTAATCGGTGGTATTATTACAGCCGACTCATTCCGCTTATCATGGGTGGACCCTATGTTCAAACCAAGTAACTTGGGACGTTCACTGTCTAATAGTGTTTGAATGATCGTAATAAAATGATTTGCAATTTTAATGGAATTTTTTGAAAATTTATAATATTTTCAACAAACAGTTGAAAAGTTATATGCTAATTTCACCCCACAAATAAAATATGTTTAAACTACAAATTATTTATCAATCAACATAACTTTACTGACAAACCTTAAAAAAAAGAGAGAGAAAGAATTAGCTTATTAAAGTTCTCAACTCTAACTAGGTAAAAGGTGTTAATTTAATTACTGTAAAGATAGGTCAGATCTATTAAAACTACGCAGATAATAGTTATTTGGTTTATTCGTTTTATTCGCTAACATTGTGTCTCTTATATTGAGTTTTTGCTATCTTACTTCCCGACCGGGCTATAGCACACTAATGTGGTAGGGATGAGTAAGCTATAATTTAGAAGAAACGTACTCATATTTGCATGAAGGGAGAATGGGAAAACATTTATGGAAACAACCCAACCTTGGTACACCCATCTATGATTCAAATCCCGACCTCCTAGTCACCGGCAAGCCGGATTAGAAGAGTTTGATCATTAGTTCGCGTGCCCACCGATGCGAGTATTGAGTAGTTAAAGCAATCGCAGGTATTCTTGATTACTTTCAAATAAAACCAAAGAGAGCGTGTGAATTATATTGTGTGCTTGACTGTTCTCACCGCGGTTTAGCACAATCGCCAACCAACGTGTACAGTCTCTGCAAGAGTTTCGTAACTTTCTCCATCTGGTACATCCGCTGTCTTAACGACGTCACATTTATAATATGTTCAACATGCTCCCGAAATCCAACCTAACGCATACGAACGGGGAAAGTCGCCGCCGTACTCTCAGAGAGAAGCTATTACTTCTTGTGTGATATCTCTTTAATTACATACTCTCCAATTAGTTCAGGTTCACTAATCAAGAGGCTACGAAGCACACGCCCCGTTTTAGCCTCGGGGGTGACCATCTGGAACAAGATGGACGCTTAAAGCCGTCGAAATAGCACGTGATTGTAACTATTAACTGAAGTTAAAACTATCATCAGGTTTAGGTGAGCGGCAACCATGCCTGATTCTTGGGCGCCCGAGTTACAATTTAGGTTGTATTTAAAAAGTTTTTTTCCCATGATGTGGTTTTACATCCTCTCACTATGCGAATGCTTGGGGAATACTACAAATTCACCTCTATCGGGGTCGTCACTATTTCTCACTTACATTAACTGTTTTTCCCAATTTTTCAGACAATTTAGAGTTTAGTAAGAAGGAATGAAATTTGGTTTTTCAAAAAAATTGACTAATGACAATTCATATCATTGGAGCTTAGAATAGGATGACTTGACCTTTATTAGAAAATATAATTTTAATAAACCCAATGTTTCAGGATTAAGGGCGTATGTGTTCGTCTCGGCACGCTTACAATTAGATTTTTCTTGTATACAAAAACCTACTTTTTGAGTTTGCAGTCAAATGCCCAAAAAATAATAATTTATTTTATTTTTTCTTGTGAAATTCTCTGTTTTTTCCTGGTTTTCCTGAATTTTCCAGCTGCGTGGAAACCCTGCTCTACTTATTGTGTTCCCTTTAGATTAGCGAACCACCTCAGCCCCAACGTTAAATTTTTAATATATTTTAAAATTGTGTGTTATTCAAAGTAAAATAAGCAAAATTGACTACTCCGAAGTGTTTGGGATATTGTTACAAATCCTTAACTACTATAAAAATAAAAGGTTAAACCTAAGAAAATAACAAGAATCGGGTTCCATAAGGACAAATTTAAACTATGTAATATTCCATTCCATCAAAAACTGGTGTGATTTATTTCAGTATCAGTTCATAAAAAGTATAAAATTATACTGATATGCATTGCAAGCTTTAGGATTCGATTTAAAATCCTCAAATTAAATGTGAACATGAAGTTCATATGAGAGACGCGCCCTTAAATAGTTTGTTAATTATAGCACCCCGTATTACAAGCTCTTCAGATTATACGCATATATAATAATTACGTTAATGAGTTGATGGGTAAGGTTGAATTTAAAGTAAGTATACCCACATTTACGTGAAGGAAGAACGCAAACACATTTAAGAAAAACCACCCTCAGTACACCCAACCGGGATTAAAACTCCGATCTCCCTGTCATCGGCAATCCAGTCTATTGCGAGAATGACACCTTAGACCATGCGTCTACCAAAGCAGGTTGTTAATTACTTACAATGTAATGTCATGTCTCGATTAAAAAGCTTCACATTCAAGACTGTGCAATGAACAATCTGGATAAAAACTTGTTTTTTTTTAATAAGTTTCAAAAATGTACAAGCTCTTGAAATGAATTTTAATGTAATACCATATTAAACGTTTTAGTAGATCGAGTTCACAATTTTTGACTAAAGAAATGTTAAGTACAAGAGCTACGTTTACAGTCGACCCGTTGTGAACAATAGTTTTAATGTTAAAAAAAATACATGGACAGCCACAAACCGGATGGCGAAAGGTAAATGACAGTGACACGTGATAAGGACAGGTAGACCTGCAAACCAGGGCGACATCCGCTGGATGACACACCTCAAATAACATGCCAGGTTGTTCGACATTATACAGGGGGAAAAAAGAAGGATTTCAAATAATAATAATAATATAAAAAATACAATCAAGTGTATATGAGATACGAGGATCGCTACTATGAACTTAATATGTCTAGCAATTTTGAAAAGGTGACTATTAGTTTTAGTGTTTGATTCTAGACTAAGGTAACAAGTGCAGGTGCATCGATCTAAATATAATGCACAATATCCGTCGTATTAAGACAATAAGACTACAATTCTTTACAATTATGATGTAAATACCTGCTTCAATGACCGAACGGTCTAAGGCATCACTATCGTACTAGATTGGCCTGCTGATGATGGGGAGATAAGGATTTGAATCCCAGTCGGGAATATTGAGGGCGTTTTTTCTTAAACGATTTCCAACTCTCTTTCCAAGAAAATGCGGGTAAATTACCTTTAAAATGCTTCCTTCACCATACCTATCACATTTGAGTAACCATCATATATATGAAAAGTGGACTGTATGTATATATATTCCAATTTTCATAGAAAAAACCTTATCTGACAGCTGAAAAGTTACTAGATTTACTTTCATATATTCATACGTCAAATCATGTGAGCTGTAGCTGTCACTTTGCTTGATACATAAT
The DNA here is from genome assembly GCA_902151425.1 of Timema shepardi. Taxonomy (NCBI): domain Eukaryota; kingdom Metazoa; phylum Arthropoda; class Insecta; order Phasmatodea; family Timematidae; genus Timema; species Timema shepardi. Next base: position 216,900 of record CABFVX010000022.1, read on the forward strand.
AATATAGTAAAATGTTACTATTGACTATATATATATATATATATATATATATATATATATATAAAAGTTTCTTCCAACCAAAATCGTACCTAGAACACTCGAGATTAAGGAAGAAGATAAAATGGCTATTGACTAATTCTCCTCTAGTGTCTCGGACGACCTTACACACCCACTGGACTAGGTTTATTCAACTACCCCTCGGAAAACACGAGAGACGGCCCGATATCGAACACTAAAGTACCATAGGCGATTATCCGGACGAGACTAGAGCACTATGTGACCACGGAACTGCGCTCACTCCACGAGCACTAGTCGACAACTGAATCAGTCTCCCCCGCCGGTCTCTGCAGAGCGGCGTGACGGTGATAGCACCGGAGTACCTCATGTGGAAACGAACTAGACCCAAACTCCACGTGGACATGCCACGTGCCACTGGATAAAACCAACAGTGTATTTCTTACATTAGGGTTTGTTCCTCTTTGTTGGTGCAGAAACGTTGATAGACCGATTATAACCAGTGGCGGCTCGTAGCTAAAATTAGTGGGGGTGCTGCTCCAGAAAATGTTTAGCTTTTGTTTTAAAATTGTATGAAAGGGAAAAAAACATGTATAAAAAGAAAATTTATTCAGAAACTTGATAAAATCTTAATAAAAAAATTGTACTTACTTTAACTTAAATTGTTACAGTTCAAACTTGATCTATTCATTTAAAAGTGAAATCCATTCTTCTTGTATTAATTTGCGCAAAAAGTTCAATAATTTTCTCCTTGATCTCTGGATGACAATTGAGGAAATTTTTCTCCATTGAAAGTATTGCAAGAACATTTTTTTCTGTTAAATAAAATAACCGAAAAAAAATATATAATAGCTGGAAGCAGAATAATAATCTAATTCTATACTCGTCCACACTTTATTACGTTAAAGAATATGGTACACGAGTTTTAAGCCCAGCATACACTGAGTAAAAAGAAAAACTTCCTTCCACCATCACACCAGAGCAGGCACTGCGAGAGCAACAGTGCTCTCTACCTGGCAATCCTGCCTTCCTCCCCACGCCCTCTTATGTGCGCATGCGCACAACAGTCAAACACCACGTCACTGGCGCATGCGCACAACAGTCAAACACCACGTCACTGGCACTGTGAAGCGCACAGTTCCATACAAAGATTTTTTTACATCTTTTTCATAAACTGGGGGATGGCTACTGAATTACTGACATTAAGTTTAAGGAATATATATTGTATTACAAAAATAAAGAAAGAATTAAAGAAAAAAGGACTCATTATATTAAATGTTATCGATAGTACAGTATCCCCATGGCTTCTTTGGTGCTGACTGACATCTCACAGCTGACGGCTTTGAAAAGTTACCAGACCAAATTATGTATCCCTACGCCAAACCAAATGATCTGCAAAAACATGTGTTTAACAGCTGTCACTTCTGACAGTCAAAATTTAGGTATATACCTAAACGTTGACTGTCAGAAGTCAGCTGTGAGCTGTCAGTCAGCACCAAAGAAGCCACGGGGCTAGTGTATCAAGTGGAAATAGGCGGTGCTGCAGTTTCGCAGTGTTTATACACGAGCCGCCTGTAAGTAAGAACAGTCATTTCCGGATGTGACATCACACGATGAAGGCACCACCTACTTGAAGAAAAATATCCTCACACTGCTGAGTTTCATTTGGAAATGGCAGTTCAGAAGCTTCAAAACCAATAAAATAATCTTCAATTATCAGAAAATTTTCTGTTGTGACCCTGTTAAAAAAAACACGACTGTTTGAGAAAGGCTAGATCACTATTTCCAACCATTCTCTTTGATTTCAAAGCTGCGGCATTTCGGATTAAACGTCGTTAAATATGAGTCAATTCCTACTTTTCAATTAATTATTTTAAAATTTATAAAGCTTGGAATCAGAGATGGGACGCTCGAATCTATCGAATATTGACCTTGATTTCAAATAACAAAGTAACAAAAAAGGACAAAATTGTGTTAATTAACTATAATTTATCTATTGACATGACAGACAAAATAGCCTTTGTCAGTGGCACTAGGCTATAAGCAACTATTTTTTTAGATTAAATTTTTAATAATTTTGCTAATTTTAGTTAGATAATAAGACATGCGCTGATATGATCAGCCGGTTTAGAAAGTGCACGTTAAATGCCTCAAATAAATTGATAAAATCTAACTGTCAAATAAGCTTTTTCCTATGAAAATTGTAATGTACACTTAGTTTACAAAGGACGACATACTATTTAGAAGCTTATAGGAGAGGGTCATAATCTAATTCATCAAGGTAAAACTGTTAACGTTCATTGTAAATGAAGTGTGTCTAGACCCGGGGTGGGCAACCCTATCACCAAGAATGAGTCATTGATACAACACTGCTAACTAAAGCACCATTTTTCTGATTTCAATTACTTCAAATTGGCATTTAAATTATTGAGTGATCCATTCCACTTTGATACTGCAAATTCAAGCAAAGAAAAGTCCACCCTTCTGTCTCTTGGCAAGCACGATCATTCTGGAACCGCCTAAAATTTACCAGAATTATTCAGTCACAGATATGTGGAGATATATTCTGACTGACAACGATGTCCCAATTTTGAAACCAAGCATTTATAAATTATTGATCAAGTTTGTATCAACGTGGGTGTGTTAATCGACGTTCTTTACGATCAATTCAAAATACAGATCTTGAATTGTTGATATTAATTTGACGGCGAAATTAAAATGTGCATATTGATCAGATATTCAGCCAATGTTTCTGCAACCTGTCAGACAAAAGGATTTTCAAATTTCGCATTAAAGTGTCTTACATTTTAAACTTGAACGATTTGCGTCTGAGGCAGTTGTGAGTAGTCAAAGTGTAAATGTTTTGAATAAACGTGTTCAAACAGTGTGTATTGTTTTAAATGTTCGATTGCGTAACTCGATTTTTAAATATTTTACATGGTGTGGCGAATTTCGCTTCTAATTCGCCATACCTGTGACTAAGTTGAAAATTATGTTGCCCCCTTCTGGTCTAGAAGCTCACTCTAACTTCAGTTCCAGGCACTGATAACTGAACAATGTGGCGTATTAGAAACCTGTTAAAGAATAAGGTAAACAAATAAAGCAGATCTAGTTTTTTTAACAGGCTGTAAAATGTTGAATTATTATTTGAGACGCATGCCTAAAGTAATGGATAGGTCAATTAGTGCGAAACTGAGTGTATGTGTGTTCGAGCGTCAAGTCGTACGTAATCTTTTAAAAGGGTTGTCCTGTCGCGGCGCGCCGTAAAGAGGTAACCTACTTTACTCGGTCTTGTCGCCTTTATCGGGGTGTCGTTTATCACTTATCAGTGAGTGATTACTTGTCCCGTGACGTCATACACGTCCATACCAAGCGCTCGTGGCTTTAAACGCCTGCATCGCTAGTCGACCCGATATCGCCAGCTCCAAGTGGACACACGGGCAAAGGCGTAAGTCACGTCTGGTCCGGTTTGCTGGTGGCGTGGAGGACAGGGTTCAACTTATTGGCCGGATGAAACGATGTCTCACCTAACCCACTATAAATTGTATCCTGCTATCCCTTCGTGTTGACTATCACCTGACTTGACGTATGAATCTATTAAAGTAATGTTTATAACTGCCAGTGTTTTCCCCTCCTTCTGCCCCCCTACAACGTCTCAATTTCCATTCAGACCACACACATATATATCAATTCCAATAATCTAGTAAAGTCGAGGAAAGTAGATTTAAAAGGAACTGTACCCGAAATTGCGTGAAGGAAGAGTGTAAAACCATTTTTTTTAAATCAGCCTCACTACACCCAGTCGGGATTTAAACCCCAAGCTTCTCGTCCCAGGCAAACCAGACTAAATTAGCTTTACATTTAGGGCCGCACTTATTTTTTCGTCTCGGAAGTCAACCAATCTCCCAGTATACGAATAGCAAGAAGGTTGATTGAGGAATCTCGAATATATTCACGGCCCTTGGACCGCGTATCCGCCAGGTGATTGTTCTTCCTAACATGTGCTCACTAACTATACCCCATCTACGGTAGGAGTGTGGTATATGTGACTGCAGAAGGTTCTTTATTGTAAACATTGGCTGAAAGTAGCTAATGTCAACCTCTTAGGAAATAAATATTATGTGCTTATAAATACTATATAATCAATAAAAAGTGTTATAAAACAATATTCTAATAATACTTTCAGCCAATGTTTGTGATAAAGAACATTCTCCTAGCCGTCACTTACCTACACTCCTACCGTAGATATACTCTAGTCAACAATGATCCGTGGCTATATTACTGCTATATTAAACGGCGCATTTAGTGCGAGCAGCGAAAGAGGTTCACAAATAGCCCAGCCCAGCAGGGTTTGTAGACCCATGTTCAACTGATCATTTTTAATGCTCCGATTCGTCGAACAATGAGTCACAAGTTTGTGGAACTGTTCACGGTTAAATCTGCCCAGGAGCGAGCATTGATTCACAAAGTATTATGTAGGCCTATTTTCGCACTCCCCCATTAAACCGATGACAATTACCAACTTGATATATGATCTAAGAGTAAAAGGACGAATAGAAATAAATCTATCAACGTTTTCCTGGGAAGAAATAACTATTCGTCTCTATTTTTTAGCATCACGTCTTACTACTCATTTGGGTTATACGCTTGTGTAGTAATTACGATAGTGGGTTAGAGATGAGGAAGGTTGAATTTAGAATAAGTATATCCACATTTGCATGGGGATAGAGAGAGAGAGAGATAAACCATTTAGGGGGAACCACCCTCAGTACACCCGACCGGGATCGAAGCCCGGTTTCCCCGTCATCGACAGTCCTGTCTATTGCGACCATTCTGACACCGAAGCGGGTTCGTTTTCAATGTTGACCGTAAAAAAGTTAGTATTTTGTAAAAGCTCCTTCCATCCTACTATAGGGTCTACGTGTCTTTTGGCGGAAACACTTTTCTTTAGGCGCATTCGTGACCGAAAGTGTTTTATTGTATCCGTCATAAGGAGAGTTGTCGGTAGTTTCGCCGGAAGAAGACAATGTAGTGTCGTGTGTTGTTTTCCTCCGCACGAGTTGTCTAATAGTTTGTCTTAAGCCGGTGCAGCTCCTGTTAATGACCTCGAGAGTCCGCCCACGGCTTTCTGTGGGTAACAACGCAGCCCGCGGTGCAGAACTTTGTCAACAGAGGGCGGCGATGTGAAACAAGGTTTACCTCCTTCACAGTTAAGGAAGTCTCTTTATTTTAATTTATATATTTTTTACTATATTTTAGGTAATAAGGCTAAAGTGACCATCCCTCCCCGAAGTAATAACTGTGTCTCTGACTGATTTTGTCCCCGTCTTATATTTTTTAGCACTACGTTTTACTACCCGTTCGGTTTATACGCACACAGTCTATACTAATTCACGCGAATGTGTTAAGGATGAGGAAAATTGAATTTAGAGGAAGTGTATCCGCATGAGCATTGATAACATTTTACTACATTATTATTATTTTCTAGATCGTCTATTTCCTCTTTGGTCTAGTCGTCAAAAGTTCCTGGCTATAGAACTAGAGGTCCCGGATCGATCCTCAGCGCTTTCGGGGTTTTTGTGAAGCAGTGAGTCTGTAACGGGATCAACTCAGCCACGTGAGGACAAATAAGGGTATACTTGAATGAAAAAGTAGCGGTTCTAGTCTAGAAAACTATGATTATCGCCCGGAGGTTTCGTTGCGCTAACTATACGACACCTTTTATCTGCATAAATTGGTACTATCGTCACCAACAGAAGGCGGCCACTCGGTTTGCGGGATGACGCCATGGAGGTTTTTTTAAAAGAGATATTGATCCTATTAATATCTTTCAAAATGTACAGCTGCAGATAGCTTAATTTGACGTATGATGAATACATGAAAGTAATTCTAGCAACTTTGTTAGCTCCCCAGCTATATCCAACCGTAAGAAAATTGAGGTGTAGTTTAAACAAATTCTGTACAATGTGCTCGTTTGTGCTAAATATTATCCAACCTTTACTAAATTATATGTTAGTATAAAGATTAAAGGTTGGCACACATGCTATAAAATAAAATCCTAAGCGACATATCCTAATAAAGACATAATAATTATTTTAATATCAGACCCGAGGTGGGAATTGTCAAGCCAATCAGTGCATACCATGGGACAACACTGAAACCTTGGGACGCTATAAAAACACTTGCTGCGGTTGTACTAATTAGCCATCTTAATGGCCATACAACGAGATGACCTCACTAGATTATCGCCCTTTATATGTCAGTTTTACTATATTACCTGTCAATTAATATTTGATTAACTTTAGAATTGAAACCAATTTGGTGTTAAGCCAATGTGTGACTTGCCAAACACATAATTACGAGCCGCGCCTAGTTTTTAGATATTTAAATATAATTACTGAAACTTCATTGGAAGGTTTATTATTATTTAACTACTGTTTTTACAGTTCTTATGTGGTATCAGTGAGATTATTAGAGCGTAAAGAGGAATTAAAGTAAACCGCGATCAGCCCAACGACTCAACTGAGTCAGTAGCACGCATGCCCAGTTCTATATACGGAAGGGCCGGAAATTTACCACTGTGAATCGAGTCTTGAGTCCACTCGTGGTGTTTATCTTGAATTAAGCTAGGATGAGATGTTAATAGCAATTGCACTGGCGTTCAAGCGCTAAGACTACTAATACATAACTCTCAAAAGAAAATGTTTTATCTACTAGCGTCCCAAGTCAAGACAAAATTCGGACCCTCCACCCGGGATTCGAACAAAAGTCTCACGAAGGTGTTTGGTACTCATCTGGATGATAACATCTAAACGATTACTTGCACTATAGAGGCCTGGAGGATATGTATGTGGCTGAGTGCGTAAGGAAGATCCCAGGCGGTGTTTGTAATATTTGTGTAGGCTAGTCTCGTTACTCAAGACATTCAAACTTTTATTAGTTTCCGGGTGACCTGGCGGTCTAAAGGTAAGGTGTCGAACTTCTGGAGGTCCGGGGTTCAATCCTAGGTCCCAGCACATATTTGTCTGATTGCCAAATACTTCCTTCACCTCTGACAAGACGACTTGTGAATGTGGGGAATGCCAGGCCTACACCGTGGTTCGGATCCCACGTTAAACTGTAGGTCCTCCATTTCATCTCACAATCATCCTACCATTACACATTAGCGTAAGTGCGTATAACCCGTACGGGTAGTAAGACGCGGTGCTAA
>CABFVX010000022.1:224491-238997 GCA_902151425.1 Timema shepardi
TATATATATATATATATATATATATTTTGAAAGCACCGCGTCTTACTAACCGTTCGGGTTGTATGCTTTTGTTCTAATTACACTTATGGTTTTAGGAAATAAAAAGGTTATATTTATTGAAAGTATACCTACATTTGAGTGGAGGGAGAGTAGAAAACCATGTTGGAAAAAAACTACCTTCAGTACACCCGACCGAGATTCGAACCTTGATCTCCCCGTCATCGGCAGTCTAGTTTGATGCGAGAGTGGCGCGTTAGACCATGCGGCGACCGGAGCGGGCCAGAAGGATCCTGGAGAGTACCTTAGAGCAGGGGTTCCCAAACTTTTTTGACCGAAGAAATGGGATGTCATTTTTCGGGATAATTTTACCTTGACCTAATGTTTCAGGGAGGAATAATAAGGGGGAGGAGGGTCGGTTAAGGGCGATGAATATAAGAAAATTGTATTCGAATCAGTGTACTAACTTAGTTCTTCTCTACTATTTATTATTTAAAGTTTGCACAAATTCACATTTCTAGTTGTGAAATTACCTTTCATTTTTTTTTACAGATACAAACATTTCCCTGTTTTTCCGGCTTTACAGGTGCACGGAAGCCCTTCAAATGTATCTGCTGAAGCAATATTTTATTTACTTTATTATAAAAACTGAAAAATTACGAACTTAACTCTCGTTTCATTTTACCACACCTTAATTACTTCTGGTTGTCGGTGCCCTATCGCTTGTATTCGACCATAATGTTGAATTTAGACCAACCAACTATCGGTACTTCACATCTTGTGAATGTGGGGAATGACAGGCCTCCACTGTGGTTCGGATTCCACGTTAAACTGTAGGTCCTCCATTTCATCTCACAATCACCCTACCATTACACATTAGCGTAAGTGTGTATAACCCGAACGGGTAGTAAGACGCGGTGCTAATAATATTAATAATAATAATAATAATTATTATTATTACTTAATTTCCTCTGGACTCGTGTCACTTCTATTCTAGTTTGCCCAAATTGAACTTCAAAGACCGGCTTGACTACTATTATTAAAAGTTCTATTTCTGGAGTCCATTCGCAATAGGAGTGGTGGTAACTGAAAGATAGTAAGAAGGATTTGTAAAAAACAAAAAGATTCAAATACAAACATAGTTAAAATGGTTTGTTGTGTAAGTTTTGACTGTCAAAAGGGACAACAAATCAACATAAGATCTTGAAGATCATGGCGGTTTGATACACGAGAGTAGGTCTGGTAACTTTTACTAGATGTCACCTACATTCCTACCGTGGATGGAGAGTATTTGAAATATTGGTTGGAAAGGAAACAAAACTTTGGCGAACGTATTTTGGAAAGGTAATAGTTAAACTTGTCGTGAAAATACTTTCACGAACGAGCTTAGAATATCAATTATTAATAGAATGGTCGTGCATTTTGAGAGTTTAATGTACACTCTCATAATAACCGGTTTAGTTATGTATTGTGGCATGTGAGACAACTGAACTAATTATTTAGCAAATAATGGTTGGGCGGGATTTGATTAATGCAAGACCAACAGAACCATAAAATGTAAACAATATTGGTAAGTATTCGCCTGAAATAAATGATTGAGATTATGTTTTCATGTTTGGAAATGTGATAAAAGGGCAACTTGTGTAGTCAAGAATATTTCTACAATGAAACCAAGGACTTTTTTTTAATGTATATTATTTTTATCGCCGAAATAAAATTACGAAAAAGTTATATTAAAATGTTGTCAAACATTAAATTAAAGAGTTAGTCTGAGATAAAAATAAAATTATGACTATTGATTATTTTTTATTGCTATATAAATAGTTAATTAATAATACCTAATGTACTACTAAGTTGTAATATTTTAAAATATAATATTCTCATTTTCCTCCGCGTTGATGTTAGTGCAATTCTACCAAGCTATCCTCCTCATATCTACTTATATGAATAACCCCACCCCTCACCCATCGCATCTTACCACTCGTATAGTACGTCCAGGATGTAAGCATTTTAGCTACGCGAATGGGGTAGGATGAGGAAGGTAGGTAGGGTTCATAAGACCCGCATTTACGTGACGGAAGAGAGGGAAAGCATTTAGAAAAGTATACTTTCAGAACACCCGACCGGGATTCGAACCCCGAACAATTCATTAACGGTGAAATATACTGTATGAGCCTGATATTTAGTCCACTTACCCATCGATACATATTATTATTATTATTATTATTATCATCATCATCACCGCGTCTTGCTACCCGTTCGGGCTATACGCACTTACGCTAATGTGTAATGGTAGGGTGATTGTGAGATGAAATGGAGGACCTACAGTTTAACGTGGAATCCGAACCACGGTGGAGGCCTGGTATTCCACACATTCACAAGATGTCTTGTCAGAGGTGAAGGAAGGGTTTGGTAATCAGATAAATCTGTGCCGCGACCGAGGATTGAACCCCGGCCGCCAGCACAGAAGTCTGACACCCTACCCCTAGACCACCAGGTCACCAACCTTATTATCATTAATAATCCTTGTTATGATTTTTAAAAATATCCAGTTTGGTGGTTGAGATTTATAAATTAGTTTAAAAGTTACGAGAAGTGGAGATGGGAGTTAACGCAGACATAAAAATAATGGCCGTCACATAAACAGCACGCCTATAACTGGTTATATAACTGATATGTGACATTTGTGTCCGAGTTTAAACTATTGCGCAAGTATTACAATTTATTGCGCTTTGGTTGTGTGTTTGCTAGGATTTGTGTTGTCCTAGGCAAAGTTAGTTTTAGGGCATGTGCTAATAAAAACATGTGTTCTGAAAGTCTACGTTAAGACCACACAAACTATTACTTGTTTTGGGAGCGGAAATACTAAATGTATTTGTTTCTTTATGAAAACAATTAGAAATCCTTTATTTTTTCCCCTGTTTTAGCTTCCCCTGCATGCGTCACTGAGAAGAGAAAACCATGATATAATAATAACAGTCGTGTTGACAATTAACCGTGCAGAATGTATATTGCCCTTGTCCGGGCAATGTCTTTGGAGAGTTTTCTTTTACTCCTGTGGGTAGCTTGTGTACCACGATTTTGGTAAGAATCCAAGTTCTGGAAGGCCTTGTCTCGGACCAGAATCCTACTGTATATTAGTATATTCATGTGACATAAGACCTTCAAGAAAGGAATTCCTACTACCAGTCTGAAAGGCCTTTTATGCTATCAAAACACTACTACACAGAAGGATTCTGGTTCGAGATAAGACCTTCCAGAACGGTCTTTCCAACAAAATACGGGTATTGTCAACAGTGTCTGTAGGTCAGACGAACATTGCCTAAAGGCTCCGTGTCACGTCTTCAAAAACTTTCTTTTAGACAAATAACGGAAATACCACACATCAGTGGTATTTATAGTGGCGCCCACGAAAGTGTTTGAGGGAAGCCGCAATACATCAAATGATCGAATTAAATAGGTCAAATAAAAAGCTGCATAACACCAGCCCGTAATTGATCCACCCCGACCGAGCGGCCACTATCTCCTGGCGATGTATGTGCCCACATTTGTGAATAGAGGGTGCCATGTAGTCAGCACAAAGAACTTTCCGTCCATCAATTTCAGTTTTATAGACAAGAGCTGCTACTATATCGTTTAAGTAGCTCCTCATTTGTCCTAACGAGGGGGGGAGTTGGCATCGTTCCCAGCCCACTACTTCGCAGAAAAATCGGGAAGCACCAGGGATCGAACCCGGGACCTCTGGATCTGTAGACAGGAGTTTCGACCACTAGACTACATAGTCAGTCAAATATGACATTACTTTTTTTTTTGCAAGCGTTTTAGCCAGTTAAGGCTATAAGCATAAGTAGCATAATCACACTAACGTATTAAGGATAGGGAAGGTTAACTTTAGAAGAATTGTATCTGCATTTGCATGGAGGTAGAATGGAAAACCACCCTCGATACACGCAGCGAGATGCGGTGCTACACATAAATGGATACACACATTAGCGTGTATAAGCCGCTTCGGTGGCAACATGGTCTAAGACGTCAATCTTACGATAGACTATACTGATACTCTCTCTCCACGCAAATATGGATCCACTTCCTATAAATTCAACTGTCCTCAATCCTAACCCATCAGCGTAATTAGTACACAGGTGGACTTATACACGTGTGTTGTGGTTTGCCTAGAATAACCTTGATGCGTTCCTTGATTATATCGAGGTTATTCTAGATTTGCCGCTGTACAGGCGGGGTATTTGAGCGGTTGGGGGTCTGGGAAAAAACTGTTCTATTATACCTCCCTCCCCTATTTCGGGGTGATCCTCTCTCTACCTCTTAGAATAAGCTTTTAAATACCTTTATTGTTAAAACTAATCCGACACCTTATCTCAGTCGGTAGCGTGTCTGTCTACTGGGCTAAAGGTTCCGGGTTCGAATCCTAGCATGGCTGAAAAATATATCATTGGTGAAATGTGGGTTTAACCTTTCACAGTGAATTAACTACCGGGGTCTGGATGTCGTGCCTGTCCTAGCCTTAAGATAGATTATAAGGTATATGAAGCTACGACAGGCCTAGCCAGCCGGTAGTGGAAAATATATTACATAAATAAAACACTGACCAAGACCACACAGTGGAAAGAGTAATGGATATAAAGTGTTTAAAAGTATGAACCAAAAATCTACAACAAAGACTAAGGCCCAGTTTCATAGTCAAATTTAGTACGCCTCAAGTGCGGCGCTACACTAAGTACATGACGACACCTACCTAAACCAGAATGGAATGGGCCAGTTTCCTATGCGAGAACGGCCCATTCCATTCGAGTTTAGGTAGGTGTCGTCTTGTATTTAGTGTAGCGCCGCACTTGAGGCGTACTAAATTTGACTATGAAACTGGCCCTAAGGCAAGGTGCCACTAGTGAACTCATTGGCATCGTGTCCGAGCCTAGGCCATACGGACTTGCCAAGTCGTTGCTGTTTCTTGTCTGTAACGCGACGGTTACTCACCTGATGTTCTGAGCTACGACCTTGCTCGACCTTCACAACTATCACTAGCTTTGTCGGTTAACAACAGCGATACTACACACATTGGTTCTGAACCGATAATTTTATCACGAACCAAACCATCTTTTTTAAAAAAAAAGTCAATATGGGGGATTTAACGTGCAATCGGCTACATTTGGCACTGGGAATTCTTAAAATGACGGGTCAAATTTTCAAACAGCCCTCACAAGTTTGTATGTATATCAAATGTTTGTAGGAAGGAATGGTCTTTTTAAAAATACAAATCTAGGCCAAAACTGATGGCATTTTTATCATATTATTAATGTTACTTAGTAGGTATATTAATATGTATCAAAAGTGACAGTTACAGATAACATGAATCGTCGTTTGAATACGTGAAAGTAGATCCAGTAGCTTTTCTAGCTGTCAGATAAAGTATTTACTATAAAAGTCAACTGTATACACACTTTCCTTTCCAAATTTTCAAAGTGATGTGAAAATCTTGCTTGTGGGCCTAATTTTAAAAGTTTTCATATATATTCTTTCTGAACGCTATCTCTCTCTCTCTCTCTCTCTATATATATATATATATATATATATATATATATATATATACTCTATTGATTCCCTTTACTAAAACTACTATTACATTATGGAAAGGTATTTTTTTACTAACGTTTTAAAAAATATATTAATATTAAAGCGTTATCAAACTCAAAAATGAATCCGCGCGTGTGGGTATAAGGTTTAAATCTAGATTTATGACTATGAGGAGGTTGAGGTTCTAATCCAAGACGTATGTACCGGGGGTGCTTATTTTTAATGTTTTCCCACTCTCTCGATGGGTACATTTCCATATGTGTACAACCCAAACGGCATGTAAGATGCGGTTCTAAATATATAGGCCTACATTTATTCTGGAACATACCCCGTGTGTTTATACAATACCTCTGACGTGAGTACTATGCGGGTCTGCTCAACCCAACCCGTTAGTTTAAATTTTCGTTGGGATATTTAATGTTTATATTACTGGATGCAAGCTAAACTAAACTACCCAAGGGAACAGATTGATGGAGGCTTTTAAAAACTGCAACGCCAATCGTTTGAAAGGAGGATGGAGGCGAACTGGGTTTAAAAAAATGCATCCCTGATGAATTGAACCGATATCGAAATCATACCTTATTTGTATAGTTATTTTCATTGAGACAGATCCAACTCTACATTTAAACATTTTAAGCTCTTGCCTGTAATTGAATCGATATTCAACTGCCTTAGCGGCTGAGTTAAGGGTTTATAAATACCTATATTAAATTGGCACACGACTTACTAACTTAACGTAGTACACCAAATACTACACCCAGTTTTAGTACCTAAATATGTCATAATTGGAAAACAGAACAGCCCGTGTACAAGAAATAAATTTATTCGTCAACCCCATCCAGAATAGACCCAGGGTTATTTGATTAACCATTATCATGAGAATGGATAGTTGGTTTCTAAGTAGTGCTCTTATGTAATCATTTGGTTGTAAAAAATGCAAGTTAAATCAGTATTTTTTTTAAATTCTTTTTCATTTATTTGAGGTGTTTAACGTTCACTTTCTAAACCGACTGATTATCAGCATACGAGTTTCTATGAGCTAGAGCGAAAGGGTCTACCAATTCTGCAGGGAAATATATTTTCACATGCCTTCCGGGTTCTTTTACATGCCACAATCGACATGGGACCGACGGCTTTCCCCTCCTAAGGAAGTTGTGCTATGGATTTTTATCGCTCGATAAAAATCCGTCAATCCAGGCTGTGTTTGAACCCACAAACATCGGGTCCTGAGATGAGAACTTTTCTCCAAGACCACCGAGGCCAACTATTTTTTTTAAAAGAGGGATTACAGTAATATGATTGTATAAACTAAAAAAACGTGTCTTCAATTAAAACACGTAATAATACCAGTCATGTAGCTTCTAAGGCAGTAATGAGTGAACATTTTCGACAAGACAATGACGGCAAACAACTTTCTAACTATTGTGCATACTAAGTAAAATGAGATAGTTCGTTTGGCCTTGAAATATCTCATTCATTGAACTTTTTTTTGTCACCTCGTCTCACTACTCTGACGGATTAAACTCATATGTAATAATTGCGCTAGTGTGTTAGGTATGAGAAAGGTTGAATTTAGAAATAGTTTATATGTATTTGTTTGGAGGGCTAGTGGAAAAAAATTAAGGAAAATCCACTCTCAGTACACTCTACCGGGATTCAATTTCCATCTCTTACCACACTAGCTTAATCAATATATAGCCCGAACAGGTAGTGAAATACGGTGAAACAAACGTATACAATTTTGGGTAAGTTACTTATATGTTGTGGTGTTAGGAAATCGTTAAACTAAGTTAAGTGCCCCGCTTCAGAAGAAACCATGCTAGAACGAGCGCTACCATCGGACAAGAGGTAAAGAGATAGATATAAAGAATATTTAGATCAAAATAAAATGAAAATATTTGGTAGATGGATAGAAAAATATACTCAACAAATAAAATATATTTAAACATTAAAAAATAAAGGGAAACTAATGAAAATCTTTACAATGTATTTTATTAAAAATATTGTGGAATGGTTAATTCACTTAACCGCTTTCTGGTGATAAGTTACCAACACTGAAGAACTAAAATAATTTGATAAATTATTTAACTAAGGAAAATCTCGTAATTTATTGAATGTTCAACTACGGTGATATAATGTGTGGTCATCACAAGAATAGCGTATTTGCAAGGGAAAAAAATAAACCTGGGATTATTTATCCCCAAAATCTGTCATTCTTACACCGCCACCGAGCACTAGTTAGAACAATATATTTGGGTGGGGTGGAAACAATCAGACGATCTATGCTGAGGAAAGTGATGGGCAACGTGCTGAGATTTACCTGACATCCGGTGTTCACCTGAAGGACATTATCTTCAAAATGTGAAAAAGTATAGGTTGTAGTTTGCTTTAATTTAGCTAGTGAATATTTACTTTTTAATTAAAGTGTTAATTTTACCTTTACTAATCGTCTAGTCGTTTCTGCACCACCCTGTATATATATCCTTTCTAACAAGACTTTATGAAAGGCATTCATTCAGTCACCTTGATACCCTGAATATTACTCGTGTTTGTAAACAGCAGGTAGTAACAGATCATCAATAAAATACAGATGAGTCATAGGCCACACTTTTTCTTATTGGTAGCTAATGGGCCCATCATTAAGTTTCAAAACCGCACGTTACATAGTCACGAAATATGTAACAAAAAATTAAAAGTTAACAGTCTATAACACTCAGGGATCCATTTGATTACTTTCCAAACACAGGGTCATATAAAACACGAATTAAAAAATTAACTTAACCTAGAACAGCATAACTTGTACTACACGTCCAGCTCAAGTGACATAACCTTCAATATCCGATTAATTTTTTTTTCTTTCCCGTGTCTCATTTATTGTTTGGCTATACGATAAATTGTGTTAAAGATAAGGTTGAATTTAGAGGAAGTGTACTAGAATTTACGTGGAGGCAGAGTGAAAAATCATAGATTAGGAAAAACAATCCTCAGTACAAGAAGTTAGGAATTTCCCATCATCAAGCCTGTGTGTTTTTTTAAAAAGCGTATGGCATTACTAATCAGACGGGACATGACATTCAGTTTGTTCACCTGTGTGTAGACTATTATCCATTCTAGTGGCACAGTACGTTGCCCAGGGTAAACCTATGGAGGGTGTCTACACATACCCACAGTGAGATGACGTGATGATAGTGAAAATGGAACTATGGGTCAGTGGGAGTCCTAGATCTAACTTAAGTCTAATTTACTAGCCCCTGGCGACAGTAGGGATAATTCCCCTTAAGGCGATTGGTCCTTTCCATTTGGCATGGAAATGCAGATCCATGGGAGCAAACGTTTATCTTCGATAAGTTTTATTGTTTTGCAATTTTCTTTTCGGAAATGGTTTGTTCAATAATAGAAGCAGGTTTGTTAAGTTATCCCTTTTTTATATATAAACACCTCTTCTAACATTTTAACAGGGATCCAATATCAATAATTATCAAATTTTTTAATAGAAAACTGCTGACTGCATAACAAAAAATAAGAAAATGTAACGACTAATAAACATTGATACATCATTTTAAAAGGGGTGTTAAAAATATTACTATAAAAATTTCATTCCTTCTCAAGAAAACTGATATTCCCAAATATATGGTTTTTCCGCAAGACCTCTCCGGTAGGTAGGTAGCGCCATCTACAGTTTCCGTGATCCATCTGTTCTTGTTGGCGCGGAAGGGTACTTTGGTAGGTTGTGAAGCCACGCCACGCCTTTAACCCTCCCGCCGACTATCCCTCAAAATAGGTTTTAAACTTTCACTCGACTGGGCCAAGGGCTTTAAGAATAAAATACTTGAGGTTCGCACCAGGCGGGAATCAAACCCGGGATCCCTAGGTTCGTAGCCAGGTGCACTGACCACTACATCACGGAGCCGGCAGTCCAGTGACGCTGTCTTAGATCCTTCGGCGACCGAAGCGGGTCCTATCGTAGTTCTTTTTAAACCCCGCATCTTACTACATGTTCAGCTTATACGCATCCTAGCATAGTTATTATTATTAGCACCGCGTCTTACTACCCGTTCGGGTTATACGCACTTACGCTAATGTGTAATGGTAGGGTGATTATGAGTTTAGCTTGGAATCCGAACCACGGTGGAAGCCTGACATTCCCCACATTCACAAGTTGTGATTAATACACGTCTTGTCAGAGGTGAAGGAAGGGTTCGGCAATCATATAAAACTGTGCCGGAACCGAGGATTGAACCCCCGGATCCCCAGCACAGAAGTCTGATACCTTACCCCTAGACCAACAGGTCACCTCCTAGTATAGTTAAAATAGTCCGAACGGGTAGCAAGACGCTGACAAACAAAACTCTCTGATGTAATCTAAAGCTAAATCGTTTGCGATGAATCTCGAAGGCCGCACTCAACTCTTGTCCCGTCTACCCACGTCTAGTCCTGTATTAGGCAACCTGCCGTGGTCACTGTGGGCAGACAAGCCTTTCCGTCTGACCATATCTGACCAACACCACGCCACACCTTGGCGAATAACAAGTCACTTTCCTTCAAAACAGAGCAACATGTTAGTTTAGATAATCGACTTCTCAGACGGCCTCTAGTAAGGTGACTTGAATGTTCATCTCCAAGTTTCGGGAACGGTCCCTGATTTTAAAACATAAATGTATGCCATTTGGAATTTATATCACTATGGTCAGCGACGACTATCTCTAACTCATTCCGACTTATTTACTCAATTATGGTTTTAACTGTACTTGCAGTTGTGTCATACACAAGACCTAACTCACTCTGTACCAAATGGCAACTATACCTCAATTTTCTTACGAATGCACACATCTGATAGCTTCAAAAAAAATACTAGATATAGTTTCACATATTCATACGTCAAATCATTTGATCTAAATAATCCTGTCATTTTTAATCAAGCAAATAGTATGGTAAAATGCTACTAATATTGACAGCCAAAAAATTGTTTGGGTTTTCTAAAAGATGTGCCAAATGTCAATGTATAAGAAAATCGGTGTACATCTTTTCCGGTTCCACCAGTGATTTTAGAATGGATGTCCGTTAGGAAGCCAAGGGGTGTGGGGTGGGGGGGAATGGTTACTTTATTCCAGAAGCCAAACTAGGTACAGTCTTCTCAAGAAAAATCCACCCTTCCTTGAGTTTATTTAGTTGTTTTTAGCACCGCATTTTACTACCTATTCAGGTTACACGCACATCTACTAATTATGCTAATGAGTTAGGGATGAGAAAGGTTTCATTTCAAGGGAGTGTACCCGCATTTATGTGTAGAGAGAGATAGTGGAACACCATTTAGGAAAATCCTCAGTACACCCTATCGGGATTCGAGCTCTGGTTTACCTGTCACCGTAGTCTAGTCTAATGCGATAGTGAGGCCTTAAACGATGTGGCCACCTAAGCCAGTTATTTAGTTGTTATTACGCTTTTAGTGTTTTTGTGATGATTACGAGTGTATATAATACCGTAAATTATATAATGCCACAGGTAGAGGCAGATTTTTAAAAAAGGTTAGGGTGAGCTTCGGCAGATTGGATACATTTTCACATTTTAAATTGATTAAAAATTAATTTGTAACAAATTCTAAAAACTGAAGACGTACATTAATACTAATAATATAGTAAAATATTATCAATGTTAACCACACGAAATATATTTATATTGTTTAAAAGTTTTTTTCTTTCAGAATCCTACTATAAATCTACTCCTATGCATTTATGCGCCAAGAAATGTTTTATATATTTCCCTTTTGACATATTTCCCAATTTCGACAACTGGAAGCTAAATATGGTAGACTTGTAACACTGGCAATTTTTTTTTTAAATATGCTTTAATATTTTCTAAAAGGTTATTCAAGGACCATATAGTTAGTTTGTAAGTCGGGATAAAGAGCACGTTAACTCCTTAAATTAATATATGGTTATTCTGTTCAAAATAAAATTTTAATATTATAATAACATTAATTTGCAATTAAAAATGTTAATTTTAAGTATTTTACTAACAAAAAATATTCTTTTTCCTACTTAACTGAGTTCATAAAGTATTATTAGTATTACAACTATACAAATGAAGCCATTGAATCTGAAAGCTTTGTGATTTATTCAGTACTCGAACTACATTAATCGTAGCGCAGCCAGTCCATTATGATGACAGGTGAAGTAAGCCCACTTTTAGTAAAATACAAAATACAAAATACAAAAAAAAAAACACTAACTCAATGTAGGTTATTTCTAAAGGCAAGTTAATTAAGTCACGAATCTACGTGATTTGTGCTGTAGCAAGCTTTCTATTCTGAATAATAATAAAAAACAAAACAGGTAACAACCTTGAATGTTGGACACGGGACATTCCAACGAGTGTTAGGTCGATGTCGCCAAAAAATGTACCGCTAATTTAGTGAAATTGTAAGTGCCTTCTTTCTTCAGTTGTTTTAGTTAAGAATTATTTGTTTCTCGAAGAGAATGATTGATAAAACCATGGCTATACGTCACATGTTACGTTTATACACATCAACATAATTTCCATGATATTTAAAAATAAATTCAAATGTTGAGAATCTTATCAACCGCACCGGTGGTCACGTGGTCTAAGGATCTGGGTTCCCAATAGATCGGATTACCTGCGATGTAGAATTTTAAGTTCGAGTCCCGACCGTGTGTACTGAAGTGTTTATTTTGCTAAGTGGTTTCACCCTCTCCCTACAAGCAAATGCGGGTAAATAACCTCCAAAATATAGAAGTATGCGGACAGCCTGGACCTATAGATCAAGAAAAGTTCTAGCAGTTTAATTTTTGGATGCAAAATAAGGAGTGAATCAGAAGAAAAAACAAAAGGATATTTCTAAATTAATTTGAAACACATGGTGGAAAGAAACGTTTGGATATCCTTGGGATTAAAGGTACTAGTGAGTCCGGAATATAAGTTAATTATACTTCCAGAAGAGAATAAACTAGATATAATAGTTTTGGTACCGTATATGTTCAAGAATTATTTTAGCACAAGAAATTATTCAAAACAACGTCGGGGTCTAAGTATTGGAAATTAAAAGTCCTTTAGGAAATAACTCCAATCGTACGGGAAATAATAACATGTCTCTGTCGCCCAAAGGCGGCTCAGGAGTTAACAGTAAACGTTCAAATGAAAAGCAATCAAAAAAGACCCAGAGCAAGGTCGAAACCAAACGAACAATTATCTTATTACAAAGTGGTTTGTGCGGAGCCGTGCAGAGGAAATGTTTTGACAAAAAAAAAGATTATGCATACAAGTCAAACAAAAATTAATTTTAAAAAATCGACTGGACGAACAAACAATGTACCTGACTTCTATCAGGGAATAAATCCGCGATCTTTTACACTAATTTAATGGTTTTTCAAAACTCTCTCCAAGATAATTAGTTATTAAACATCAGTGCCGTACTTTCTAATCTTCCCAACATTTTATCCTTATTGAAGTTTTTGAAAAATTTGTTTTGTGAAGACGCAGCTTACGATATTAAAAAAAATTGTCGTCAGTCATTGCTTTCTTTCTTTGCAGAGGCGTGGGTGGGGTAAAACGTGGGCGGAGAGACTTTAATTTAGAACGATCCTGGTAGAGGAAGAATAATTCAACTAGGCAGGCTTTAAAAAAGCGTTTTTACACAAACTTTATTTAATGAAATAGGGATGAAAAGGGTAATTTTCAGCAAGTAGAGACATTTTCACGGGGAGAGGGCGAGAAAACCACGGTGCTAAGCCCCATACGGGAAAACCAGCCTAAGTACACCTGGCTGGGCTTGAAACCTCAACCACACCGTCAAATTCATTAGTATGCATTGCGAGACTAGCGACTTAAGCCACGCAGCCCCAACTAAATTATTAAGTTATAATGGAATTAGTGAACCTATGAAGGGTGTCTACACGTACCCGCAATGAGAAGATGAGATTATATTGAATATGGAGGTGTGGCTCAGTGGGAGTCTTAAACTTAATTTACCAACCACCTGGTGACCGTTGGGATAATTCCCTTTTAGAGAAAACTACTCAAGGTACCAGTCGGCAATCGAACCCGGGACCCTAGGTTCGTAACAAGGTGTACTGACCACTACACCACGGGGCCTGCCAAAATTATGGTAAAACGTCTCACCTGGTCTCAATTCCACCAATTCCAAATTAGAAAACCGGACAACGATGGTTGGTTCAAGTTGTATTACCTACCTAATGTGGTTGTTGTCCGTTGGGTGAGACGGGCTCTTAGGAAACAAAATAAAATCCAAGTTAATCTAAAGTAAAAGTTTTCGTTGTCCACGCCCCATTGGTTCGCCGATTTGATTTCATATCTGTTTCCATCTTCACAAAGCCAGGATTGTATGTAAATCCAACCGAGAAAACCGGGCGAGAAGTTCGGGATAAAGGAAGGGGGCCCTCTAGACACGATATCTAATCATAACAATAGATGTACTACTCCACTTCTAGAGGAACCCGCTGTGGAAAAAAAAAACACACACAAACTTCCTTCAAGTACACGCCTCCTCCTACAATGTGTATCCCGCTGCGTCATTCGTCAAGAAAAAAGGAAAAGGAAAGTGAGAAACTGAAGGACCTGGGTTGAATGTCAACAAAATAGTTTCCTTTTTCCTTAATGAGATGAAGCACAAGATTCCCGCGTCGTATTCCGGTCAAGGTGAAGACTTCTTATCTGTTTATCACGCGGAATAATGTAAGCATCTCCACTCGATGTGTGAGGTATTTCCTCGACTACCCGTCCGGGATATCCGCATGTTTCGCATTAATAAGGGACGAGAAAGGTATACCCCAATTCTTGTAGGAAATCCACTTTCAACCAAAAAACTAATGGAAAGATACTAAAATTAGATATTTTATAAATATGTTCTATTAAATTTATTAATTACTAGACGACCCCCCCCCCC
>CABFVX010000022.1:239011-253553 GCA_902151425.1 Timema shepardi
CCCCCACATTATTATTTTCAACACACACATTGAAGAATCATCATAGAGACTACCACAAAATATGAGTGACTATCGACATTTTTATGAAGAAGGAATAAATTAAATTTTCAAAAAAAAAATATTAAATTTTCAAAATAATATATATCCTATGTTACTCGCAGATAATGTAGCTTTATATTGGTGAGAGAATTTTTAAAAGTAGTTTTTGAGTTTATCCATTACAAAAAATAATAATTCCTCTTTATAATATTAGTATAGAAAAAGTTTATTAAAAACGTTATCAAACACTTTTCAATAATCCTTACTTATGGATTAATGTATACTTTTTCTTTGAAGTATTAACTAAATGGATTAAATTTTTTAATGAATTGTAATATTTTTATTTCCGCCATTGTGGCAACATGAGTTTCCAGTTTTCAAATAACAAGCTTCTATGAAAAACAGACATGTATGAAATGTATGTGCATTATTTGCATTGAAGAAGAAGAGGAAAAATATTTAAGAAAAATTATCCCCCTAGGGTACACTCGACAGGGATTTTAACCCCGACATTCTCGTCACATTCACACCAGACAAGAACGAGATTGACGGCTATATCCGCGCGGGTCTCTGACCTAATCGAACGTGAGTTTCTACTAATTTTCTGACAGTTAACAGAGAAATCCTCGCGAGGGTAAGTCGACCGAAGACTACCTCCCTCCCCATTTACCATTCTCAATAATTACCTACACTTCGCGTGCAACATAGTATTACCCGGAGCAAGTCAAGGTCAACTCAATGCCTCCCACTCCGGGTTCTCATACCACGCGCTTTTCCGTGTCTTCAAGTAGTTACAGAGTGGAGCTTTCTTGCTCTTTACGATCATTAGTATTTTTTTTAATATAATACTTTCTAAACACAGGGTAATATCCTCACATGAAATACAAATAAACATAAAATAAAACTCAACTTGTTGGCTCGCTTAAGCATCATGCATTCATTTTGAAATTACTGCTCTCAGTTATAACTTTTTTGATTTTGGAAATGTAAACTCACCCGCTTTGGTGTTGCATGATCTAAGACGTCACCCTCGCAATAAACTAGACTGTCGATGACAGGAGGATCAGGGTTCAAATCCCAGTCGGCTGTGCCGAGTGTGATTTTTTCTAAATGGTTTTCCACTCTCCCTCCCCTAAAACTGAACCCTCCTCATCCCTCACTCATTAGTATAATTAGTACATATGGATATAACCTGAACAGAATATAAGATGAGAGTGGGCGGTGGGCATTTACAGCATCTTTTATTACATATTCCTACTTATTTTGGGCCAAGGTATGTTTTGCATTATTCAAATGTGACTTTACAATCATGAGTTAATTTTTTTTAAGTGTTGAATCCCGAATAAATCACCCTATACATAAACAAGCGGTTCCGACAGTTCCGACATGTGACTGCACTTCTGTTTGCTATTGTAGGCAGACAATATTACGAATCCGACTGGCTGTAAACTAGGCATTGACGACGACCTTGCCGACAGCCGAGGTTCCAGACATCTTGAACTCATTATACATGAGTACCAATATAAAATTGCGTGTCTAGCACATGTACACGCGAGTCTTGGCATATTCACAGGTGCATATTAATATGTACAACTCTCCAAGGGCAAAATACCTTTTTATATAAAAAGAAAGTTTCTAACATATAAGAAATGAAAATAAGGTCAAATAAGAGGTACTTTCACGGTATTTACTTTGAGAAAAAAAACAAATTTTAAATAATGTTAAAAGTGTTGACAAAGATTTAGTTGATCCCCGTTTTCACCAGTCAAGTCCGCAACACTGTCAGTGAAGCCTATCTTGAAAAAAGATGTTATTTAACGTACCACGTCTTGTCCCTTGAGGTTATCCGTTTTTAACTATACATTAATAGGATATGATAGTACATTTATAATTATAAATGCAATGTACGCGCATTTGCGTGAAATGAGAGTGGAAACCTATTGGGGGGAGGGGGGAGGACTCAGTACTACCAGCCTGAATTCGAACCCCAAACATCTGGTTACCGGCAAACCGGACTTGACATTTAATTCACGTGCCTACCAACGCAACTTTACCTAATGATAATAATAATAATAATAATAATAATAATAATAATCATCATCATCATACCCGCTTCAGTGGACAAATAGTATAAGGCGTCACTCTCGTGTAGGACTGGCCTACTGATGACGGGGATATCGGGGTTCAAATCCCGGTCGGGTATGCTGAAGGTGGTTTTTCCTGAACCGGTAATAAGATACGATGATAACAAAAATCTTATTGATTTTATATTAAAACATTGCTCAGGAAGCATAAGATATCAATTCTATTCTTTTAGAAAACTTAACAGAAAAACGATGCAACCAGTGTTACCTAATTAGCTCTCTCTGCGAATAAATAATGAACACAACAACCAAGCCGATACAGACTTCAAACAGACCTTTCTTCCTTTTTAATGAACCAGAGAGTGGAAATAAGTAACACAGAGTAGTGGTCTCTCATTAACGAGTTGGACACCCCTCGAGTGTGAAGCGTTAATAAACACAATAATATGCAGCTACTCTACATGCCAGGTCTCCCAAGATAGAAAGCTTTTCACAACTCTTCATTCAAGGAAAGTTATTTTCCATAGCATGTTTACCCACATATGATGAGATAGTTGAAGAACTAACAAGCCAGTCGGTGACCTTGGGGAAGTTTTGCAAAACTTGTTACTCAGCCGATAACGTCTGTCAGAGGTAGGTGGGGGGCATGTAAAATAATAATAATAATTTAAATGCAGCTATAACCTTAATTAAAAAATATAGTAGTACTGGTTAGACTTTAAATCTGTTTCAAACTATTTTTAATCAAAATAAATGCGGCCCTCTGGAAGAAACGAGATAGGTCAATATTTTTTTTTCAGTTTTTATGACAAAAAATCTTTTTGGCCAAAATAAAATAAAATATTGCTCTAGTAGATACGTTTATTTTAATTTTCTACACATATACACCTCAAGAGTGTTCAAATATCTACACGATCATTGCGTAATTTGACAAGGGACGTCTTTCTCCTCATTTAAAAAAAAGTTTCCGGTCAAATGCCGCGATTCCGATAGCAAATATTCGAGAAATGTTGAGACTACCATGTGTTCAATTTTTATTTAGCACCACGTCTTACTACCCGTTTGGGTTATACTAACTACTAATTACACTAATGGGTTGAAAATTGGGAAAGTTGAACTTAGAGGAAGTGAACCCGCATTTGCCTGGAGAGTGAAAAACCATTTAGGAAAATCCCCTNGGGGGTGAAACCCCCATTTGCGGGGGGGGGGGGTGAAAAACCTTTTGGGACCCCCCCCCCCCCCAGTTCACCTGACCGAGATTCGAACCTCGATCTCCCCGTCCTCGGTAATCTAGCTCAACACGAAACTAGCGCGTTAGCTAACTACGCCACCGAGGCGGGTCATGGGTATAAAATGTAGAAGATTAAACGAAACGCATCTACTGAGGCAATAATTTGTTTATTTTGGTAAAAAAAAAGTTATTTTGTTATGAAAATTGCGAAAAACCATCCTACCTCAACCCCGCCTGAAGAGTTTTCCCATCATTTGACCTCCAATAGAAGGAACCGCGGCCTAGTGGACGTGATGATAACTATGATACGCCATTGTTGCCGACACCCATTGAGGCTTTATATGCAAAGCAGCCCCCATTTCTTTTTAAAAATCAGTGTTAATTACAAAATACTTGATTGAAGAGATAGAAATAAATATAAACTCTTTTTAACCTATGAGAAAATAAATAATTATTATATTTTTAGTTAGTATTGTCCGACACCTTAACTCAGTCGGTAGCGTGTCTGTCTACTGAGCTAAGAGTCCTGGGTACGATTTCTGTCATGGCCGAAAAGTGGTGAAATGTGAGTTTCCCCTTTTACATTGATGAATTAACGGCTGGGGGCTGGATGTTGAGCCTGTTCTGGTCATAAATTATATTATAAGTCGTGTTTTGATATAATCAGTTGGTTCAGAAAGTGCACAGTAAATAGCTCAAATAAATGGGGAAAAAATAGTAAGTATTATTAAATTCTAGAAAGGTGTAAAAAAACACTTTGGAACCATCAAATGTTTTACAAAAAAAATTTACTTAAATTACACTTTTAATAAGTTTTAGTTTTTACAGCGTTGAGATTAATAAGGTCAATCATTTTTATTTTAAAAGAAACAATAATGTTTAGTTGAATATTTTTAGATGTTATTATTTTTAATCAAAATAATAAGAATATTAATATTTGTTTACAATCAAAGGGCTAATTTGTTTAAAGTGCTTGTGTTTTATTCAGAGTCATAAAATGTGTACAATCTTTTTAAAGAGCCATAGAAGAATTTGTTTTTGGTTTTTATTTACTTCCTTTTAGTTCGTAAAATTATAATGATTAACTATGATTCCTATCTTATAGCTGTGATTTTTCCTAATGCATTATTTTTATTTGTCAATACGTTTACGTAATCAACAAACAAAAGTATATCGGAACTCATTTATATGTTTGAAAAGATATATTGTAAAACAAAGTAGGTCATGGTTACAATATTTGTACAGCCAATAGATAGCTTGTTTCCGAGGGTTGAGTCAAACTAAAACTCACATTGTGAGATTATTTCGATGTTGTATTTCTCACAATGTCTTCTACTATGCACAATATAAATACATACTAAATACTTTGAATTTAAAAAAGCTGTCTTATGTTTGGTGTAGTTTATTGAACATTCGAGAGTCAGGTTAAAAAAGCTCAGTTCAATTTTCACAAGAAGAATCTTATCCGACAGCTACCGGAAACTTTCACTTGTTCCTAAGTCAGTTCATGTGATCGACAGCTATCAACTTCGATAGTATCAATACCTATAAACTAAAATTAGTTAATTAGTAAAACGTTATCAATTTTGGCCGCAAAAAAAAGTTTGTATTTTCTTAAAGGCCCTTTCTATGAAAATTGTATGTAAGGGTCAAGCACTAGAGCAGTGGTTCTCAAACTGGGTTCCGTGAGACAACTTTGCGTAGTGGCGATAGAAACATTATTAATGCTTTTAAATTGTTATGCTAAGAATTCATAAACAGTCTTCTCAATAGCAGCATGTCCAGTTTAACTATGAAAATAAAATTGAATATCTTTTTAACACTAAAATGATTATATTCTAAAAAAAAGCATTAAAAAGTGGATAAGGAACAGTACATTTTGAAGTTATATTATTTTTCTCGGCCATGCATAGTATGAAACACAAATGTAAGCATTAAATTAATTTAGTTTTGGACTTGAGAGAGACTATGACTCAAATATATACTTTTTATTCAAAGCTAAACAAACTTGTAATATACTCGTATTTGTAGAGGGAAAGGGTATGAGACATGACGACATAAGTGGTCCTCAGTAGGTTTAGTAGCTTTAATAGGGTTCCGTGTGATAAATAGTTTGAGAATCACTGCACTAGAGGACGCCTCGTATAAGTGACATAAATAATCGATTAGCCTACACCAAAGTAAGCATTCATATTTTTTTAATAAAAAGGTTTAAGTAGTGTTACATAAAGATAGCCGAATCGGTAGACACACGGGATAAGGCACCAGTTCCATCTGGTATGGCTTACAAGTGACGGGGAGGGGAGGCTAAAGTTCAAATCCCGGCTAAGTGCAATACAGGTTTTTTTTTCTTCTTAAATGGTTTCCCACTTCACTTCAGACAAATCTGGGTGCATTTCCTCTACGTTATACCTTCCTCATCTCGTGAATATTGGGAAGTTAATTTCGCTAGTAGAATAGGAATGAATAAGGTAGAATTTTAAAGAAATGTATCCGTATTTGCGTGTAAGGAGTGTAAGAAGTTATTTGGGGTGAAGGTGGGTGAGAGTAAACTTCAGTACACTCAGCCGGGATTTGAACACTAACGTCCTCGTCGTGAGCAAGCCAAACTAGACAAACTTGAAGTTTAGTCTGCGTGCCTACCGACGCGGGTTTAAGTAAAATGAACATATGGTAGCATCCTATCGAAAAGCTTGGTCCAGATAGCTCTTGATGTGGATTAAAAAAAAATCAGTTGTGACGGGACACACATCTCGGTGTGCGTTTAAAAGGGAAGAGAGCTTGGTGATGTTGACACGCCTGATCAGGTGTTAGAAGGGGCGGACTGGTTGAACAGTTCTCGCGGTCAGACAACCTTCACACGCGGGACCTTGAGTTCGACCGCCGTTAGGTCCAAATAGCACGGCTCTCTACATACATGACGTCATTAACAAACTGTAATGTATGTATACACATGGGGATGCAGGATTGTCACTTCATCCTTTTCTACATCCATTACTGTTTCCAGCCTGTGACCTGGGCCAGTTTTTTTTTATTAAAGCCATATATTTTCCACTGCCGGCTTGTTAGGCCTGTCGTAGCTTCCTTAAGCTGCCTCATAATCTATCTTAAAACTAGGGCAGGCACAACATCCAGTTCCTGCCCGTTTATTCATCCCTTTGAAAGGGTAAACCCACATTTTAACAATGATGAATTTTTCGGTCATGCCAGGAATCGAACCCGGGACTCTTAGCTCAGTAGAGAAACACGCTACCGACTGAGCTAAGGTGTCGGATTGTCGTTTCATCTAAGTGACGTAATTAACAAACTGTCATGACTTAAATCCACACATTATAAGGTAACATTGACATATTATCTTGATGACGTCATCCTCTGTTTACTGTCATGTTTTGTACATCCACAAACTACATCCCAAACATACAATTACCTTGAATGGACCGTTGTCAAGTTTACATGATTAATTTTATCAGGGATGTGAACCAATGAGTTCAACTTACATGCCTTTTTTTTATACGTAGGTATGTTCCCGTAATCGTGTTTTGGCTTGGACAGATAATTGGTTTAATAGGTTATTTGTATTTAAAAAAAGGTATTTGGTAACTCAAGGTTAACAACTTAACATGAGGCGCAAAGGTCAATCAAGGAACATAAATGTTTATTTGTCTGATTTGCACAAAGGTTAAAAACGACTTACTCTATCTAAGAAGTAGCGATAAGGAAGGATGTTTTTAGATTAAAGTCCTATGCGTGGAGAGAGGATTGTAAAACCAAATATATAAATAGCATTTGAAAAACTCCCAGTACACCCTGCTGAGATTTGAAAGGCAACCTCCTAGCCAATCCAACCCATTGCGAGCCTGACGTCTTAGATTGCGTGGACACCACTTGTCAAACTCGTTCACCCTTAAACTTTGAACCAAATTTAGTTTTTAAGTGTTGAGGTTAAAAGGGAGTCATCCGGCAGTTATGCCGTGACTAAACAGAAAAGAAAAGGTGGGTGGGGGGAACCTACCTCCAACCACTTCCTGACGTGACCACCGATGAAGATCAAAGGCTCAAGTACCTTGTTCTACAGAAAGAGATGCCCTCGTCGAAACACAGGAACAAGGCACGAACAACTCGGCGACTAACGTGTGGACCAGCAGTACCGGGTTACGTTTTGACCCGGATACCACTCACCCCAGTTCTTATAGTCCTCGCTAGCACTGACGGCTGACTTAGGGATGTTGTAGCGACACTTATTTCTAGAATACGAAGAAAAATATCAATAACGTACTCGAATCTTAAAAAATGTATCGGTAACAGAAGGTAGAGGAGTCAGGAGAGGACCTTTTTCTATCAAAAGAATAAGCTATTTTTTTTTTGTGTTCATATATTTTTTTAGTATTTTTACGTTCAAAAATATGAATATTTTTACCATAAATATTAAAACTTTGTACCTATCTAGTAAAAATAAATAAAGAATTTGCATTGTGATATATTTTTTAAATATTAATAATAATAATATCATATTATAATATAGAGCCTATTTAATTGTCTAGCTCATTTCTGA
The DNA here is from genome assembly GCA_902151425.1 of Timema shepardi. NCBI lineage: Eukaryota > Metazoa > Arthropoda > Insecta > Phasmatodea > Timematidae > Timema > Timema shepardi. The sequence goes on from CABFVX010000022.1 coordinate 246,918, forward strand.
ACGAAGTAGCAGGAAATTTTAATCAGGATAGCAGTGTGTGGGTTTAAAAAGATTACATTACAAATTATACCCACATACCTATTGACATTTAGTTCTATCATCAATGTCGGTGGGCACGCGGTCTAAATGTCAAGCTCATTTGGTCCAGTTTGCCTGGAACGAGGGTTAGGAGTTCTAACCCTATCCGGGTGTACTGAAAGTCGTTTTTCCATATTCAAGTGTGAGTGTCCATTACAGGGATAGTCAATCAAAATAATAATGGGCCCTGTTTGTGTGTTTTGTTGTTTTTACAGGGTTTGGAGTTAATTTTGAATTAATTCTGATCATTGTGAAGGTACAATTAAATATATATATATATATACACCTACGAAACCGTTTTGAATAATACGTGTACGGTAAATCTACTCTCTGTGAAACCAACCAATCCAGATATATTTTAGTAGAATTCTATATTGTACTTGATTTGAGTGGGCTACACATATAATCGCCAGTACACAAAGCAGCGGTCCACCAGCCATAGCGAGTACTGTAGTGACCATGATTCAAGCGGGATACACAGCACACCACCAGTACACAAAGCAGCGGGCCACCAGCCATAGCGAGTACTGTAGTGACCATGATTCAAGCGGGATACACAGCACACCACCAGTACACAAAGCAGCGGGTCACCAGCCATAGCGAGTACTGTAGTGACCATGATTCAAGCGGGATACACAGCACACCGCCTGTACACAAAGCAGCGGGTCACCATACATGGCGAGTACTGTAGTGACCATGATTCAAGCGGGATACACAGCACACCGCCTGTACACAAAGCAGCGGGTCACCAGCCATGGCGAGTACTGTAGTGACCATGATTCAAGCGGGTTACACAGCACACCACCAGTACACAAAGCAGCGGTCCACCAGCCATACCGAGTACTGTAGTGATCATGATTCAAGCGGGATACACAGCACACCGCAACCAATGGTAAATCACGGGAAAGCTCTACGGGTTCCCCTAGCACCAGCGTGAACCTAGTCTTCGAGAGGAGGGACGACGGATAATTTCACACATGTGGTTCGATAGCTGTAGCGAGAGGGACGGCTTTCTACGGCAACCAAACACCGCGTTTCGTAAGCCATCGAGGTTGCTCCTAATAGAGCAGGTTCAGGTTGGATTGTGCGTGAGAAAATGAGCAGATATTGACCACGCCGGCGAATGAGCCGCACGTGGATACACATCGTGACTTCCCGGGATATGTGGGACTAGATTTGGTATCTCTATTCCGAGTTTTACAAATAAACACTTTCTTAACACAGGGTTATATTAGCTCACGACTTACAAACTAACCTAGCACGGAAATACTAGTTCAAGGAATAATGAAATCACTGGGTGATATGACGAGCCACTCTCCACTTCTTACTCCCGTCTAGGCTATCCACATATCTACAAGATATAGCCGATTGAAGTTTCACCACATTTACAAACTAAATAATGTAGAAATGAACAGATTCGATATTATACAAACAAGTGTGACCCCCCCCCACACACACACACACACACAAAGTACCGTATTTCTCTACATAGTTTTGTATGAAAATTGGTATTAACTCAAATTTGTAACAAATTTCTAGCCAATAAAGGTGCACTTCCTCTCAATTTTAACTCACTCATTTCTACCTCATCAGTGTGTAGATTTGTTTTTCATTTATTCGAGGTATTTAACTTGCACTTTCTTAATTCTATTGATAATATCAGCACACTACTTGTAAACTAACTTAAATCTAGAGCAGACACAAACATCCAAACCCCGACCGTTAATTCATTGCTGTGAAAGGGGAAATCCACATTTCATCAATGATAATTTTTTCGGCCATTTAAAGAGGGTAACCCAGGACCCTTAGCCCAGTAGACACACACGCTACCCTACTTAACTAAGGTGTCTGACAATGGCTCGGACGGGTAATAATACGTGACGCAGCAATAAAATGTGTGGGTAGTCTGGTATGGACCACTCAGCCACAAGAATAAAAGTTGATAGATAATAACAAATAAAATAATTCAACCAGACAAACCCTTATGGAACGTAGTAGTCGACACAATTTCGAAAACTTAAAACTCTTCGCTTCCTGCCAAACTCATTTTAGGGCGAATCAAATTTTGAAACTATTGATCAATACAATCATTAAGTGTTGATAACTTAAGATTGAGCTAGTTTGTAAGTTGTGTGATGATATAAATCGCATGTTTATAAAGTACACGTTAAATACCCCAACTAAAAAAAGGCCCTGATTGTAGCCAAACAAAAGCTTCGTTCTGAAGGCTGCAACGGACAATTGTTGCAACACTATGACGGCGACGGAAGGAATGAGGATGAGCACCTCCCTCCCCGTACCCCTGAAGATGTTCCGTGAGTGTCAGCGTCCTCGAGACGGGAAAGGAGGGCAGCAGACCACGCGTTGTGTGAGATTCATTCATTACGCTATCTAGCGAGGCGCAGACGCCGCAACAAGTTTTGACCGCGGTATGGCTCACCTCCGACCTCACTCCCACTTTGACCACCCAATACAATACAATACAAACTTTCCACATCGGGATCGGGGAAGTTGTCAACATCTACATCGTATCTTTAGTCAGAGCAAGGGGACTGCCTCGGTGGATGAGAGTCAAGGTTGTAGAAAGAATAAGTGCACCGGGAGTCAAGCACCCCCCCCCTCCTCCCCCCCAATCACTGGGAATTTGATGGGCCCTCATAGAGGGGTCCATATAAGCGTATGTTGACTAAAGGTATTGTAAACTTTTCTAGCAAGCCCCGTAAAGAATAATTATCTTTCCACGCCATTGGAAATATTCTCAAACATAAGGTACGCTTAGGTTAAATATTGAAGTCAAAATAAGCATTCAAATGTTAAGGTGGGAATGTAGGGAAAGCAAGTTAAGGGCAGTGTTTTTTGCATTTTTTATAGCAAAACTTTTTTCGCCAAAATAAATTGAATACTTCTTCAGTAGAAACATTGGATTTAATTTTCTTCGCATGGTGATATAAACAGTTGTTGAATATTTGTCAAGAGCATGGCAGAATTAGATGATAAACTTTTTAAATAAAGAGAAAAAGTCGTAATTATTATTAGCACCACGTCTTACTACCCGTTCGGGCTATACGCACTTAAGCTAATGTGTAATGGTAGGGTGATTGTGAGATGAAATGGAGGACCTACAGTTTAACGTGGAATCCGAACCACGGTGGAGGCCTGGCATTCCTCTCATTCACAAGGTGTGATTAATACACGTCTTGTCAGAGGTGAAGGAAGAGTTTGATAATCAGATTAATCTGTGCCGGGACCGAGGATTGAACCCCGGCCACCAGCACAGAAGTCCCCTTGACCGCCAGGTCACCAAAAAGTTGTAATTGAATTCTAGAACACTCTACTGGAACAGATATTCAAGAACGTTTGATGTCACCGTGGGAAGAAAATTAAAAGTTATATTTCTATTGAAGAATTATTTGATTTACTTTGAACAACAAATTTTTATTAGATTTAAAATCTGAGAAAGCACTGACTTCAACTCTTGTTCCCTACATTCCCACCTTAAAACAATTCTGGTACGAACACCTCTTACCACACCGCCAATGAAAGATAGACAGTCACTTATTTTATTCTGGTAAAGTTTGGTCGTCGCACGTGTGAATCAAAGTTTGTTGCACCGCGCGCAGGTACGCGATGATCTCCCCGACTGGCTGGCGAAGAAAGGGGCCAGACACCTGCAGTTCTTCGTGACTCCAAACGAAACCAAACACTCCGACCAAAGTCAATACCACCGCGGTGGCTACGGCGGGGTTATCCAATGCGCCGTTATGAAACCCACAATTAATTTAATTTTTAATTTTGGGTGTGCGCTTCTCTAATCACAGATCTGTGTCAGCAAACAACCTAACCTACCATCGAAGACTACTTTGACCCTGGGGGGTGGAAGGGGTCAGGATTCCGGTTCGAGCCCCGGTTGAGTTAGCAACGTGATTTTACAGTTTCTTCAGACAAATTCCGATGTATCTACAAAACAAATCTCTTCTATCCTTAAATTAGTGAAAGATGCAAATCACTTGTATGGGGACGGAAAGACGCGTAATATTGAATACAGAGGCACTGAACTGCAAAGTTCGATTAGCTGTGAAAGTAGAAAATGTATCACTATGAAATTAATTTTCCATCATTCTCTAGGTGATATATTACTTGTATAGAACGCCGTTGTTGTGTTTATACTAGAATTAACTCAGGAGTATAGCCACTAATATCCAGCAGAATGGCATTAATGAGTAATTAATACAACAGCGCATCCTAAACTAACACTCAATCCTTACTCCAGTAATTACATGTTTATGAAATAGGTTGAATAAATAAACAAACCTTCCATCAGTGTTCACACGGTCTAAAGCGTCAGGCTTGTAATAGACTGAAAAGGAGGTCGGGGTCCGACTTTAGACCGGAGAATAATACGGGTGCATTTTCTCTAATCTATCCTCCCAATTCCTTCCCCTTAGATTAAGTTGTTAACAATATTGGCGTTAAATGTACTAATTAAATTAAAATACCCAAACAAATAAATAATTTTTGACGCCACACGGAATCAAAGCAAGGTCCCTTGACCACTGACTGTATACTTACAGCTGACCTCCTTAGCCACTTTACCACGTAGATGAACAACTAACATAGTTAACTAGTTATCAACACAACTTTCTATTTTTATTGTTAGCATTATACGCATATTAGAGATGCCCACTTCTTGATGATTAAAATAATTGCCATTTTGGTGACCTGGCGGTCTAGGGGTAAGGTGTCAGACTTCTATGCTGGCGGCCGGGGTTCAATCCTCGGTCCCGGCAAAGATTTATCTGATTACCAAACCCTTCCTTCACCTCTGACAAGACATCTTGTGAATGTGAGGAAAGCCAGGCCTCCACCGTGGTTCGGATTCCACGTTAAACTGTAGGTCCTCCATTTCATCTCACAATCACCCTACCATTACACATTAGCGTAAGTGCGTATAACTTGAACGGGTAGTAAGACGCGGTGCTAATAATAAATATAATAATAATAATAATAATAATAATAGCCATTTTATTCCATATGTGTATCTTCTTTATTAAAAAGGAGAGCTATAAATAAAATTTGTAATTAAAATTTAAAATGATTATTATAAAAATATATTTAACACGCTAAATCTAAAATGTGCCAAATTATTTAACGTTAAAAATTTTAAAAAAAACTTCTAGGCGTATCATTTTTAAAAAATAGTAAAAGACGAAAAGTAGAGATGCCAAGTGAATGAAAAATTAATTGTGGCAAAAATTGGTATTTTACATCATATTTAATACTATACTTTTACAGAAATATACACACAATAAAACTGATTTACTTGAGTAAATGACGTAAATGATTCTTCCTCTTTCCAAACTATTAAATTGAATAGCTTAAAACCTTACACTGCAATTTGCCAGTTTCCAAATCTTCTGAACACAATACTTATTTTTTGGTTGTTAAGTTAATGTTTACAGGCTGTAATTTTTTTAGGGTATGAAACATGCAATTTTTTTTATCAGCAGACGACTTACTAATCAACTTAAATTCTAGAACAAACACAACATTCAGTCCAGCGGACGGTAATTCATTATTATGTTCGGGACAATCCCAAATATACCAATAATAGTTTTTTTGGGACAAGCCAAGAATCGAACTCAATACATTTAGCTTAGTAGGCAGACTAGATACCAACTGAGTTAAAGGTGTCAAATCAAGCTTAACTCATATCACACTATTAGACCACGGGCACCCTTACTTATAAGTTTTGGACAATTCACATTCAATATGTTATAAATGATTGTATAATAAAAACTCGCTTTGCTCATTGGGGGCGTCGCTCCCAAATCACCAGTGAGTTTTCTTTGCAAGTGGTCGTAAACTAATATAATTCCAGAGCCGTTTTTTGATAAGTCTTACCGTTTAGCCACAAGAGACTTCCAAAGAAAGGTCCGCAACGACTTTAAAGTTGCTCCAACATTTTGAATTTTTTTCGAGGGTTAAAAATTAAATTGTTTAGCTTTTTGGAATTTTCCCGTCGGTTACAGGCTAGAAGCTATATGTTTGCCAAATTTCAAGTTTCTAGCTCATCTGGTAGTGGATTAACATTAATGTCAGTGAGTGAGTCGGCCACGTGGTTTTATAGTAGTATAACTTTTTTTCTAGTTTGTATTATTCAACCCACACCAGTGGACAAGCGGATAAAGAAGTCAATCTTATCTTGTCTAGTTTTCCGCTGATGGAAAGGATGAGGTTCGAATAAAAATAATTAAGGAAAAATTAATTGTTTGCGTTAGTAATTGCATTTCTATTACAACGAAGTAGTAAAGTAATATTATACATAATTAAAAGAATAGTACAATATTTGTTTTTTAATTTTGTTTATTTAGCTATTGAAAATGCCCTGTAAATGTTAGCCGCTGATATTCCTATTTATATATTTTCAGTTATTTTTAATTTGGTTCTTAAGTTTGGGATGGAAGGGAACGCGAGAAAAACCCAAGGTTTTGCAGTTTTTACGTAAAAAAATTTTTTTTGCCAAAATAAATAAAATATTGCTCCAGCCCCCCCCCCCCC
>CABFVX010000022.1:253905-266297 GCA_902151425.1 Timema shepardi
CTCCACCGTGGTTCGGATTCCACGTTAAACTGTAGGTCCTCCATTTCATCTCACAATCACCCTACCATTACACATTAGCGTAAGTGCGTATAACCCGAACGGGTAGTAAGATGCGGTGCTAATAATAATAATAAATTTAAAAAGTGTGTTAGATAATGCCACCATGCTTATGATAGATATTTCAGAACTGTTGATATAAGCATGTGAAGAAAATTAAACTTTATGTTTGTACTGAAGAAATATTCTATTTATTATGGTCAAAAAATGTTTTGCATAAACACTAGCCTTTGCTCACGTCCACCTTAAATTAAGATAGGTTCGTTTATTTGATGTAATTGTAAACAAGCAGTGTACAGTTAAGATGCCGAAATAAATAAATCACGTAAAACAACAAAACACAACTACACCCACACTTCTTAAAAAAATACTGTACACGAAACAAGCCTAATGCTCCAGGAATTACAAATAAACCAAACAGCAGAACAACTTAGTGCAACAACACACACGTTTCTTAAACCACACGAAACAGTTTTTAAGAAATATATATTAGATGGGTACAGTGTGAAGGGGAATCATACCCTTTCCCAGATTCAAATTCCCATATTTTACGGACTTGTCGGCCACTGTCCATAAAATCGCAAACGACAAAAACTTTCCGTTAAATGCGACGTCCATAAAATCGAGTACCTACTCTTTGTTCGTATTTAATAAAAAAGAGCTTCCTAAGTTGCTATGAAAAGTGGACTGTAGACATGGCTTCGCGAGGGGCATAGACGACTAGAAGTTCGTCGAGAGGTTTCTACACTGAAATACGATAGGTATGATGAGGGGAGGGAAGGATTCTAGAAAATAGGGAATGGCAGTTTTTCGGGGAAATCTGTAAGTTGCTGATCTCTGCTCTTTTTCAAATGTAATTTGCTTCATTAATCAAGATTTCTATTTTCGTTTTGTCTGAACATAATGGTTTGCTGGTAGCCATTTTACAATATTGTACAAAATGTCTGCCGCTCTATAAGAATATAGGTCTACTTATTGTGTTAGATCGTCTTATATCTGTAGATGACCCCGACATCCACACGATCACAGAGACGAATCATCGTATCTATAAGGAGCAATTTAGTATTGGATTGAAAAATCGTCTATGGAAAAGTGAAACGGTTACATGTTCTCGTTTGACGTGTGTCTTTCTCGACTACTTTTCACGGTAAGAATTATTCCTTCTCCCTGGAGACACCTGTCACTGATCGAAAGTCAGCTGTCGACATGTGACAGAGAAAGTCACAGTCCAGTTCATCGCGCTTGGTAAGGTTGGTCGGAGTCAAACACGGGGTCAATGGGGTTTGACCGAGACGATGGGGCACGGGGTCATTGGAGTCTGACCGAGACGATGGGACACGAGGTCATTGGAGTCTGACCGAGACGATGGGACACGAGGTCATTGGAGTCTGACCGAGACGATGGGACACGGGGTCATTGGAGTCTGACCGAGACGATGGGACACGGGGTCATTGGAGTCTGACCGAGATGATGGGACACGGGGTCATTGGAGTCTGACCGAGATGATGGGACACGGGGTCATTGGAGTCTGACCGAGACGATGGGACACGGGGTCATTGGAGTCTGACCGAGACTATGGGACACGGGGTCATTGGAGTCTGACCGAGACGATAGGGCACGAGTACAAAAACGTTAGTCTTCTCTTGTGTGGTTTGTTGATGACAATAAGTCGGAGTTCGAATCACAGTTGATTGTACCGAGGTGACAGCCTCAATTATTTCCAACTTTCTCCGTACTCAACTACGTAAATTTCCTTTAAATTACCGCTATATATTTCACATTTTCACCCCATCACCCCATTAGTGTAAATATGAGGATAGTTCGTACGAGTACTTGGACTTATACCACGAAAAACAAATAATTATTATTTTGATGTATTGATATAGAATAAAAGTGTTTAGTTTGTTTTAATTTACAGTTGTTTGTACTCTTAAAACAAATGTGCACAATTTTTTTAAGGTAACAAAGCAGAAAGAGCAGTCATTCCACTTAATGACTATAACAGAACTAAATGTATGGTTCATTATAATTAGAACAGACAGACCAGAAAGTGTCTTCATCCCTCGAATTACTAATTAAACTAGCGTGTCAGATTTTCGCTAATGGAACAACGACTGTCTGACGGCAATCTAAGGTTCCATTATAGCGGGTGTCGTGGCAACCGCGGAGATTACTATCTCCTATACACGCACTGGTGGTCACACGGTCTAAGACGTCAAGCACTAAAGCGTCTAAATCATCGGTGATGGGTAGGTAAAGGTTCAAATCTCGGCAGGGTGTTTGGGGACTGAATTTTCCCCACGTGATTTATTAATGCTGTTTTACCATCCCTTCTTTACGCTAATGCGGGTACACTTACTCTTTCCTACCTTCTAAATTGAGTCGTTTATAGCGAACTAAACGTCAAACTCATCTTGTCTGGTTTTTCAATTATGGAAATATGTACTGAAGTTTTTTTTACTAGATATTTTACCGCTCTCCCACAACGCACCTTTACCACATCTAACCCATTAATAACTCTTTTTTTTGCAGTCAACATTCATTCTACCCGTTTCAGCGGCCGAATAGTCTAAGGCGTCACTCTCGTGTTAGACTGGCATGCTGATGACGAAGAGATCGGGGTTTAAATCCCAGTCAGGTCTACTTAGAGTGGGTTTTCCTAAGTGGTTTCCCACTTTCTTTCCACGCAAATGCTGGTAGATAACCTCTAAAATGCTTTTTTCCTCATTCTTATTCCATTCTAGTAATTATCATTTATAAATATGTGTATAGTCTGAACAGGTAATAATAAGACGCGGTGATAAAAAAAAACACAAAAAATGATCTTTTTACACTGTATAATTAGATTTGCTATTAAAAGTGGCAGTTGTGGATCACATGTTTTGATCTATTTCTATACGAAAATTGATTTAGTAACTTTAATAACTGTCCAAAAAGTTAATTTCTATTTAAATCAGACTGCATATTTGTATAGCCCAACTCAAACCAAAGTCGGATAGTCATAGGACTAGCCTAACTAACAAAAGGTCGTTGCAGCGGTGAAAATTGTCACTATCTGTCATAAATAGGAGTTACAATCAGATCCAGATTGTGAAATAATTTTTTGAAATTTACCAAAATTTACTAAAACAATATTTATGTGTTCCTACATCAAGTTAGATCTGGCACTACTCTCGCAGTAGACTAGACTGGCGATGACGGAGAGATAGAGGTTCAAATCTCGGTTAGGGGTAATGTTTTTTTGTTGTTTTTTTACAAAACGGCTTTCCATTTTTGCTCCAGGCAAATGGGGGTACACTTTCAATAAATAGAACCTCCCTAATCCCTAAAACCATCAGTGTAATTAATACATAAGCGTATAGCCTGAACTGGTAGTAAAATGCGGAACTAAAAAAAGAAAGTAAAATGCTATCAATGTTGACAGCAAAAAAAAAACTATATTTTCTTAAGGTTTCTGCCTAAAAGGTATTTAAAAGAAATAGGAAACTGAAATCTCAGATAAATGATCACTTTATCGTCGAAACAAAATACACGTCCAGACGCAAATCTTCGGCCACCAAATGTGGGACTTACATCCATCATAAGACCGCCAAGAGAGCTCCTTACAAGTTTTAGAAAATCACTTTCCTAACACACGAAATATTAGAAAAGAGCCATTAATTACAAATGACCTTTTTTTTCCCCTGTATATGTAAAAGAAAAATACAAATAAAAAGTTGAGAATGAGAATACACCTGCTTCTAGGTCTGGGTCAAACCAGACGCTAAGGTCCTCATTTTGACCTCTTCCGCCTCCGGTCATAAATAATATCTGAAACCACCGGCTGCGACCACTTTACAGCGGTTCCTTCTCTGCGGCATCCATCACAAGGATTGACTCTGGCGTGACCTGTCACTTTATGTCCACCTATATAGTTCGTGACTTTCGCGTATTTTCGGCACGGTACAGGTGGGGAGGTTCCCAATTTTTAAATCATTTAAGGACATTGTACGTATTTAAATATAAATTCAAATTCAATAAGGAGGAATGCCTTTTAAAATCGTGTGTACTTTTTGTTTAGTTTTTTTAGTACTGCGTCTTACAACCCGTTCAGTTTAAACGCTTACGTACTAATTAAGCTAATAGTTTAAGGCATTAGGAAGGTTGTATTCAGAGGAAGTGTATCCACATTTGCGTGGAAAAAGAAAGGAAAATAATTGTGTAAAAAAAATTCAGCACTCCCGATCGAGATTCAAACCTCGATCTCTCCGTCATCGGTAGTCTAGTCCACTGCAAGAGTAACGCTTTAGACCACACGGCCCCCAGATCGGGTTTCGTTATTTTTATTATTTTTCTGATTTATTTTAAACAATATGTTTTTTCAAGATTTTGTTAGCACCGCGTCTTATTGTTACTAATTACGCTAATGAGTTAGGGAAGAGGAAGGTTGAATTTAGATTAAATGTACCCGAATTTTCATGGAGGCAGAGTGGAAAACCATTCAGGAAAAACTACCCTCATTACACGCAACCGGGATTCAAACCCCGAACTCCGTCATTAGCTATCTAGTTAATTGCGAGAGCGACGCCTTACTTAGACCATGCGACCACCAAAGCAGTTTTTTTTTACCTCCATTAGTCTATTGTTTCCCGCCTGTGGCCTGGGTCAGTTTTTTATTCAAGTCATTTATTTTCCACTAACAGCTTAGCGAAACAGGTAAGATTATTATTTATTAATGCTAATTTATACTATTGTGTGTTGCTCATATGTTTCATATGCAAAAGAGTAGAACCATACAATATTCGGGTAAAAAATATTTATGATAACTATTTTGGTTTGAAAATGTAACAAAGTCAACATGTTTTAGTATAGAATATTCAACGCGAGAACTTTAGCTCTGAATGCCAGGCCTCCACCGTGGTTCGGATCCCACGTTAAACTGTAGGTCCTCCATTTCATCTCACAATCACCCTACCATCACACATTAGCGTAAGTGCGTGCAATCCGAACGGGTAGTAAGACGCTGTGCTAATAATACTAATAATAATTTAGCTTTGAATGTTATTTATTCTTACAAATCTTTGTTTTATTGCTCATTTTTAACATAGACGCACTAACTACGTAATGGGAAGGGGACCAGAAGAGTAAGAGAAACTACACCGGTATTTGTCTGGTACTATAATGCAAAACAAGTATATTGAATGTATATAATGTGTAACGACTCTGGAATGAACTTTGGACACTCAATGTGCGAATCTTATACATCTCTCTTTAATCCGTAGTTTCCGTGAATAAAGGGAACTTCACTGTAGTATTTCTAAACAGTTATATAAAGTCAGTCCCCACTACCCTATTGCCCCACTCACCACGATGTACAGTGACGTTCAAAAAAAAAAGGCCGGCTCTTCAATCAAGGTTATTTTAACATTGACTGTACATTGTACAGTCGCCATTGCGCTACGGTACTTGTTTTGCGAGAGTTCCAACAGAAAGATAATGACTCGAGTACCAAAGAATGAGTGAGATCCGTGCGGTACCGCTTTTCCAAGTGAAGACCCCCGCAAGGCAGGTCACAAGTTCATAGCCCAGCCAAGGGCGCGTTCGGTACACCTGCGATAGATCCGAGGATTAATAATATCTCATTTATTTCACGAGTCTAAAAAAAGATTCGTTTGTATGGATTTTTCATATGCACTTTAACACAAGCACCAAATAGCATGCTATTTCCTTTTCTTTATTAATATTTTTATTTATTTGAGGTGTTTAATGTGCACTTCCTGAACCTATTGATTATATCAGCACACGACTTATAAACTATCTTAAACCTACAACGGACACAGCACCGAGATCTCCGGCAGTTAATTCATCTCTGTTAAAGGGGAAACCTACATTTTAACAAATTGATACTTTTTCAAACATGTCGAGAAAATAACCCAGGACCTTTATCTCGGAGGGCGGACAGGCTATCTACGTAGCTAAAATGTCGGACTTTTATTGGTAGTTACCCGCCTCGGTGGCGTAGTTAGCTAACGCGATAGTTTCGTGTTGANACCGGTGACGGGGAGATCGAGGTTCGAATCTCGCTCGGGTGAACTGGGGGAAGTCCCTAAATAGTTTTCCACTCTTCTTCCACGCAAATTCGGGTTCACTTCATTTAAAATCAACCTTCCCAATTCCTAAACCATTAGCGTAATTAACTTAGTACTTAAGCGTATAATCCGACTGGGTATTAAGACGCGGTGCTAAATAATAATAATAATAATAATAATAATAATAATAGTTTTGACACAATGATTTCCAATACCTTTGTAGTAAATATAAAAACTTGTGGTTTTCAGGTTTTACAGAAGGAAATTCCATATTTCAAAACACACTAGATTGGAGTGTAGAGTGAAGGTTCATTTTATCATAAAATTGACTATTGTGAATTCATGCAACAGATCATTAAAACAGGATGGATTGAGTTTGATGGAGGAATTTATGCAGTCGCTATACAACCCCATGTTTCAAGAGACATGTGTTCGAGTCTATGTGCTTTCTAATAAACAAAGAACCAGAATTTAAAACCTGTGTCTAAATGTCTCTAATTAATGTTTTTCCAGGTGCACGGCCACCCTGGTTTAACGGAAGGGTTACTAACGATTTAATATCAAGGAAAGGGATGAAGTAGGACGGATAGTTTAGAGGAGATCTACCTTCCCTAGCTTGAAGGACAAGAAAACTCCAGTCAAACTCACATACTTTATTCCTACTATTTAGAACGATCTATAGTCAAATGTTTATAGGAAGACCACCAGAAAAGCTAAAAGATCTACTTTCACGTATTTCATACGTCAGGACGTGTTAACCGCAGCTATCATTTTTGATAGATATTATCAATATCTATAGAATAATACTAATAATTTAGCAATGATAATATTGGGCGTCTGGGCTACATCATTCGTAGCCAAGTAGTGGAAAGATTAGCCAATACTAAAGTACTGTTGTCCAGGGGACATCCAAAGTACTAATCGTACATACTTTCCGTGGAGGCTCTTTCCATGTCCCGATGAGTTTAGGTGATGGTGATAGTGAGTATGAGGGTGTGGAACCCATGGTAACACTTAAACCAAACTTACATTTAATTAATATAGACTCGTAGCCGGGTGCAATAACCACTAGATCACGGGGCCGATTAATAATATAGTAAAACGTTACAATTGTTGACACCAAATAAATGTGTTTCTATTTTATAAAAGTTCTTTCTCATAAAAATCCTACTATAGTTAAAAGTACTCACTTTACAGCTTGACGTGATCATTGTGTTAGTAGCTAGAATCCAAGTATGTTATCGACGAGCAGGTATTATACTCCACTTTCCAAGATACCAAACACATCAGCGCACGCCCTGATCCACTAAAGAAGTGATCTCTGATACACTTCAGCCCAAGTCCCGACCAATCCCCAATCTTCAATTGGCCGTGGTAACCATTTTAAAAGCGTCCTTCTGCGGTTAAAAGTGTTGTAAGTAAGTCTTCCAGTAAAAAACAACAACAAAAAACAAACCAACAACACACATGTCGTGCTCTACTCTTATAATTGGAGGTCAGGTCAATTCGCAAAGTTTAAAAAGGTTAACAGGAGTAGCAAAAGGTCCTTGCCAGATGCTTGAGGGAAGTCCTTAAGATTACGGTAATTTAGAAACGGCGCGTATAGGAACAAAGAACCTTCAGTTCGTCGATAAAAACAACTAACGCGTCGTAATTATAAGCGATGCTCGAGATGCATAGAGCAATAAAAATAAATAAACATAACATAACATTTTCTTTATCATAGGTAGTAGTTCTGAGAATACCCAACATTCAAACATCGCAAAACTGCACCTTTAAATACACACAACGGTGGGCGCATGGTCTTAGATGTCAAGGTTAGAATCCTGGCGGGGTGTACTGAAAGTAATTTTTCTTTAATTGGTTCTCTAACTAACAAACATGTATTGAAGTAGCGTTTTTTTTTGTATGTGTATCCGTAAAGGATGTCGGAATATAATTCCTATTTGTTTATGGTTTAGAAAGGTATCATTCAGAGGATATGCACACATATTTGCGCGGAGTGGGAGATCATTTAGGAGAAAAATTGCTCAGTAGACAAACCCGGAATTCTAGTCCCAATCCGCCTGTCCCCGGTAATCCAAACCAGATTAGATTGAAGCCTTTGACTGCGTTCCGCCGAAATAGGTTTGAAGCCGCTAATAATATAATGTAATTATATTTAAATGTATTTAAACATTGGTGACCTGGCAGCCTAGGGGTAAGGTGTCAGACTTTTGTGCTGGCGGCCGGGGTTTAATCCTCGGTCGGGGCAAAGATCTATTTGATTACCAAACCCTTCCTTCACCTCTGACAAGACATCTTGTGAATGTGGGGAATGCCAGGCCTCCACCCTGGTTCGGATTCCACGTCAAACTGTAGGTCCTCCATTTCATCTCACAATCACCCTACCACTACACATTAGCGTAAGTGCGTATAACCCGAACGGGTAGTAAGACGCGGTGCTAATAATAATAATAATAATAATAATAATAATAATAATAATAATAATATTTAAACATTTGTTTGAAAACATATTGAACACACAGATTAATTTGATGGAGGTACACACTAGTTGGAAATTAGGGGGATGTTGGCTAAACACTAAATAACGGTTCCAGGAGACCCTGGTTCAGTCAGAGGTGAAGTTTCCGAAAATAATTTACTATTTGTAAATGAGTTTGTCCTTATACCCAGACGGTACAATTCGTGGCACCAATCCTAAGTGTGGTAGTGTTCGAATCTCGGCTAGGTGCACTGAAGTGTAATTTCTCATTCCCAGGTAAACATATTTAAAATTCATCTTTCCCATCATGTTACCAAGATTAGCTAATTTAAGCCAATATTCGCCATACTAGAGCGTACTAATGAAAGAAAAAAGCGTATAGTTATTAGTCGACTTTGTCTCTCAACCGTTTCATTGTAAACTCCTGTCGCGGGTCTCGGTTTTATGCAATTATTATAAAGTTCATTAGCCCCTCTCTCAGACGCCATGGAAGCCGCGGAGCGCTACTTCTCCCCCACCCCACCCTTGTAAGCGACACGGTACGTGGACACAGTTTCCACAAATTGACGTTACTTTCTCCCGTCTTTCGATAAATACGAATGAGCCTTTCTTTCTCCACGCCACCTTCTCGTCTAAAGAGTCGACCTTAGCCATGAGAACGACCGCAACACTTCGTTAGCGAGACGCACGACTTTGGATTTTCCTCTTTGCGTGGTGGAGGAGGCCAGTTGAGGACCTTTTTCAAAATAAATTATAGAAAAAGGCAAAAAAAAATTACACTCAAAATGAGGTTTTTTTAAACGGTAAAGTAAAATATGGTTAGAAACTGGCCTAAGATATTTTGAAACACAAGTAAAAGATGACCAAAGTACTGAGAAAATTTCAAGAAAATAAATTTCATCTGATTTCTAGCAAACTCTGTAATTTATAGCTAATTTGTTCCTAAGGCTCTTAAAGTGTGTGTGTGTGTGTGTGTGTGTGTGTGTGTGTGTGTGTGTGTGTGCACTGCATCTTACTACCCGTCCATGCTAGCCTTATATTTACACTAATGGGTAAGGATGAGAATACAATTTAGAGGAAAGGTAGCATTATTTGCGTGGAGGAAGAGTGGTAAATCATTTAGAAAAACTTCTTTTGTACATCCGGTCGGGATTTGATCCCCAGATCTTACCATCACGGGAAACTATATTAGACGAGGTTGGTGCCTTAGCCTCCCACCGAGACGAGTCAGCTCAAATTGACCTAACCAAGACTATCTAACAAGTAAAACTATTATATTATCTTAATACAGCTCGATATAAGCCTACATGTAGCACTCCCTTAGGAAATAGTTGCTTTGTCGTTTTGTCTTTGTTTCAAAAAACAATAGCAACAGAATATATGTGCACAATATATTGAAATTAATATTTGAAAACTGCCATTCATAAATATTAATTTAAATGTATATATTGAATAATGACCACTAGAAACGGGAATTAAACCTTACTACCTATTAAGATTGTACTACGCATACACACACATAAACACATATATATGTATAATTTAAATATATATATATATATATTTAAATTATATAATATTTGTAGCTTGCATTATACATAAACAAATTTGTAGGTACAAAGTTGGAAATAAATTATTTTATCTGGAGGGACGGAAAAAAAAGCTTGGATACCACTGCTCTATCCTAATGTTTAGGATGTAGTTTTTTTAAGCATATTTTTACATATTACATACATACATACATTTATAGCGTGTGGCCCGGGTAAGTGTTTTATTCAAACCATATATTTTCCGATACCGGCTGTCGTAGCTTCATGTGCCTTACAATCTAACTTAAGACTAGGAAAGGCACAACATCCAGCCCCCAACCGTTAATCACTGCGAACTTGGGTAAATCCACAAATTCACCAATAACCATATTTTTGGCATGCCAAGAATCAAACCCAGGACCCTTATCTCAGTAGAGAGTCACGCTATGGTGAGTTTTTTAAGCATATTTAAATAAATAATAATTGTGACTATGATATTTGTTTTAAAGAAGTTATCTTTATAAAATATGACGATTTAGAAATAAATGTTATGACCGTGCTTGTAAGTCAGTCACTTCTACAATCGAGTAGATTAATATGTACTTGTGTATACGTGGAGTTGATTTATCGCAGCGCTTGCCGGACATATTCATTTTGTAACGTAGAATCATGACGGGCCTGCACGACCAGAAGAGGAAAGAAACGATTTATTATAATACATTATACCCAGTTGTGTAACACGAGCGTAATCTATCGACAAAACATGCAAAAGCAACACGGTTATGATACCATACACTAGATCAACATAAGGATATGTAACATATGTTTTTTGATTAGATAATACTTTAACACAGTTTAAAAATGAGGGCGGTGCATTAACCTTACACGAGGCTGTGTTTTTGTTTTTTTAATCTATCAAAAATAATGTTATATCCCTCAGCTCACAACCGATTAACCGGGTTATTATTAGCTACAAGATGGCGCTCAAGCCAAAAAACGTATCGATACGAGGTTTTTGTGTATTCTTAATTTGACAACATTGAAATTGAGATAGGTTTTATTTTATTTTAAAATAGTTAATTTTTTTAATCTAGCTTGTGGTAAGCGTGACATCCGGGGGTACGCGAAGATACTTAAAAGGGTTCACTACGCAGATTTTTTTTAAACTTATAATTTAATACATTATTTGGATTTAAATTATTTAAGATGTAGATTATATAATGGGTATAACTTGCATTATGCCCCAACAACTTTGTGGGACCTGTTTCGGTGGCCTTATGGTCTAAGACGTCACTCTCATGTTAGACTAGACTGCCGATGACAGGAAGATCGAGGTTCAAATACCAGTCGGGTGTATCGAGGAGTTTTTCCAAAATTGTTTTCCACTCTCCTTCTACGCGAATGCAGATACACTTCTTCTAAATTTAACCTTCCTCATACTTAACTTACTAGCGTAATTAGTACATATACGTATAACTTGAACAGGTAGTATTACTAGGTATTAAAATATAGAATAATATGTTACTAAACAAACTGTCATCGTTAGTTTAGCCACGATCTCGCTGCTCCTACTAGGTAGAGTATAGGCAATAATGGAATTATGGTTGGAAGTACAGTACAAGGTTCATAGAAGAGGCTTTTAAGAACATACAAACATGTTTATTTGCAGACAACATCGAAACATTTTACGTTATTTTAGAGGAATTGACTTATTTCCAAAGTAACCGCTGCATATAGCTTGGTTTGACGTTTGAATATGTGAAAGTAGATCTAGTAACTAGTTTAGTAGTTTAGCTGTCAAAAAAAAAAAGCTTCCTCCTATGAAAATTGAACTATGAAAATGGTAAGATTCTGGTAGAAAGGAACTTTAAAAATGTAGAAACATATTTTTTTTTAGGTCAACATTGATAACATTTTACTTTATTGTCAATATTGTTTTATAGGCCTGGGTGTCGATATTATTTATCAAATGTGAGCGTGATAAAAAAATTACGTATAAATAAATTGTTTAATTAAATCGTATAACTGTTAAAAAAAACAAGTGAATTCCTATCTAAATCAGACTACAGCTATCTGAAGGTTACAACAGTTAATCAAGCGAATTTCATACATTCATACGTAAATAACAATTTCTGCAGCTATTACTTTTGTCATAATCGTATCAATGTTGATGCAATAATACAGTATAGTAAATTTGGTCAATAGTCTGAGAATAGCTGTGTGTATGTGTGTGTGTGTGTGTGTATGTGGGGG
>CABFVX010000022.1:276143-293001 GCA_902151425.1 Timema shepardi
AGGGCCAGTTTCATAGTCAAATTTAGTACGCCTCAAGTGCGGCGCTACACTAAGTACATGACGACACCTACCTAAACCAGAATGGAATGGGCCAGTTTCCTATGCGAGAACGGCCCATTCCATTCAGGTTTAGGTAGGTGTCGTCATGTACTTAGTGTAGCGCCGCACTTGAGGCGTACTAAATTTGACTATGAAACTGGCCCTAAGTGTAAGGTGTCGGACTTCTGTGAAGAGGGATCGGGGTTCAATCCTCGATCCCGGCACAGATTTATCTGATTGCCAAACCCTTTCTTCACCTCTGACAAGACGTGTATTAATCACAACTTGTGAATGTGTAGCATAACAGGCCTCCACCGTGGTTCGGATTCCAGGTTAAACTGTAGATCCTCCTTTTCATCTCACAATCACCCTACCATTACACATTAGCGTTAGTGCGTATAACCCGAACGGGTAGTAAGCGACGGTGCTAATAATAATAATATATATGTAGATGCTGCTCCTTTGTATTGTGTATTTGAGTGTATTTGGTGCTTACTTATGTACTGTCTCTTAGTGTAATTGGTACTCGTTGGAACCTTAAATCATTTACTCTTAGCCTGTTACTAAGTCGGGGGCACTGTTTCTATTTTAACTCGCTCCCAGAATTTAAAAAAACAACTAGTAAAACAACTTCGATATCTAACGCCGTTCATCTAGAACCGAACTAACCAGCTAGGATTGGACAACTGCCATTTTAAATACAGTTTTAGCTTGTTACGTTACCAATATTCGTTGATCAAGTGCATGGTTGATTTCAGACAAAATAATGCACGGGGAAAATATATATACTGTACCAAGTTTGTGTAACTAACTAGACTTAACTCAATTTTTAAAAATGTATGAACCGTGATCAATAAGATACTTTAAAATGTAAGTATATTTAGACGGGACAGAAACATTATTTAGGGTTGTTAAGATAGTTTGGTCTGGTTGACAAGTGACGGGGAGTTCGGGGTTCGCATTACGGTCGGGTGTACTGAGAGTAAGCCCTTAATTTTTCCTAAATGCTTTCCCATTCTCTCTTCGCACCAATTTAGGTTAATTTCCTTTCAATTCTAATTTCCTTGTATCTATCATACCAACGTAATATATACATAGGGTGTATATAAACCGATTAGGTGGTGAGACGCGGAGAAAAAGTGAAATTGCCATTTTTAATAATTGTGTGTTTAGCCGATAATTAATTGGTTGAAAGCACAAAGAATCCACCAGTTGTGCGTCGCAAAAAGTAGTGTCACCCAAGTGAGAAATAAGACAATAAACAGGCCGCACATTAAAAAATATAATTGAAATAAATCGTCTGAACAGACCCTCATAAAAACCACCGGCGCCAGGTACGAGATACGCAGCCGTTAAAATATGAGCGTTTCGTAACGCAAGGCCTATGAAAGCAGTTCGTTAAAAAGAAAGACGCGATAGTTAACAAGGAGCCAATTAAAAGTTACCAATCGCCAAGAAGTTGAATGAAAAAAGGTTTCTTACACATCATTAATAACAGAGTGGCCACAAAACATCTTAAACACGATTCCCTGACTTTTCCCGGATCCAAAAATCCAAATTTCCCTTAATAAAACCAGCATCGAAATCTATTGAGAAGTTAAAAAATCAAAATACTCCATTTTTTTTAATAACTATTTGAAATGCACTAAAAAATAAATATAGTTTGACTTGATAAAAACAGCGTTTAAATAGGATGCATTCTTCAGCTAAATACATCATTTACCTTGATAAATTAAAAAATTCCCTGATTTTCTTGGTAGTTTTAAATTTCCTGACTTTTCCAGGTTTTCCCTACTGTGGCCACCTTGATTAAGACATTTTACTCCTTGGACTTTTAGTATCTACGATAACACTTTGTGTTGTTTTGTTTTTTGTCTAAAGGAGTTCTTGGCTACATATCCAGAGGTCCCGGGTCCGAAACCCGGCGCTTTCAGATTTTTTTGTAAAGCAGCAGCAGTTCCCTCACAGCCTGTGGCTTAGTATAGCCGAAGCAGAGAGAATAGAATATATCCTCCAAAACACCTGCAGTTCCCTCACAGCCTGTGGCTTAGTATAGCCGAAGCAGAGAGAATAGAATATATCCTCCAAAACACCTGCAGTTCCCTCAGAGCCTGTGGCCGAGTATAGCCGAAGAGAGAAATAGAATATATCCTCCAAAACACCTGCAGTTCCCTCAGAGCCTGTGGCTTAGTATAGCCGAGGCAGAGAGAATAGAATATATCCTCCAAAACACCTGCAGTTCCCTCAGAGCCTGTGGACGAGTATAGCCAAGGCCTGCAGTTCCCTGAGAGATTGGGTCCGAGTGTAAAAGAGTAAATGATAATATATAGTTTGTCATTCCTATTTAAAGGCAAGATATAGAGAGGAAGTTAATTAACCCAGCACAGCCCCACCGCGTCAGCATGTGTCGTCCCAATGATTCTGAGAGGATTTAGCAGCTGTTAGTTAGCATTTCAATAAGAGCTGCATTAATAACTGAAAACAAAACTTGACAATCAAGTTACATAACCGTGTAAAGAAAGTGTCGCGCTTTGAAGCATGGTAATATTCACGTTGAATATTATATTTTATGGCTTAGTAGTCTTATTCACTTCTAACTGCGATATTTTGTGTGTGTTTTGTGAACTAAAACTAAGAAAATAATAAACAAAAAATATAGAAAAATATACTACTAATATTTGAAAGTCGAAATAAGTTACTAAAATGTATTCTGATTAACTAACTATATTATTTATTGTTCAAAAACGGTATTCTTAGGCTTTCACCGTTTCATATATATATATATTTTTAAAAAAAGCTATTACTAGTGGGCACACTTTGTGTATGTCCCCAATATTTACAGTTTAACTAAACCAGACCCAAACATATGCGGACAAAGGCATCAGCTTCATCTGACATGGTTTTTAGACATGTGTAGATGTTTTTAAAATGCACTACAAAAGAACACCCGAACAAAAATCCCGGTTGTTTTGGTGTATCTTATAATTTAAGGAGCTAATAAATTCACAACCAAGAACATACATACTCCCTTAAGCGAAGGCTTTCTCACCTCTGGGAAGTAGCGGCTCCTCCTGAGTGCAACCCTCGAGCTCGGTCTGCTACCATCCCTCTTCTTTCCCACCCGCCTTCTCAGAACTACCACCCTGGTCATCGCCGAGACACTCCTGAGGTCTTCCTTCTTCACCTCTTCCTCAGGGGTCGCGTCCTTTATCTTCTCCTCTTCTCCACCTGCATCCTTGTTCCCCTCCTCTGGTTCCTCCACCTTCTCTTTAACGGCCTGCGCATGCGCATGTTTCTGTATCACGTCCCCAATCCGCACCCTCTCCTCACTCCACCAACCCCGCACAGCCTTCCACGCCTTCCCTAGTCGCGTCTTGACGCCCTTTGACCTCGACCGTAGGAGAGTCGCCCTACGACGCCTGGGGCTCAGGTCCGACCGATGCTGGCAGTACTCGAGGTCCTCGTAGTCTTTACTCGCCCCATCGTCCAGTAGAGTGGTCGACTTGGACGTCGCCGTCGTAGTCTTACCTAGCCGGGAGAGCTCGTAGTAAGTGTAGTCACTGTCGTAATGTAGGCTGCTCTCCCAGTCACGGTCCGTGAAGGGGGGAGTGGCGGGAGGGGTCGCCGGGAGGGACACAGAGTCCGGACTCGGCTCGGAGCTGCCCCTGGTGGGTGGTAGGGTGCTGGCGCGGGCCACGCAGGCGTCGCTCGAGTAGCGAGGAGATGCGTAGGTGCAGTCGGCTATCACCTCGGATCGAAAATTCTTCTCGCACACGGTTGTTTCCAGTTGAGGTTCAGACTCTGTGTTTGGTTTCTTACGAATCCTGAGTATTTCGTAGCCTCCGTTGGGAGAGTCAGATCTAGGAGGGACTTCAGGAAGAGGTTGTTTCGCAGCGCCTTCGGAAACGCCAGCTTCCGATGGATTTTTAACCAATATCTTTATGTTTTCAGTAGACGAGCCGTCGCATCTCTCCTGACGCACTTCTAACTTTATACAACTTTGCTTTAAAGCTTTCTGTTGAGTCTCAGAACCTTCAGCCGGCACCTCGCACCCCTTGCAAGATGACTCTTCGGAAATCGTTATAGGTGCTATCAAGCTATCCTCCGTAGTTTTTTCAGAGCCTTCCAAAGGAGTCGATATCTCGTCAGCTACGGTGGATGCTAGCACGCTTTCGGCGTCGTTAAAGAAAGAGAAACTAATGTTTGGCAATATATCTACACTGATCGTCTGACTCTCTGATGTGTCTTTGTCGTCGGCGTTAATTTTCACGTCCGAGCACCGTAACACCGGATCCGTTTGACGAGCGTCATCTTCAACCACTTTCTGATCTTGCTCTTTCAGCTGAACATCAACGTTGTCTTGGACTTCGGTGTCGGCGGTGACCTCAACCCGGGGCTCCTGTGGCGTGGCGGCAAGGAGCCCCGACTCCGACACGGGCCGAGGGCTGGAGATGACGGGTTTGTTCTGGGGGTCCAAGCTTAGACCTACGCCCCCTGCCCCGGATGTTGGTGCAGAGGAGCGCCTCCATAGTGCCGGCACGCGAGGTACACTCCACCACTTACGCTCCTTCATCGTCACACTAACGCCGACACTATAAACAACTCTTCTTCGGAGATACCATTATCTGAAGTGCGCGGTGACTAGTCCGACATGAGATTACGATAATCAGTCGATCTTTAGGTTGCTACTGCAAATGTAAACAAGGAGGATTAAACCAGACGATTAATTTGATAAGTAATGAGACTGAACTTTCAGAAAACATTAATGATCTAATTTCCCGTTCCACGAATCTCAACCATGTATATTTCATGGCTAAGCACGAGTAGACATCACTGACGCATTATTAACGTGTTTTTAAACTACCTACAAATTAAATCAATAAATCCACCCATTAACCAGTGATACATTAAGAATCTTCTGATCCTCCATATCAATTATTAACTTATCAGGCTTCATTTTTTTCATTTTACTGATAGCAGAAGATTGGTGTTATATAATATATATGTGTGGTATATATGTCAGCAAGCTATAAGTAAGTCAGTCATACATTTATCTGGAAAACGATTCTAGCTGAACATATTTAAACAAAAATAGTTGTTTAATTTATTTATTTTTAATTAAAGAAGATATAAAGAAGATAAAACAAAATAATATGGAAGTTAAACTAGAATATTATTACTTCGTATCCACGCCATTGGGCACGCAGGCATAAACGTTGGTCTCGTCTAATTCACCTGTGACGGGGAGGTCGGGGTTCGAATCCCAACGGGTTTACCGGATTGCTTTTTACTGAATCATTTCTGCCTCTACCTTCACGCAAATATGAGTACATTCCTTATGAACATTATTTTACTCATCCCTACCCCATTATTGTAAATATGCGAATAGCCCGGACGGGTAGTAAGACACGGATCACGGAAAGAAAACACTTTATTCGCATAACGCCACTGCCACGCTTTCTTTAGAATATAAATCCCAGTAAGTAATGCTAAAGTGAAAAAAAGAATTAAAAGCTTTACTGTGTTTCTGTTTTAATTATGTACAGTTTATAAACGCCCTTTAGACTCATAAACCTGTTGACATAACAATTAACACTTCTCAACACATTACCGAATACATTATATTATTATGCATCATACAAGAAACACCAGTCAATAGACCTCTATAATATATTATTAAACTTGAGCGACAACAGACGAGAGGTAGGGAAAACACATGAAAAATAACGTTCAAATTTTGAAAACCACTAAGTTACCACACATTTTATTCAGAGATAATCGCCAAGGAAGCTCGGAGATTGTAATATAATCGAGTGGACGTCGTACGTCACCAAAGTGTCGCGAATCATGCGCATTGTTCGAAGTAGGTGTGGCTTGTAACCGACCCTGTTGGGCTTCACCGTCAGGTCATTGTAACTGTCCACTGACACACTGTTATAAAATTAACTATTGTTTTACAACGAGGTGGCAAACCAACTCCATCCGGTGCTAACCGCCGATTAAACCATCGCCCGATACGCTCTTACACAATCTATCAGAGTAGGCGCCATTGCTAGACTAATATTTGGTGAGTTAGAAACTGGCGATATATTGCCGTTTATGTGGTTGGTTCTATTTAGACCGTAAATTTAATTTCACTTTCTCGGTGGGGCGAGAGGGGGGGAGAGATCGACTTGCATGCGGGCACACACATTTTATGACAAAGTATATTTAAACGTTAGCGATAAGTATGAAAGGTAAATGATAGTATTCTCATAGAATATGTAAACTAAACAAATACTTCAATAAGATTTTGTTATTTGATAGCTATGTTTATATTGAGTAATGTTAAATATTTTGGTAACCATTTATTGGCTAAATTTGTAGGTAATTTTCCAATTTAACTATTTGTATCTGCGCAATTAATCGTGAATCAATACATAGCAAATAATGATTTAGAAAATATATCCTCTGCTGATTTTATGACCAAAAATTAAAAATGCGTCAGTGATGTAAATGATGACCAAATGTTTCGAACTGAAATCGTAACAAAATAATGTGATATATATATATTGTTTGGCCAATAGGCACGAATTACAAGAATTAACGAAATAAAATTGTGTAGCATCTTCTTAACGAATTAAAATAGCTTTATTAGAAATAATAAATTAATTTTCAAACAAAATTATTATTTTTTTCGCGTTTTCTACGGTGACTAATTTTTATTTACATTAGAAATTCAAATTTAATTTAAACTATTCAAGCTCATATGTTAAATAATTCAGTTTTACACCATGGTTGTTAATTTAGGAGGGTGGTTTAGATGAAATGCAGCTGCATTAGCTTGCAGAGAGGACCAGACAATCACAATGACTATATACTAATTTACAAATTATTTATATTTTTGCAGCTCATGGTTTTAAACTTTTGTTGATGATTGACCATAATTGTGTAGGCTAAACTATTTTTTTAAGATTCCTTTTTTAAATCGAAACTAAATCACACGAACACTTGTGTGCATAGAGTGGTTGAAGAAAATAGTTTTTTAATCTGTGATTTAACAACAAGGCACCGCCATACGCACCCGCCTCGTTCCGACCGGCTCTGACACTGCGAGTAGTAACGCTAGTACGCACACACACACACACCTCGAGCATTATTAACACACGAGCGTACGCATCACACCGTCACACGCACGTCACACTATGTGTGGACGCAATGACCCGCACGAGCCTACACGTCACACTCGACTGTTATACACAGTCCACCGCCGCGACGCTTTCCGTCCGTCTCCCACAGAGGCCCCGCCGGAAATAGCGTCGCCCAAATATAGACGCTACCTTCCGAAACTGTTTGCTTCCCTAGCGACCGACTTGAAAACATGCACTCAAACAGTTTTGTATTGTTCCCGCAAAAAGGACGAGGGGGGGCAGGAGGCGAGTAGATCTGTAAAAGATCCTTCTCTTCCTTGAAGTCGAATGGTTGAAAAGTGAAGTCAAGTGAAGGTTATGTAGAGAGAAACATCTCTCGGAGTGGCTGTAGGAGGACTTGTGGTAATGTCGGGTAACCAAGACAGTATGTGGAACAAGTGACAAACGACAGGCTTGGAGCAGTAAGGGTGTAAGTCCTATGTTTGGTCGGGTGGAGGGGTTGACAAGGTCTAATTAAGATATACCAGGGGCGGGGCAGTCGTTGATCGACTGGAGCGTAACGTCTAAAAAAATACACATATGGCAAGCTATAAGGTTTTTTACTGTTTGTATTCATCCAGAGATTGCTATTTAGCAAGGCTGTACCCAGAAATTTAATTTGGGGATGTCCTACCTACATTTTCTCGAGGTGGGAGTATATCAACATAAGGAATTTAAAGTTAGAAAAAAAAAATCAATTGAAGTTATAGGAGTTCA
Source organism: Timema shepardi (assembly GCA_902151425.1). Classification (NCBI taxonomy): domain Eukaryota; kingdom Metazoa; phylum Arthropoda; class Insecta; order Phasmatodea; family Timematidae; genus Timema; species Timema shepardi. The sequence continues at coordinate 284,069 of CABFVX010000022.1, forward strand.
TGAATTTTACTAAGACTTCAATATTCTTCTAGCCCAGGCATTTAGATGGAACAAAATTATGGGAAGTTGATAATATTATAGTGGAGTACGGGGGTTAAGAGTGGCCTTGAACCCGAAAGGCCCTCCCCCGTATCACCCCAAAAAACGGCCATGCAGGTTAGGGCTTTAAGATGGGTCTTCGATCTTTTTTAACTTTACCTAAACACATTAAAAACAGATTTTTGTTTTAAATATAAAGTATTTAGCGTAGGATTACACTAACTGAACCAACCGATTTAATTAGTTCATAACCTACAAACTAATCTAATTCTATAACAGGCACAATACTCAACTTGTCCAAGCCATAAATATATCATTGTTGAAAGTAAAAACCCCAACTTTACCGATAGTAAATGTTTTCGTCCATGCTTGGAATCGAACCTGGAACCCTAAGCTCAGTAGACAAATATGCTAACGACATGGTTCAGCTGTCTAACAATTTCACACGAAAATAATATTTTAAGTTGTTTCATGTATTATGATTCACGATTTAAACCTTTTGGGTGGATCAAAGACAATAAATTGATTATAATACTACACAAATCAGTTTTTATTTTTTTAATCTGTGCACCACGTCGAGCCCAGTTCGGGTTATCCACATATTTTCACTAATGGGGTAAAGGTGAGTTTGGTATAATTTATAGGAAATACACCAACATTTCCATGGAGGTAGAAGGGGAAACCATCTAGGGTGCAGGAGGGAAACACCCTTAATACACTTGACTGGGATTCAAACCACGATATTCCCGTCACCGCCAGTATTGGAAGAGTAAAGCCTTAGACCATTCTAAGACGGATGCAGGTTGTTTTAGCAATAAGCTATGGATTATGAGTTATTCCAACATGTTATATAGCTACAAATTAATATAACAGTGTTTTGAATGTTATATGTCCTAGGTAAGTCCTGAAAATGCGGTAGTGCAGTTGAATGTTATATGTCCTAGGTAAGTCCTGAAAGTGCGGATAGTGCAGTTGAATGTTATATGTCCTAGGTAAGTCCTGAAAGTGCCGTAGTGCAGTTGAATGTTATATGTCCTAGGTAAGTCCTGAAAGTGCGGTAGTGCAGTTGAATGTTATATGTCCTAGGTAAGTCCTGAAAGTGCGGTAGTGCAGTTGAATGTTATATGTCCTAGGTAAGTCCTGAAAGTGCGGTAGTGCAGTTGAATGTTATATGTCCTAGGTAAGTCCTGAAAATGCGGTAGTGCAGTTGAATGTTATATGTCCTAGGTAAGTCCTGAAAGTGCGGTAGTGCAGTTGTTTTCCGCGCTGAATTTCTACGATCTAGCGAGAAAGAGGCCACAAATTTTACCGAAAAGGTATTTTCACATACCTTCCAGGGATCTTTTACATCCCACAATCGACATGGGACCGATGGTTTTACCTTCCCCCCTCTTCCCTACCTTGAAAGAGGTTGTTACGGATTTTTATCGTTCAGTAAAAATCCATCGACCTCAACCGGGTTTGAACCCGCGAACATCGAGTCCTGAGACAAGCACTTTACCCCAAGACCACAGAGGTCCACTAGCATAAGAAAGTGAACAAATTTTACACCAACCTACAAAATAAATACTGAGAAACTTAAAAGACTTGTATTAAATAATCATTGGTTTTAAAAACTTAAGAGTGCGCTTAATATATGTAAAGTAAATAATTACGAAACACCACCAAGCCACGGGGACTGGTAGTGTACGACAGAGCTGAACTATATTTAAAACATGGCCGCACGTTCATTACCAACATCATTAGCGCTGTTATCACGTCTGAATAAATTATACATGTGACGTCACCGAGGAAGAAAACACGGTGACACCTCGGCCATGGTCAAAATCGTTGATGGGTAGTGCTTAGGACCGTGACAAACAAGCTTGGAGATATATAATATGGCCCAAAAATTTGGCAAAATTGAGCGAAAAAAGGGTGAGTGATTCGTGAATCAGTCTTAGAGCCGTATTTATACTATAGACTCGGAGTCAACGAATCTCCCGATACCTATACGAATAAAAATACGTTCATGTCAAAATATAAAATTAGTCAAATGTGTATTCGTATATGTACGTGCGTACATATAAAGGTGTATGATAATTTGTTTATATTAATATAGATAGAGATATAGGTAGATGTGTAGACACCGCCCCTCTATAAAATGCAACACAATCTTTGTGAGAACGCCAAGTTACCGAGATACGATATGTCACCCAAGGACCAGCGAACACCTCGAAAACCAATCAGACCTTGGACCAGATCGGCTCCTAGACCAATCATAGCAGAGCTCTACAATCCATATAATAGTTTTTAAAAAAATATCCAAACATTAAGTTGCACTTAAGACATTTTGGCTCCCCCCGCCGTAAACCAGTTACCCTTTCAGCTGTTACTTAATCCCAATTGTCCCGATTGTAGGCGTCGTATCGTCAGTGACGTCACCGGTGCTTCATTTCTCGCGGTTTTTGTCACCATAAGCGCAGACACAAGCGTCTAAAAATAAAATTTGAAAAAACACTCCCAACATCCGTATACGCCTCATCAAGAACCCCCACATTTTGACGGAAGTGCACAACTGCACATGTCGCGAAAAAAATAATTCCAGCACGGTAGTCATCTCAATCTGTCTAGGGACCTCCTTTCCGTGCTTCGCATCTTGATACTTAAAAACACCACCATGCCCCCTTCTTCTTTCTTCTTTTTAGTACTGCGTTCTCCTAACCGTTCGGGTATAATTACGCTAATGGGTTAGGGATTAGGAGGGCTTAATTTAGAGGAAATGCACCCGTGGAGGGAGAGTGAAAAACCATTTAGGAAAAGCCACCCTCAAGTGCACCCGACCGAGATCAAACCCCAATCACCCCGTCTTCGGCAGTCTAGTCCAACATTAGAGTAGCGCGTTTGACAATGCGGCCACCGAAGCTGGTGACCACGCCGCCTTGAACGGCCTCTTGGCATGGTGGTTAGAACTCCTTGCCACTAATTTAGAGGTCCTGGTTTCGATTTCCAGAGACCCCATAAGTATTTTTTCCAAAGGAAAATTGTCCCTATGGTCACCACGATCTGGTTAATTAGGCCTAAGTTATGTTTACGACGTCTACTGGCACCAAATACGAATCACCATTATCACCATAAAATCACATCGGGACGGAGTAACCGCACCTACATAGTGTCACAACCTCAGAAGATGATTACATATCCGCCATTGCCAGTAGGAGACCAGGAATTTCTGGCCGAATAATTCTGGTGACATACGCTAAAAAACATAGATACCATATTTATTAAATATTTAATTAAGGGTATTGAAAGGGATGAGTTTTAGGGGGAGGTCCGGATTCCATCAAGGAGGTGTTCATATATATGTATTAAAAAATTGATTCACTAAAGGTACAAGTATAGTAAAATTTTGTAGTGTATCACCCTTTCCCCCCCTAGAAAAAATAGCCTTACACGGCCTTGAATTTAATAATTTATTATTGGAACTTCAATAAACTATAATAAATAATTTAAAGTGTTTTATACCAATGTAAATGTTTAGAAAGGTCCTCGACAATATTGAACTAAAGTTTGTTGATAAGAACAAATGGTTTTTCAACATAATGTTAGAAATATTCCAGAACTTGCTTCTAGGCCTTGATTTCCTGGCACTCGGACGAACACAATAATCAAGCTTTACATTTATATCGCACCCACATTCACGTGAAGAGAGGATGGAAAAAAACACAGTGATTAATCACCTGTGTAAAATCACCCTGCAGGATACCTGGTTGGAATTCTAACCTTGACCTCCTTGACACCTGTAATATAACGTCAAGTTTATTAGTAGTAGGCCTACTGGGAATCGATCCAGAAACCCTTAGCTCCCTCAGACCTGCACCGTTGGGCACAAGAATCCTTGCTTTACCCTGAAAGGTAGCAAGTTAACCTTGCATTGTTCCACCATGGAGAAGCTTATAAGATAGGACCATGGTCCGTATAGTTCGTCAAGGTAAGACTGCTATAGTTCAGAGTAAACTAAATGTACAGCGACCTCTTGTAGTCTAATTTGCCCGTAATGGCGTGGTTGTAATCCGAATCCCAGGTCGGGTGTAATGAAGGTGTTTAAAAAAAAAATCCTTAATGGTTTCTCCCACTCCCTCCACTAAAACACGGGTACAAATCAGCTAAATTTTACCTTTCTCATCCCTACTCCTGATAATGTAAATGTGTGGCTATCCTGGGCGGGTAGTAAGATGTGATGCACAAAAGCTGCATTTGTTTTTAGAAAATCACTGTCAGAAAAGGGTAAACGAACGGGTTAATAGTCCAATTTTCATAGGAGAACCATATCTGACACTTATTAGACACATGTAGAATGTGTTCTAAAATGTTTACCTAAATCGGGATTCATAATCGGCAGTCTCATTTATTGCGAGAGTGACGCTTTAGACCATGTGGACACCGAAGCAGGTCATAGCGATTGTTTATTCTAACTACCCAAGGTTACCGTATTATCAAGTAAAGGAATGCCCATAAGATACACTTTCTAATAATAAAACCAACAGCAGTCGTGTTCCAGATAATTCCGATAGCAGTGGTGATACCAAACACCTGTTTCTAACATTCGCCGTTTAGTAACCGATTAATATCAGCTGAAACAATCTTCACGTTAGAGACATGGACTCTTTGTGTTTTTAGATCGAGTTTCACAATCTCGGGCTTTTGTTCGTCGCCATTAAATACCCTTAGGGCAATAAGCCCCTCTTTTATTTTAAGTGGTGTTTTATAATTGTGCATTCTGAGTTGGTGTAGCGTTTGCCTACTAATTTAGGGGCAAGATCAAAACTATCATCTAGTGAAGTTTAGGTAGATTATAAATTGGTGGTTGGGCTGATGGTCGTTACGTCTTTTATATAGTTAAGTTAATTTGTAATTTATGAACTAATTTAAAATGTTGGTTCAAAAAGAAAAAAATTAAAAACCCGTGAAAAAATAATACATTCAAATTTAGATTAAACTATATATTTTTTTAAGTTACTAAAACAATGTCCATATAATATACTTTTTTCATTTATTTATGATATTTAACGTGCACTTTATGAGCCGAGGATTATATCACCACACGACTTACGGACTAACTTAAATCTAGAACAAACATAACATTCAGGCCTTGGCCTTTAAGTCATCATATCATCAGTGTGATCTCAAAATTTCTTAAATATCTGTCAAGGGTGTCCTGGAATTTAATGACTTTTTCTCTTCATTTGAAAAGTTTGTCATCTAATGCCGCTATGTGCATAATGGGTATTAAGGAACTGTTGATATCAACATGTGAAGAAAATTAAACTTTATGTTTGTATTGGGGCAATATTTTATTTATTTTAGCGAAAATAATTGCCATAAAAACTGCAAAAACTGACCTTTTCCCGCGTCCCCTTTCATCCCACCTTAACTTACTCTAGCCATATTATACTTAGTATGCGCAAATCTCGGTCGTAGACAAGGTCATACAATCTGTACAATTCAGACAAGAGGTAAATGATTCGAATCTAGATGGGAGCAAAAATTTAAGTATTTGCGTGTTTCGAAAGCAGTTAGGATATTAGTTATTAATATGTTCCCGGAAGCTAATATTCTACTCTTATGTTAAGCGACTAAAATACATATTGAAAGTATTACTAATCTGTGCAAGACTTAAAAACAAACTTGGACTTAGGTATCCCATCTAGAGCTAAGTAACCCAACCAAAACGTCAAGAATTTGCGCGACAGGGCGAACCTAAGGTCAAAATACTAATTTGAGTATTTATCCTCCCGCACCAGTGGGCACGCGGATAAAGGCGTCAGTCTGATCTTATCTAGTATGCTAACCAAAGGAAAGTAGGCGTTTTAACCCCATCCAAGTGTAAGAGGTTTTTTTCCACTCCTAAAATTGATTTCGGTTCTTACACCCAAGTTGAGTCGGTATACTGTCCGTCTACTAAACTAAGAGCCCCAGTTTGATTCTCGGCATGACCAAAATATTTGATGGTTGGTAAAATGTGGGTTTCCCTCTTCACAGTGAAGAATTTACGGCCGTAGGGTTGGGTGTTGTGTCTGCTCTAGATCTAAGTTAGTTTAGAAGTCGTGTGCTGATATCGGTTCAGAAACTGCAAGTTAAATACCTCAAATAAAAATAAAATAAATTCCAACTCTCGCTCCATACAACTAAGGATACACTTCCTCTAAATGTTACCCTACGCATCGCTATACAATTGGTGAACATATTCGGTTGGACCAGATGGGTAGTAGCATGCGGAAAACGCAAAAAAGAATAATTAGGTTTGAACTGCGAACCCCAGAGCCTCAATATCTGGAGTGAGCCTCTCTTACCACTCGGTCAATATGGAAAGGCGGAAAGGGGATAAGGGGGGAGTGAGCTACGCCAAATGTATGCATGAGAAAGGTTCGATTAAGAGGAAATGCACCCGCACTTGCGTGGAGGAAGAGTAGAAAACCATTTTGGAAGAAAAAACCTCAGTACACCCGACCTAGATTCGAACCTCAAGCTCCCCGTCATCGGTAAGTCACCATAAAAATGATAACATCGGCGGTTCCTGTGGCGTCGCGCAAGACTCCAAACAGTAGATGTGTCGATAAAACGGTGCTCGCAGTGGTGTCTCCCGGGTAGAAAGCGTGGCGCGCTATTGGACCGTTACCTTGCTATCGATAGTAAGTCACTTGCTACAGATATTCGAAACAGTTATTGGTTACATTACTAGCGGTTAATGATTTCTGGGAGAGGAGGAAGTTTAGCAGAGGGGCATCCTGTCATTGTATAAGGTGCTAAATATAGTCCAATCCCCACATAAAGAAAGAAATGTTTCAAGATCTATTTTCACGTTTTCTTACGCCAAGACGTTATCTGGAGCTCAGTGCCGGATTAACACAGTAGCAAAAGTAACATATGCATAGGCATAGAAAATAAAAAATTAAATATGGTAAATTAAAAAAAAAATGATTGCAAGCTGTCTGGTGAAAATGGAAAATACTTTCTTCACTATTTTATTCATTACACGCACATATTTATTATTTTTTGTCAAAACCACACAAGGCTAGAATCGCCTGGCTGAATAGCAAGTGAAAATATTGAATAACTTTACTGTTCATGTAAAATACTTATATTTTAACATTTGTGTGCATTTTTATAAATTTGGGGCCCATTTATAATATCATGCTACAGGTCCCGCACTAGCTTAATCCGGCACTGTTTTCACGTTTGATAGATACTATCAATACCTATAAAATAACATTAACAATAAAGCGATGGGGTGAGTTTTTGTATAATTTTCCCACCCCTAGCCTACAGACGGTAATTTTCAGTCCTCCAATACTCTTTCATGTTTTGATTTTATTATATATGTGTCCTATGTCGTGTTTGTTTTCGAGAGCCCTTCGGGGCTGGTGTCAACTGTTTGTTTGTCCCTTTATGGTTCTCGTGATTTATTCATGTTTATAATTATATGTTTAAGAAAATTAATAAAAACCTTACAAACCAAAGTATAATATTATCAATGTTGACTACACAAAATAAAAAGTTTGTTATGTCTAAATGTTTATACCAAAATCCTACTAGACACAGGACCCTCAACGGTGGGCACGCGGATAATAACGTCAGTCTCGTCTTGTTTGGATGTTATGTTGTTCTAAAAGGGAGGTCTGACTTCCAATCATAGTCGAGTGTAGTGAGGTACAACCCCCACCCCCAATTTACCCAATCTGCCTTCACGCAAATTTTGATACATTTCGTATAAATTGTACATTTAAAATAAAAAGCCGGTTGAAGGTAAGGTAGCGGTCGATTTATACGTATGCACAAAACGCGCATATATATACTGGGGAGTGGAGGAGGTTACATAATGATAACAAGTTACATAACCTGTACTGATCACAAGGCATTGTTAGGATAATCACATCTCTCAGATTACAGTACATCAAAATACTCAATTTAGTATTAATAATTATTTTTTTAAATGCACACAAAGAAATATATACATAATTATATTTGGTAAAAACAATTTTTCAGTAGGATACAACAAAAATATTTATTTTCCTTAAGCAGACAAATTTATCGTTTTCTCTGATTGACTACGAAATTCCCCGGTATTTCCCTGATTTTCTCGGCAGTTTTAAATTCCCTGACTTTTCTAGGCTTTCCATATTTGTGCTGACTGTGGCCACCCTGTATAAACACCCACATCGGTGGTCACATGTTAAAACGCGTCACACTTGTCAGATTGGATTACCGGTGACAGGGAGCTCAGGTTTCGAACCCCGGTCGGGTGCACTGAGGGTATATTTTCCTAAATTATTATTATTATTATCTCGGGCTTCTCGTAATCCTAAATTATTTTTTATCGATAGCTCTTATAAGACGAGCCCTATAGGTCGTTGTATCCATAGCGCCAATTCTATATTTGTCGAATTTGACTTTTATCATAAAAGGAAAGCTAAACTCAGAGAGTTATTTAAGGATGTCCCATATCAATAATTTATCATGTAGAGGTTCTGCCTATATTATTTAAACTTACAATATTCTGATCTATTTTTTGCATAATGTTACTGCTTACTATTTAGTTATTTGTTTTTAATGTTACTTTTTATTCTTATTATTATTAACTACTTTTTATCTCGTAGCTATTCATCAAAATATAACATTATTTAGCCATTTTTTGTCTATCATTTTTTCTTGTGTAAATATATGTATTATAAGGTATGTACGTGTGTACCTTTCAGTGCTGGCCTGTTATAGGTCTTACGACTGTTGGCCAGCACTATAATAAAGGAAATTGAAATTGAAATTATTATTATTATTATTTAGCACTGCGTCTTACTACCCGTTCGGGTTATACGCTTTAAGTACTAATTACTCTAATGAATTAGAGGAAGTGAACC
>CABFVX010000022.1:293310-304676 GCA_902151425.1 Timema shepardi
TTTAGGAACCCCCCCCCCCAGGATTCGAACCTCGATCTCCCCATCCTCAGCAGTCGAGCTCAACACGACAATCTTCCTTAGAAAATTGAGTTGTTTATAATTAAATTTCAACACACTAAAATAGACCCGCTTCGGTGGTTGAATGGTGTAAGCCCGCAGGCCAAATACTGTGTGTTCAATCTGGTACACGGGATAAATAATATATTTGTGTTGCGTTGTGAAACAGGGTTTTTAAACACAACAAAACTTTATTTTTATTTTTTTTAACATGCCAAAATCAACATTTTCAAACTTGGTAAATCATGCCCAAAAATATATGGCAAGGGTTGCATCCTTCTATTCGTGAAAACTAGTGTTTCCAACCATTAGACTTAGTAAAAGTGATCTTAGAAACAAACTTACTGATGAGCATCCTGTTTTCTCTATTGAGACTCACCTCCTCACGGATTCACTCATCTCCCACCTCATCGTATAAATCTTCTCAAAGAAATTAAAAACATACTAAGCCACTGATGTATTTGTGATTGTTTTACATACGCTACATCTTGTGAATTTGAGGAATGCCAGGCCTCCACCGTGGTTCAGATTCCACGTTAAACTGTAGGTCCTCCATTTCATATCACAATCACCCTACCATTACACATTAGCGTAAGTGCGTATAACCCGAACGGGAAGTAAGACGCAGTGCTAATAATAATAATTTACATACACTACGTATTTAAATTTATTTATGTCAGTCTATTTATTATTTGTGTTTATAATTTACTTAAATTAATTTTAGAGAAAAATTAATGAATAATAAACTTTGTTCCACCATATTTTTTTAAAGAATCGTTTGGCCACTCTGTAAATAAGTTTGCACATCCCTGGTCTAAGCCCTAAGGGGCCACGCATGTATTACGTAACGCAATTTTAGGCTTGTATGCCCCCCCCCCTCCCCTCATATTACGCTCCGTAACGCTTTGGTAACCCTCTCCTCACCCCTTTCGTTACGTAACACTTCCAGTTTCTACTTTATTATTATTATTTAGCGCCGCGTCTTACTACCCGTTCGGGTTATACGCTTTAAGTACTAACTACGCTAATGGATTAGGAATTGGGAAGGTTTAATTAGAGGAAGTGAACCCGCATTTGCTTGGAGGGAGAGGAGAAAACCAGTTTCTACTATAAAAAAACACCTTTTCTTGAGTCATTTTTGAATTGACTTTTTAATAGACTAGTTATTTTCACGTCGGATTTTATAAGTTTAAAATAGATAGAATTTTCATAATAAAGGATGCGATTTATAGTCAAAAGTTTTATTTGTATTTACAAACAAAAAAATATTTTAAGAATGCGAGAAAGCTTAAGTTTATACACGACTAGAAATGTTTTAAACATCCTACATTACGTACATTACGTTACGTTATACTAAACCCTCCACCATGTCACGCAGCGTAATGGTACGATGAACCCCTCACCCACCCTCGAGTGCATTACGTAATACATGTACGACCTCGCAATGGACTAGACTGCCGATGACGGGGAGATCAGGGTTAGAATCCCGGTCGGGTGTCCTGAGAGTTTTTTTCATAAATTTGTTTACACTCTCCCTTTAAACAAATGCGTGTACACTTCCCATAAAATCAACCTTCCTCATCCGTAACACATTAGCATGTTTAGCGTATATATATATATATCACTCGAAAGGGTTGTAAGACACGAAAGAAAAACCCTGACCATAAATCCGCCATTGAGGTCACCCAGACCCGATGCGATGGCGTCACTGAGCATCTCTAGCAGTAGCACATGTGTGAGTGTGTGAGTGTGTGAGTATGTGAGTATGTGAGCCAGGAAGCCGGCACGCGGCACCGCCCCCCAGACACCACAGTCACGTAGGAAGTGAATATAGCGGTTCATTGCTCGATTAACGTCGATCAGATGGGACGCGATCTGGCTACAACCGGAGGGGGTGAGAGTACGGGGAAACAAAAGGGGAGGGGTAGAGTCATAAAATAAAGTACTATTGATACAAAGAGTGAGATGATGTTCATCTAGATTCAAAAGCAATAGTCTTAAACTCAAATTAGTCGACGTACCAGATTAATAAACCCTGAGCGTGTTGCGGACCACAGCCTATTGACTATTTTCCCTTTTAGCCCCGCGTCTTACTACCCGTTTGTGTTATATGCTAATGTACTAATTGCACTAATGGTTTTAAAGATTAGGAAGGTTATATTTAGAAGAAATGTATTCGCATTTAAGTGAAGGAGTGGAAGACTATTTTGAAAAAAGCACCCTCAGTACACCCGACCGAGATTCGAACCTCTATCTCCCCGTCATTGGCAGTCTAGTGTACTGCGAGAGTAGCACATTAGACCATGCATCTACCGAAACGGGTCAGAGCCTATAGAAACATATTTCCCTAAACATATTCTATACTCTTGTTTACGAAGAATATCTTACATGTCTATGCAAGGGACGAGAAGTATAGGCTATAATTTAGAGGAAATGTAACCTCATGTGAATAGAGGTAATGTGAGGAACCTTCTAGGAAAAAACATATATTGTAGATTAGGCTGGAATTCTAACACTGACTTACCCAACACCAACGAACTATAGCAGAAGATCCTGACGTTTAATTTGCGAGTCTATCAATGAAAGTCTTTTCTAGTAATGTGATGCAATATATTTCAAATAATTAATGTGAGAATTTAAAATATTTAATAACTTATATTATCCCAGATGTTTATGTGGATTAAAGAAATACTCAAAAGAGTTGTTACTATAAAAAAAAATCTCACACTGAAGTATTTAAATTGATAAAAAGTAGCACAGTTTGAAATAGAAAAAGTGTTTTTTATTATTCAAATTGATGTACACACTAAAATAAAATTAAAGTGAAACCTTGTCTATTCGACCTAACTGGGACCGGGTGTCATCCGGATTAACGAAAATAAGAGTATTCCAGAAATTGTAGAAAAAATACATTAAAACCATTACTACGACTCACTATTTACTTTCAAAATTACAAATTATAAAACACTTGAAACAGAATACAACCGTTATTCACCCATAAAATAATGAGTAAGTTTTAGCTGTGCCAATTTTGAATGAAATCGCTTCGGTGGCCTCATGGTCTAACATGCTATTCTCGCAGTAGACTAGACTGCCGATGACGGGAGATCCAGGTTCGAATCTGGGTCGGGTGTAATGAGGGTGGTTTTGCCAAAATATTTTTTCCACTCTCTCTCCAGGCAACACTAAAAAATTTACATTTTGTTGAGAGCGCCCCTAAAACCTACGTACCCTAAGCAATTCGCTCTGCTTCAAGATAATGTTCAGTTTCCTCGCAAACATATTATATATATATATAATATCCTCCTTGAAGGTGATACCTTTGAAGTGCGTGTTTCGAAGGACACGTGCTGAGCGCTACTTTACACTCTTTTGGCTTGGGGATGTTTGTATAGTCATGAGCATAAGTTTATATAGAACTAGGTTGGTACCCGCTTCGGAGGTAAGTAGGTAAAACAATGTAAGGTGTCATTCTCGCAATAGACTTGACTGCCGATGACGTGGAGATCAAGGTTAAAATCCTGGTAGGGTGTACTGAGGGTGTTTTTTCCTTAATTATTTTCCACTTTCTCTCTCTTCACGCAAATGCAGGTACACTTTCTTTAAATTCAATCTTTATCATCCCCAATACATTATCGCCATTAGTACATATGCGTGTAATCCAAAACTATTAAGGTGGGGTGGAAGGGGACGCCAGAAAAGGTCAGTGCTTTTTCATTTTTTTAGCAAAACTTTTTTTAGCCAAAACAAATAAAATATTGTTCCATTACGAACAAAGAGTTTAATTTCCTTCACATGGTGGTAGCAACAGTTCTTAAGCATGTTAGCACTGGATGAGAAACTTCTTAAATAAAGAAAAAAAGTTGTAATTAAATTCCAGGACACCCTTGACAGATATTTAATAACGTATCGTTAAACATTACCGACTACGGTCACACCATAGAGGGCCTGAAATGTACACCCCTGTGGGAGGGTAGCGACACAATTCGTGGCACTGTACCAGACAGTCCATTTAGTCACGTGCCTCGTGCGGTATGCCGTCACCGTGTGGGAACCAGGACATTGCCAATCATTGAAAGATGGCATATTTGGCAGGAATGTTGGCACTAAGCACCCACGGGTCACGCGCTCTGTATGGGCACTAAACATGCCCGGGTTATGACGACTTGCAGACCGATATCGCAGTAGGATTTCGGAAGGAACTTTTATACAAATATTAGCTAGGGCTGGGCCGATGCCGATAACCGATCCGATTTATCGGCCGATATTGGCACAATCGGTCAAGGATGGTCGTTTTTTATCATTCAGATATTTTACGCCGATAATTATTAAAAATCTATAGATATATTTTAAATTCTCAAGTCATAAAACTATAATTTATAGTTCAAACAAGAACATATTTAAATACAGTAGTTTGCATCTAAAAACAAGTTCTTTAATTCTACGTTGGATATTTTATTGTATGATAAACAGAAAAACCAACATTCTAAACATAATAATATAATAAACTATTCAATTTTATTTACTTCAAGGATTATTTCAAATTATGAAATACTTGATAAATATATTAGAGATCAGGATTACCGCAAGTGACCAAGTTAAAAACTATCAAAAACAATATTAGGTGGGCCAGTATGAGTTTATTTGTTGTGGATTTATAAAAAATTGAAAGTACTTCATATTATGGTGCGTGACGTCGGCTGCGTGGTGATTACTGAAAGCTCCAAGATCCGCTCGATCGACCGCTCACTGAGCGCTCCCCGACATCAGTTCTTAGAGCGCGTTCAAGCGTAAAGTCGAAGTGTTGTAAATAGTCGTTTATTTATTTTGTCATTCAACTGAGAATGTATTTATATATTGATCATTTAAAAAAAACTATATCGACATCAGCAATATCTGCATCGGCAATATCTGCAAAAGGACTTACCGGCCCAACCCTAATTAAAAACATTAATTTTGTGGTCAATAATGATAACATTTTACCATATTAATATTATTTTATATATATTGACAATACCTATCAATAGTGACAGCTGTAGATTACGAGACTTGAAGCATGATTATACGTAAATGGTTTTAGTAGCTTTGTTGATAGTTATAAAAGTTAATAAAATGATGTTCATATATTCATACGTTAAGTCGTGTGATCAGCAACTGTGCTTTTTTACTGTATCAAGTAAAGAGAAAGTATTGTAATATTTAAAAAAATTACCTTAAGATTATGTTGAATCTTTACGTTTAATGCGGCCCCGAACCCAAAAAATAGGATTTTACATCATTCTGTCTGTCCGTCCCCATATCTTTATATCCAACCGTCTCTATATATGTGCGTCCGTCTGTCTGCTTCTTAACCCAGATCAGAAACGGTTCGATGGATTTCGTTCAAACTGGATATTTAGATGCAATATCTCTCTACATTTCAGAACTTTAATTTTTTACCCCAGCATTTAAATTAAGTGTTGTATATCGGCGAGTGATCTTTAGAAGTTCACAATTTTACTAAAATGGCTCTATTTTGTTTAATATGGGTACCTATGGGAGTTTATGACCTAACAAATAACGCTTCATTGTCTACTTGCTTAGGAGCCTTTTACACGAGAGTGATTTCCTCGCAGAGAGATTTTGCTACGCGAATTTTACCCGTGGAAACATTAGTTCAAATGAGAACGTTCACACAGGGAGGGGGAATCGTGCGGCAAAATTCCTGCGCAATCGGTCCAGATCAACCGCTTGTATCTGCGGCTAAATTATCTGACGTGCGGGAAAAAATACCGCACCTCGATCTTTAGATTATTATTATTATTAGCACCACGTCTTACTGCCCGTTCGGGTTATACGCACTTACGCTAATGTGTAATGGTAGGGTGATTGTGAGATGAAATGGAGGACCTACAGTTTAACGTGGGATCCGAACCACGGTGGAGGCCTGGCATTCCCCACATTCACAAGATGTCTTGTCAGAGGTGAAGGAATGGTTTGGCAAGCAGATAAATCTGTGCCGGTCGATCTTTAGAAAAATTGACTCAAAATATGCACGCTTACAGACGAGAGGGAATAGACCACGCGTCCAGTCTGTTGTCCGAGGTGTATCAGCTAAAAAATGTCTGAAAGTGAGGACACATACCCGCATGTGTGTGGAGGGAGAGATAGAAACCTCACCACCTGTGACCAGGACATCGGGGTTGGATTCCCGCTCCGGTGTCCTGGAGTGAATTTTTATAAATGTTTTCCCACGTTACACCCAGAACCACCTCTTATTTTTATATATATATTTTTACTCTGCAAAACAAAAGGTATGTGGTCATCTTAGAATTTACGTCATCAGCCCGTCACATCACAACTATCCGCTTCGGTGGCAGTATGGTCTAACGCGATACCCTCCCGTGGACTAGACCGCTGATGACGGGGAGGTTGAGGTTAGAATCTTGGTCGAGTGTAATGAGATTTTTTCCAAAATGGTTTCCCCACTCTTCCTTCACGCAAATTCGGGTACACTTCCTCTAAATATAGCCTTTCTACTCCCTTAAAGTATTACTTAAGCGTACAGCCCAAACGGCTAGTAAGACGCGGTGTTAAAAAAAAACTGAAAACCCGGCACAACAGAATAGGGATGGATGGGCAACAAGCGGTATTTTCCCTCTAGTGTGAAAGGAGCCTTATTGGTGGAGCTGGGAGTGTGGAGCACGCGAGTCAAGAGCAGTGTTTTTACAGTTTTTATATTGAAAAAAATTCTTCACGTGGTGATGTCAACAGTATTGTTGAATATCTGTCGTAAGATGACAAACTTTTTAAATTAAAAGAAAAAGTTGAAGTTAAATTACAGGACAATCTGAACAGATATTCAACAACTGTTGATATCACGATGTGAAGAAAACTAAACTACTACTGGATAATTAGTTCATTTATTTTGACAAAAAAAAAGTGTTTGTATAAAAATTGCAAAAATACCTTTTTTTCGCGTCTCCTTCACTCCCACTTTAAGGTTAGTTTAATGATGGGTGATTTTTAGTTTTTTTTTTTCCTTAGATGATTCTTACTATTTTGTTTAAATTGTATATCTAGGAAATGTTAAGACATGGAAAATAGAAGTGAACACACTGTTGCCTGATTAGTGGAATAATCGTCACGTTACTCCGCCAAAACAAATTGAATTGAACTGAACTGTTGGTGACGGGAAGATCGGGGTTCAATTCTTAGCCAGATGTATTGAGGGTGAGTTTTTTTTAAACTCTACTTTCCTCGTCCTTATCCCATTAGGGAAAGTATAAGAATAGCCCCGAGACTTTTATAGCCTTTATGTTTTTGTTTTGTTTTTCAAAGTAAGCATCATAGCCTGACAATTATTGTCGAGGAGGCTTCATTAACTAGCGGATGAAGTGTATATATAGTACAATAGTTTAGCAAATGTCATTAACTAAAGTAGTCCCGTGGCTTCTTTGGTGCTGACCGACAGCTCACAGCTGACTTCCGACAGTCAACATTTAGGTATATACCTAAATTTTGACTGTCAGAAGTGACAGCTGCTAAACACATGTGTTTGCAGATCATATGGTTCGGCGTAGAGATACATAATTTGGTCTGGTAACTTTTCAAAGCCATCAGAAGTCAGCACCAAAGAAGCCATGGGGCTACTGTAGTTAATAACCAAGATTTGCCTTCCCTTTTGCCCCACTTAAAGCTAATGTTACATCAAGGTCACTGTTNAACGTCTTCGATGTTCAAGATCAGTTGTATGAGCTGATGTAATTTTGATTAATTGAGTGTGACGACGCAAGGTTTTAAATTTAAAATGTATCTACTGGTAACGAAAATAACGGTCTTCTGAGACGCTCCGAGGTCGAAAAAATAGATAAAGTTCTTCAACGAGTCTTCTAAGCAAATTCATCTCTTGTTCGCCGCAAAAGTTCTTTGTCCAGGGGGACCGCATTGTTATAGTTTATTACTTATATCTCGTTTGGCTTAATAAGGGCGTTTCAACGCCATCTTATTTTTTAAAAGTTTCTTGTCAATAAGTTGTAATTTGAAAGAAAACAGCTCGCTTCGAATGGCGCGTTATCTAACGCGCTACTCTCGCATTAGACTAGACAGCCGATGACGGGGAGATCGAGGTTCGAATCTCGGTCAAATGTGTTGAGGATGGGTTTTCCAAAATGAGTTTCCAATCTCCCTCAACGCAAATGCGGGTACACTTCCTCATAATATAACCTTCCAAACCCCTAAAACCATTAACGTAATTAGTACATAAGCGTATGTATAATCTGAACGGAGAGTAAGACGCTGTGCTAAAAAAATATATCTGTAAGCAAGCAGACGAAGGCATCAATTTCGTCTGGTTTGGTTTCTCGGTGGTGGTGGGACAGGGGTTCTAATCCCGGCTGCACGTACTGAGGATATTTGTTTCCTTAATGGTTTACCACTATTTTCTCCCCAAACAAATGAGGGAACATTTTGTCTCAATTCTTACTTTATCATCCCTACTCAATCAGTGTGAAATAACCGTTTAGTCAGGACGACCTTGAACAACAAATATTTACCTTCCTTTTTGGTGATACGTTCCTAACAATGAATAACAAAGTTAATTTGTTATATTAAGGTGAACAGGACTTTTTATTTTTATTTAAAATGTCTATATTCAAATGCCTTTTTTTGTACATGGCAAACATCCAAGATCTGTTGAGTTTACTATACGTAGAAAATTAAACTAAACGTATCTACTAAAGCCAAATTTTATTTATTTTCGATAAAAGAAAGTTTTTTGGGGTGTAAAAATACTGGCCTACTCTCGCGTTTCCTTCTTCACCACCTTAAATTTAGAAAAAAAAAACTACTTAAAATATAGTCAACCACTATAATGTATGCTCATTACGGGAATTATATGTTTATGATAAAAATACTAACCTAATTTTAAGATAGTATTTATTTATAGAAAGCCCTCTTCCCCCAATATCACCAGTCTAACGACGCCACTGGCGCAAATTGGCGGTATATAATCGGCGCGTTGAGCTGGTGTGACACAAACCCACATTTTTGCTAAGGAATATCCATTCATACTGATAGAACGGGTTCTGGATTGAAGGCAGTCCCCAGTGAAACCACAGCTTCCAGCTGAATTCCGCGATACCAATCTACAACAGGGACTAAAATACTTTCATCACTAAATTATAAATTCCTCTTTGATAGTTGTTCCTTTCTTGTGCCACGTACACTACAAGATAACAAAAACTTAGTCCTTTATTGCGAACGAGTGATATACAGTCTAATTTTCATGGGAAGAAACTTTTGAAAAATTAAAACACGTATTTGCCGTCGACAATGCAAACATAACTATATTATTAGGTTTATTTTAGCATTGCGTCATAATACCCGTTCGGGTTATACGTTTATGTACTAATTACATAATGGTTATAGTGATTAGGAAGGTTATATTTCAAGGCAGTATACCTGCATTTGCGTGGAGTGAGAGTGTAAAATCATTTCGGAAAAAACCTAGGTACACCCAACCGAGATTCGAGCCTCGATCTCCCTGTCATCTGCAGTTTAGTATACTGCGAGAATAGTTCCTTAAGCCATGCGGCCACCGAAGCGGGAATTATAAATGTTATTTTATAAGTATTTATATTATATATTAACAGTTACAGATACAGATCAATTGACTTGACGCATGAATACTTGAAAGTAGATATAGTCATTTGTCTAGCTTTCTGATGACGGGGAGATCAGGGTTTGAATCCTGGTCGGGTGTGCTAAGGCTGGTTTTTCCTGAATGGTTCACCAATTCCTATCCAAGAAAATGAGATGTATCTTCCTCATCATTAACAATAAAATTAACGTAATTAGGAAGAATATTAGTTAACAGATAGGCAATTATTATTTTTTGGTTTGGGTTTTACGCATATACTAATTTTGTTAATTTTATTGTTGGTGATGAGGAAGGTAAATCTAAAGGAAAAATACCCTCATTTGCTTGGAGGGGGATTGGTAAACCATTTAGCACACCCAATCGGGATTCAAACCCCATACAGAAAATAAAAAATTGGCCAAAATAAATAAAACATTGCTCCATTATAATATATCTCATGAGCGTAGCGGCATTAGATGGGAATCTTTTTAAAGAGACAAAGTTGTCATTAAATTCCAAGACACCCTTGACAGATATTCAACAACCTGTTGGAGTCATCATATGAAGAAAATTTATCTCTATGTTAGTACTGGAGAATTATTTGATTTCTTTAGACCAAAAAATATTTTTATGTAAAAACAGCAAAAATACTGTCCTTAACTCGCGTTCACTACACTCCCACCTTAACAGTATTCATACGAGTTTTGAATTATTTTTAACATTTTTATTTTTTGGTTGGGAAGCCAATTGAAGTCTCGTGTTTTACAAATGATGGTTTTAAAATTTAAAAAAAAATTGGGACCTTCTCTAATATTATTGTTGGTATGTAAAAATAAAAATTGTACCCTATTTATTATAGTTTAAATGATCTATTAGTTAACTCTAAAGAAAACACTAAATAAATAGCTGACATCAATGTTGGTTTTATAGTAATGAGAGTGTTGAATAAAATCCAAAGCAATATTAATATTAGAAACTGTTTTGTAACAAATAAATAGAATATTATCGAAAGTGGTCCATTCCATTCGGGTGTTACAGTAGCTCCATGGCTTCTTTGGTACTGACTGACAGCTCACAGCTGACTTCAGACATCTTTGAATAGTTACCAGACCAAATTACGTATCCCTACGCCGAACCAGATGATCTGCAAAAACATGTGTTTAGCAGCTGTCACTTTACCTAAATGTTGACGGTTAGAAGTCAGCTGTGAGCTGTCAATCAGCACCAAAGAAGCCATGGGGCTACTGTAGGTAGGGTGTCGTCTTGTATTTTGGTTTCGAGCCGCGCCAAGTCAGTCTAGCCCATAGTTTCCCCTGTACTATCCTGGTATAACCCAAGTGAGAAGCGTTATCCACCAACTCCTTTCTTTCCTATTCAAATAACATCACTGTTTTGGAAAGGGGGAGGGCGGGGGAGATAATTGTTGCTTTGAAGCAGCATTTGTCCCGGGCGAGTGGGGGTGACGTATCTAGGACACTGATAGCAACATCCTCTACGGACCAGAAGAACGGAGTAGAGGGGGAATGAGACACACACACACACACACACACACACACATTGATGATACATATACAACAAACTTGCCCACGAGGGCCGACAAAATATATCCTTCAAGACGTAACCAAAGAAAGTCATTCAAAGGATTAGAAAGATGGTAGCTCATAGATCATCTAAGGTAAGAGTGTAGGTG
>CABFVX010000022.1:304705-371129 GCA_902151425.1 Timema shepardi
GTAAGAGTGTAGGTGACAGCTAGCAGAAGGTTCTTTATTGCAAACCATGACTGGAAGTATAGTTATTAGAATCGTTTGATAACACTTTTTATTGATAATAAGCAAATAATAATTATTTCCGAATAGGTTGACATTAGTGACTTTCAGGCGACGTTTGCAATAAAAAATCTTGTCATCGATACACCGATTTTTGTAGAAAGCACGTTTTGTAAGGTCTTATTTTGTACCAGAATCCTATTGTATTTTAGTATTTTGTTAGGATAACCTTCCATAACGGTCTTTTACTATACAGCAGTGCTATGGTACAACAACAAAAAAGGCTTTCCAAAATGAGATTCTTAACAAAACCATGGTTTACAAATCGTAGATTAGCTATTATGTTTGCTCGCTTTAGCAAAATAGAACATATTGTGCATCAGTTGATACTATTCTACACTATAGATTCTAAAAGTAACTTGAAGTTAACAATGAAATATTTCCTTGGAACTGATGTTGATGTTTTACTTTGGTGATCAAATTAGACAGAAATAAAATATACAATTTCCAATAGTACATTATATTCATAGAGAATATCCGTTGTTCGCATTGTTTAAGACGTCAGTCTCGGAGGAGATGTCAACGTTCAAAAAAACACGTCAAAGGTGCTAAATCGATTGATTAGGATTTTAAATTCAAATCACTTGAGATGAAATATCAAATAAATGAAACCACTCTTTCTTTAGTGGTCGAACTCTTGAAATGGTTAACCAGATCGGAAAACCATGTACGTATGCCTAAAATGTTCGGCCTAGGTTGAAACCACGTCACTGCCAAATTTAGTTAAAAGTGGTCCAAGCGTTTGGCAATAACTGCGGAACCGGCGGATAAAATCCCAAAGAGCCTCGTTGTTACGTTCGATCAATTCAGTTGTTGCACATTTTCACTATACTATATCCATAGGAACGGAGGATTTGTCCAATTATGCTCTTTATTCACAGGATTGTCTAATTAAATTAGAATTTTAAAATGCCTGCTAATGACTAGGAAGCGCTTTCTTTGGTGGCCGCATGGTCAAACGCGTTACTCTCACAGTAGACTACAGTAGCCCCATGGCTTCTTTGGTGCTGACTGACAGCTCACAGCTGACTTCTGACAGTCAACATTTAGGTATATACCTACATTTTGACTGTCAGAAGTGACAGCTGCTAAACACATGTTTTTGCAGATCATCTGGTTCGGCGTAGGGATACGTAATTTGGTCTGGTAACTTTTCAAAGCTGTCAGTCAGCACCAAAGAAGCCATGGGGCTACTGTAGATTACATATGACGGGGAGATCAAGGTTCGTATCTCAGTCTGATGTAGTGATAGTGGTTTTCCACTCTTCCTAAACGCAGATGCGGGTAAACTTTCTATAAATATAACCTTTATAATCTCTAAAATCATTAGCTTAATTAGTACATAAGCGTTGAACCTGAACGATAGTATAACACGGTGCTAAAAAAAATTATAATAATGAGTAATGACCGATTGTGAGAGGCCTGTAGCATATTATAAAAGGGCCCCAAATTTATGAAAATGCACAAAGATATTAAAATATAAGTCATTTACTTGAACAATTAGATAATTCAATATTTTTATTTGATCTTCAGCCAGTTAAACGTTAGTACACTATTCAGAGGCGGTTCTAACCTTGTGTGGTTTTGACAAAAAATTATAATTACCTGCGTGTACTAAATGAATTAGTGGAAAAAACATTTTCCATTTTCATCAGACAGCTTACAAGAATTTTTTTTTGTTTTTTTATTTAATTTCTATTGAAGGCCCTTGAAAACGCGAGGCCCGTAGCATATATGTTACTTTTGCTACTGTGTTAATCCGGCAATGTCATTGATTGAAACTAGCAGCTGTAGAGCACCAGAATTGACATATACATATTTTAAAGTAGTTTTTATAGCTGTCAGATAAGGTCCTTCCCATGAAAATTAGACTGTAGCGAGAACCAACTATAACTTTTCACCAATACAATAATTATTTCAAATTGTCATCAAATCTCCAGATCGTAGACTCGATGAACTTTATTAATTTGCCATTTAATTGTGAAAGTGGTGTTATAGAATCGGGGGCGATATGATCAAAACTTAACCTGATGTTCTAGTCAAACAACTCCGCGGACAGAGGCCAGAAATATACATCCAAGATGTGATCATTGTAGGGGGTGGGGCGACGGCTCCCATGTTTACATAACCCGTGGAGATATAGGTTCCAACGTTTGTTACGCCACGACAAACAATATATAAAAAAAGTCATAACTGTAAAACTAGACTGGAACTTTCTCTGGAATCCCTGGAAGGTACCCCAGGTGTGAGGGGGCGCGGTCAAACACATGGTTCAGCTGCTGTCACTCGAGACATGCTCGACCTGGGACTAGTACAACATCCGCCTTCCACCCTGAGGTCTTTCTTTCTTGATCGGGTTAAAGCGGAAAGGTCAAACCATGTCATTGACAGACCACACATTAGGCCACTGTTTCATTTTATTATAGTTATTTTTCTTTTATCTTTCCCCGCGTTCTACTACCCCGGGCCATTCTCATTCAAATAAATTAAATGAATTTGTGTAAAGAGTTTAGAGTTTTGAGGAAACGTACCCGCATTCGTCAACAATAATAAAATTGTATTATATTGATAATATTATTTAATAGTTGTTGATAATATCTATTAAAATCGAAAGTTGCAGATCACATGACTTAACGCATGAATATATTAAAATGGTTTTAGTAACATTTATAGCTGTCTAAAATTTCCCTTCTTATCGAAATCAGACTGTACAATCCAATTTTCATAAGAAAGGCCTTATCTGACAGCTAGAAAGGTGAAA
The DNA here is from genome assembly GCA_902151425.1 of Timema shepardi. Lineage (NCBI taxonomy): Eukaryota > Metazoa > Arthropoda > Insecta > Phasmatodea > Timematidae > Timema > Timema shepardi. The sequence goes on from CABFVX010000022.1 coordinate 307,563, forward strand.
GTGTACCCCCATTTGCGTGGAGGGAGAATGGAAAGCCATTTAGGACAAACCACCCTTAGTACGCCCGGCAGGGATCTAATCCCGATCTCCCTGTCCTCGGTAGTCTAGTATATTGCGGGAGTGACACCTTAGACCATGCGACCATCGAAGAAGGTAATAATATTATCAATATAATAAACTGTTTCTAGTATATTGCGAGAGTGACACCTTAGACCATGCGACCATCGAAGAAGGTAATAATATTATCAATATAATAAACTGTTTCTAGTATATTGCGAGAGTGACACCTTAGACCATGCGACCATCGAAGAAGGTAATAATATTATTAATATAATAAACTGTTATAAAAATGTGTTGGTATTTTATAAAATACCCTTTCTATGAAAGTTGGAGTGTTGCACGCATAGTCACTGGAAACAGTTCTTTGATAGGACACCAGAGGTGTGTTTATAATCCAGGGTTGCCACTATTTCTTACTAACAAATTCCTTATGTTTTCCAGGTAGCTTAGATTTAAGAAAAGACTACTAAAATTTACTCATTTCGGTGACCGCATGGTCTAAAGCGTCACTCTCGCAATAGGCTGGACTGCCGATGACGGGGAGATTATGGTTCGATTCCGGTCGGGTGTGCTGAAGGTGGTTTTCCTAAACGGTTTCCCACGAAAATGTGGATACACTTCTTCTAAATTCAACCTACCTAATCCCTAACTCATTAGTGTAATTAGTACATAGGTGTATAACCCGAATGTGTGCTAAAAACCAAACGGAAAAAAAAATGTTTTAATAAAACTGATTGATGTGAAGTCATGTGACATGTTTAAAACAGGATTATATAATATCAATGGTGAAATACCTCTTCGGTCGCTTTACAAACCTTGTTCAAGGGGTTTGAATGAGCGTGTTTAATTAATTAATTATTTAACTCACTTTTTCATCAGACCTAATATTTTAAGCTTTCAGTTTAAATGTCCCAAATTAACAGATATTCCTTTTTTTTTTCTAGATTTTGCAAAATTCCCAATATTTTCTCGGTTCTCCAGATAATCCTGATAATAACTGGTCCCGGTTACCGGCCGCTGTTGAACGAGAGCCAAGGTGAGACGGAGGGGGGAGGGGGGTCGGAGGAAGGGGGGGAAGCGACCCACTTTGTTTTAAAGATCGTATATGGCCGCGGCTTGTCTTCGTGACGGGATTTGGTTGTACAACTGCCGTTAGGAGAGCTTATATAACCAGATGTTTGCGGCGTGGGTGAGACATTACCGTACACGGCCTACCCCGCGAGTACCTAGAGCGGAAATATACGAGGACAATATGCTGCACATACACCTTACTCCCTCGGTGAATTATTGCCAATGTGCATCAATAATGAGCTCCATTGATACATATTGCGCGTCTGGGCTACATCATTCTTAACTCAGTAGTACTAATGTAGGACTACCGTTGCCCGAATGTACTTATCGTACAGTCTTTCTGTGTGGAGGATATCTCCATGTCCCGATTAAATTAGGTATTAGTGATAGTAAATAAGAGGATATAGAACCAGAGGAAACACTTAAACTTAACCTAAGTCTAAGGTAGCAAGCCCTTGTAGCCGCTGAGGTAGCTCCTCTTTATGGAAAAATAAGGAAGGGGCCAGCCTGGAATCGAACCCGAGACCCCTTGGTGCGTAGCCAGTTGCCCTGACCTCTACACCACGGGGCCGGTTGGACCTATTGATAAAAATGTATCTTACAATCCATTAACACACCTTTATTTTCTGAAAGAATTCCTTGTTTGTAAGAAAAAAAAATCCATTGAACTTTATCTTGATGTCAAAAAAACGTAAAAGAAGTTTGGGCTGTGTGGTATGTATGTACAGTTCAATTTTAGAAGGATGGCCCTTATTTAACAGCTAAAAAAAAAGCTATTAAATATACTCAAGTATTCATCCGCCAAGTCATATCACTGTCACTTTTGATAGAAAATATCAATACCTATTTAAAAACCAAACTAATAAAATGTTAACCGTATTTGCTACAGTAAAATGTTTGTATTTCTTAAAAAGCAAAATTGAACATGAAAATTTAACTGTAGTTTCTCTAAACAGGCCCGGAAACCGAGGAATATTAAGGGGGACTACCTGTACCACACTTACAACATGCACAACATGCAGTCCCCGCTCGGGAAAATTTACGCAAACAAAGAAATCTGTGAAAATTAGCCCATAGTAGTAAAATTACAATAACATATTAAAATATAAATTAATATTATATTATAGTAGAACCTTATTAATCCGAATTAATTGGCGCTAAGGCTTGTTCGGATTAGCGAGAATTCAGATTGAGAGAATACAGAATGGTTTACGGGGAGGTAAAGTATTTAAACAAATTTTAAATTTCAGTTGAACGAGTTTTATAAAATGTACATCAATTTGACTGATGTATGACAATTAATATGTGCTGTAGTTTTACAATTACACTAGACTATAGAATAGCCGTTGGAGTTTAGTTATCCCCTCCAAATGTTAGGGAATACAAATTAATGGGTTTTAAAAAAATGAATATACTCTAAGTAGGCCTAGCCTAAGTAATTTTATTACTATTTATAAAAACCTATCGGGTTTTGCCTTATTGATTCACGTTTAAAGTCAATGTGATTTTCATTGTTGCATTTTATAAGCTAGTGTCAAGGTGGGCATCAAAGATTAGATATCCGTATTTTTATTTTATGATTTTCATGGGTGAAAACAATGTATCGAATGGATAAGTGGAATTTGAGGAATGCCAGGTCTCCACCGTGGTTCGGATTCCACGTTAAACTGTAGGTCCTCCATTTCATCTCACAATCACCCTACCATTACACATTAGCGTAAGTGCGTATAACCCGAACGGGTAGTAAGACGCGGTGCTAATAATAATAATAATGATAAGTGGAACCAAAACTACATATTTTTGTGTTCTAAGCTGCTTTAAAAAGATTTTTTTTTTACGATCAACAGATTCTAAAGGTCTAGCTTACATGTGTTTAAAAACCAACCGGTTGATTGGTAAGTTGCGGGCACACACAAGGTTCTCGGTGGACCACTTGGTGCCCGCGGGCACCACGTCGGAAACCACTGAGTTCTACTTGAATTAGCGCAACATTTTAACTGCCCTACAAAAAAGACAGGACAGTTAACAGGCTTAAAAGAATGAGAAAGTAGTAAATAACCTTAAAATAGATCATATAGGCATACGTACTTGTATTTCTAATTTTTGTACTTATAATGAGACACTAGAGACAGTACCCGGAAACATTGTGATGCGTGGTATTTAAAATAATTAATAGGTCCCTAGATCTAAAGGTATCCTAATGGCTTCACTATGAAAACCGCGAGAAATGTAAAATTATCGAGACTGCATCAAGTCTACATCAAGTCAACTAAAAATTTAGATATCAAGATTTTGTCAACATTAAATATGAAAGACTGTAGCCTATGAATGTTTTAAATATAATAATAATCATGAAAAGTAATAGACATATTATTACACAAACAACATAATATGTTATATGCTCAAAGGTAGGCCTACTGTTCCCATTTAGTTTTTCAGATTAATTCAATATCAAACTGTGGTTACACATTTCCACTGCACGACGTACTAACAAAATATCCCACTTTGCTCATCTCAAATAACATAATATTATAATTAATAATAATCAAATAAATTGCTACGTTTAGTATTTTTTTATCTGTAAGTTAAGGTTAGTTTATGTATTATTTGACCAATTTAACTATAAATTAACTACAGATTTGATAAAAATAGAATCAACAAAAAATGAGAATTGACGCAAACTAAGAAGTTAAATTGGGAAATGAGTTGAGAGATAATATTGAGTTTAACTTATCAGAAAGAGTGTGTATTTAGAGTGATTGTGATAAAACACTTGTATAAAATTACATTATAATACTAGACACTTTAACATACATATTAAAAATGTGAGTCACAGTAACATTACACAATCAGACTAAAAACCTCATGATATATGTATAAAGACATAAGTCAAATAGTCATTAAGAGCATATAGTATTAAACAAAAACACTGAAGTAGGTTAACTTAATTAAAGATAGTAAAAAAGTTTTGAGAATGATGCAAATAATGTTAATGAAACATGTAATTTGATTGATCTTGTCTTTCAGGAAAACTTTTGAGTTCACAAATTTAATATTACAAATTTTACGAGACAGAAGTCCAAAGATTAAAGAACATTAGAGGAAAAATATAATAATGTGAAAAAAGGATGTATATATGTTTATAAATTAGAATTAATACAAATGATATGAAGATATAAAGAATTAGTAATTAAAGTTGAATTCTATTCTTATCTGAAAAAAGTTTGATTCCCTTGTTCCTTTTAAATCTGCTGTGAGAATATCGACATGTTTCGGCGCTGCGATGGCACCATCCTCAGGACTATATGAGAAAAAAGATTCAACGTAAGTCGTGGCAATACACAATGTTAGCCAATGTAAGGAAAAAGAAGTTAAATGAATATATAACATGAAAACATGAAAGTTATGACTATAAAAATGAAATAGCATATTTACCTAAAAAAGAAGGAATCCTGAAATGAGTTCTGACTACGACGAGTCGAATAGAACTAAATTGAATTGCAAAAAGATGTGCAAATGTAAACTAAGAAGTCATTTCTAGAAAGCCAAAGATAATAGACAAATGTATAAACGGGGGGAAGTGTATGATTAAACAAGATGTATGGAAGTGACAATCAAATAGATAGATATATAAATAAAAGGAGGTATAATATATTAAATTAGAAATTGAAACAGGCTTAGGAAGAGAGAAAGAAATGATAATATAGGATAGAAAAAGGTACTAAATCTTCTCGACTCTGGCCCGAACAGGTCATAGACTACGATGGATGGAAGGGCTGGAACAGTTAGGATGAAATTTAAGTTTGGTATGTTGTGGAAGTTTTCTAATGGTGTTGATAAGGGTTTGGTTTTCAAAGTTAGTCTGTTCGTTTAAAACAATTTTGTTGTTGAGCAAAGCAGTCTGGATGAAAATGTTCTCAGCGGTGTTCATAGTGGTGCCTTTGGACGAACTGTGAAGAAGTTTCATACATTCATTCATGGGTGTGGGCTGATGGCCGGATTGTTTTAGGTGTTCGGAGAATTTAGATTTATTTCTATCATATTTGAAGTCGCTTAAGTGCTCGGAAAACCTAGTTGAAATTCGTCTGCCCGATTGNTTAGTCTGATTGTGTAATGTTACTGTGACTCACATTTTTAATATGTATGTTAAAGTGTCTAGTATTATAATGTAATTTTATACAAGTGTTTTATCACAATCACTCTAAATACACACTCTTTCTGATAAGTTAAACTCAATATTATCTCTCAACTCATTTCCCAATTTAACTTCTTAGTTTGCGTCAATTCTCATTTTTTGTTGATTCTATTTTTATCAAATCTGTATATATAGTGTTCCTTACTAAAATTAAATATGTTTTTTATGAATATAAATTAACTGTTCAAACTTACCCAAAATGTGTCCTTAAATAAAGTGCTCATGATCACTTTTGTAAATCTGTTGGGAGCCGCGTAACTGATAAAAGATTTTTTCATAAGGAAACTGAGAATCGTTTTGAAATTTTAAAATTATTATGCATTTTCATTATTCACTTTAGTGTCACAAAAAAGGTTAAGAAAAAGAGCTACACTAGTATTTTAAAATAATTTTTCTTCTTATTTCCATTTCGTATGACGTTAACTTTATGGTGTATAAAACATAATGTGTAGAGTTTGTATAATCACACATTTCGAAGAGTATTAATAAAATCTATTTCCGAATGATTTCACATTATAAATTCGTAACACAGTTTCCAATCACTGAAAAGAAAGACAAATACACTTTGCTTCGCGGTTACCAGCGCGGGCTACTTTTGAAAGTTGTAATGGAATCACGGGTAGTTTGAAAGAAAACTTAAACATGAAAACAAATGTGTTTGATTGGTCGAATGAACAATAAAAAAAATAAGTGCGATGTACTCTTTTGATATAACAAATGAGTCGGCAAACATAGTAGTGCCATCTTTTGAGGGTATTCATCATCTCCACAGAACACGAGCCGAGTCTGAACCCTTGGCCGAAGCCAGATATAGCTGTAGAAGGCGCTAGATGATTGCCATTTTGGTTTATATTATTTAATTTGTATTTATATCTTCAATTGAAATATAGGCCTATGTTTGTACAACCAAAATTAAATAAGTTACTTATCGTTCCATAAAAATTACAACTCAAAATAGCAGGCACTATTATAAAAACTCGGCCCGAAGATACAAGATATAGTGGACTTTTTAGACAATTTATTTTTGTTTGATCTCCGTTCACAATGAAAATACTCAGTAAATTAAAATTATCCTTGTGTTTTTTTAAATTAATTCATATAATAAATAAGAAATTGTGTCTTAATTAATAACATTTAACTTTTAACTTGAGCTGAATGTAGAATATTGTGTCTCATCAATTTTATTGTCTTATTGTTTATTTTACTGTCCAACCTGTTGTTATAATTGTAGGCAAAATGAATAAAGTATATTTTAACTTGCAATACAAGCACGTATCCAGAATTTTATTTTGGGGGCTTATTCTTCAAATATTTTCCGACAACGAAGGTCATCTCTAGACTAAACATAGGGAGAGGTGGAGGGGGGAGGGCAGACGAATCTGACCGGCATGTAGAAGAAAATATATCAAAATTTCGTACAAAAATATATTGAAGTATACCCATTCTTGCACTCACTAATAATTAATATGCTTTTTATGGCTTTTAATAGAATACTAATTTTGCATAATTTTTATAAAAACTAATATATTTTGTATTCAAAGTAATAAAAAGTATACTGTATTAATTATTAGTGAATGCAAGCATGGGTCAACGGTAATATATTTTTTTATAAAATTCTGACATATTTCTATCTCTGTGTGTGGAGGAATTCATGAGCATAGCTTATCTTATTATTAACGATGTTTAGTCCGGCTAAAAAAGGGAAATCTAAATTAATTACTACTGTATTTTTTTAATTAGGAACTAATTACTAAAAGTCAAGATATTATTGTAAGATAATTTTATAATTTCCTATCTTTTTTAAATAATTTTAATTTTCGGGGGGCTTTAAGGGATTCAGCCTCACGAAACTTCCTCTGAATACGTGCATATTGCATTACATAAATAAAAGGTTAGGTCTTAAGCAACTACTGTTGTGTTAAAATTAAATACATTAGATTTTTTAAATAAATTTCATTCAATCTTTGCCAAATAATAGTTATTAAATATAGTTGTTTTTTAAAATTATTTTGAATAAAATAATCTGAAGAGATAGAGAGAAAAGCTACTGCTAATAAAGAAGTGTTTTAAGGATTTTAACACGACTGATATCAATATTACGATCAAGATTTTATTTCTTTTAAATCATGTGTAGTGGTTTCAGTAGAATACACATTAAAAATTAAAACTTATAATACAATATTTGTGAATCTTTTATTCATATAAAATTCTATTAATAAGCATAACCTATTATTCTAAGTGTTTGAACATTTTATGAATTTTTTAACTGTATTTTTGACAAAATAATACTAAGTTCATTTCAAATTTGGTTTTACTAATTTGTAGATTATGGTTTATTATGAGTTAGAGATTATATAAGTTAAGTTTTAGTTTCAAACTTTGATTGTATCAGTTAAGAATCCCACTTATAATCATCTCTTAAATGATTAATGAGAATTATAGCCTAGATTATATTTTTAAAACTTTATTATCAAATTATTATTCCGTCTATAACTGCCTAGCCGTCTATATTACTTATCCATACAAATCGAGTAGTTAGTACTCATATAAATATGCATAGCTATACAAATAATTGCTAACTTGTTTAATATAATAGAATTTCAAAATTTCAAATAATAACAACAACATTCAAAATCTTTTGGGGGTCTCACCAACCTTAGTAATTATTTAAACAATTATTATAAGTTTGATAGTTTTGGACACAGCTTTGAAGAAATTGAAGGTTGTTCATATTTTACATATAAAACAAAGTATCGGCGTGGTATCGACTATAAAGGTTTAGTCAAACAATCGATCGTGACAAGTGCAATTTCTGTAATCACTTATTAGTACTACGACAATGTCTGTAGAAGAACAGTGAGTATAGTTTAGTGTATAGTGTTTGTCTCCTTTCTTTAGATACACATAGGGCTTTTTGTACATTTATATTGCTAACATATTTGTCTTTCGTGGTGATTTTTATTACAGATTTAAAATTCCTGTTCAGGCACCCATGTATTTCGAATGGGCGCCATCTTTGTCTTTGTAAAATTCATTTTCTCTTATTGATTACAGAATTTTCTAGAAAATTCTTATATATGTTTCAACATGTTTATTCATTTTCATATTTGAAAAATATATTGATACGTTTTATACATTCACTATAATTTTTTTACTCCAAAGCTTATTTCATGTTAAATTTGCCGGCTTTTCCGGCAACGTGCTGGCTTTATGTTGGGTAGTTCCTACACTACACTTTTACATTAATCTTTTAAGGCCGAATTTACGTTAATGTTTATGATTCTTTGACCAAATTGCTAGAAAATTTGAGTAAGTATATTAATTGAAATTCGAGATAAAGTGTAGCAAAATTAATTAATCTATCTATGCTATACTAAACCCCCTTTAACTTAGGCTGTATCCGAATAGTCTACTTATGCGACGTCGCGTTGGCTCGTGGCGTTGATAGCTGCACTGGCAATCACGTGACCAAGTGTAGATCTGTCCGAATAGTCGCGGACTAGACCAATGCAGTTTTCTCGTGGCGTTGGTAACCATGGATACGAACGCTACGAGCCATGTGGCGTTGGTGCAGTGTTAGACTGGCAATTGTTTTAGTATTAGTAGTAGTCTATTGAGCACCAACTTACACAAATTATTCGGTAGGAAGCAGCACTGTGGGCCCAAGTGTGTTGCCATTCGAATAGTTTGATGCAGTCTTCACTATGAAAACCGCGAGAAATGTAAAATTATCGAGACTGCATCAAGACTACATCAAGTCAAATGCACTTGACTATTCGGATACAGCCTTAATCTTATTTTTGAGAATGAGTCTTGGGTGCATTAACAGTCCCACATTTTACTGCTTTACACTGACATTGTTCATAGTGTGGTTATTAATGTGGTTACTTCCGTAGAATTTATGGAATCTGTATATAATGTGGGTCGTGATAACACAGTTCTTTCAATCTATAGTCACTGATACTCATAAACACATCTTACACAGCCATTCCCTTGTTCACAGCTTTTTTTGTCATATTTTTCTCTTTGTGTGCAATATTTGCTAATTCATCACACAATATCAAAGAAAATGCTCTTATTACCTTATGAATAAGAACTCTATGTTCTTTCAGACGAGCCCAGTGGCTGTACACCCGGTTAGAAGGCCAGCTACTGGCCTACTTGATAATAACCAGTAGCTTGCGCTGTGTAAATCAGCCTTACATAAGCAATATGATTTGAGTCTTAAGCTTACTTCTCCTGATGTGTCTGCTAATATAGTTACATTTTTATCTTGCTTACGGCCTTGTATGTTTTTTACGCTATGCAGATTGGCTCGTTTATCATGGAAAGTTGGAACATACTGACTATAGGGTCATTCCATGTCAAATCAACCAGGCTCTTAAACCGACCATTTTTGATTTTTATGAAACTTGGTATATTTGTAGAATTCATCATTATAAACAAGTATAATTTTTTAAAGAATTTTTACTGCATCCATTTTTGAGTTATTAATTTTTGAAATTTTTAAAAAAACATGATTTTTGATCTGCTGAGCAAACCTTAACTGACCATAACTCTGGATCTAATTGTGCTAGAGTCCTGAATTATGGCTCATTTGAAAGATCTTTAATTGGGCTTTCATTTGATATGACACATGCAAATTTTATATTTTTTAAAATCTCAAGGTCATTCAAAGAAATTTTAAATTCTGAATATTAAAAAAAGTAGATTTTTTAAAATTCTTAAAAAAATATATGCTAAATATACATTATTTTTCTACATATCCTGAAAGTTTCATAATGGGATCTCAATGGGATTATTATAAAAACATAAATAGCATAAGTTGATGCAACTGTTAATGTGCTAATTACTTGCCAGTTTGACGATCCATGACTGGCAGGGTATTCATTTGGTTTGTGTAAAAATGCCACACATGTTCTTCCAAACAATGTTAATATTAAATAACCAAAATAAGCATCTAAATATGTTAAAATAATTGTGTTCTAGCCTAATTCAATCCCAAATTCAGTAACTTATAAGATTCTGTATTCATGTTTACACTTACAAAATCACTTTATTTTAGAATGTACTGATACTCTTTTTTTTCTTTTAAATTTTTCCACACTTGTCTGATAATGCTAGATTTACCTTTTTTGTCTCGGTCATGGTTACATTATATTATGTTTATCAAACCTTTTACAACAAATTCTGAAAGTTTCAAAATGGGATCTTATTGGGATCATATGAAAACCTAATTTTAAAACTACATGCACTGTGTAATTTTGTATTTTTCCAATTTGTTATAAAAATAATTTGAAGTACCTACTGAACCTACTTCAAAACTTCACATCTGTTTCACTGCAAAAAGTTTTCTGGTTGCATTTTCTGTCTCGGCCTTTGTCAATGTGTAAACTCTTCCTGTTGCTGTTAATGGATCCACTGTCGTGAGGATGCTGCTTCGGTGCACACGAAGAATGTCAGGTACTGTAGGGTATGTGAAATTTGAAGGAGCTGGACCATGGGGATGAAGGAAACTCACTTTGAATTCCTGCTTATCTTCAAATGAATCAAGAACACACGCCAGCCACCAGAAGTCACCATATAGGCATGTCACGAAACCAACGATTTCTGTGAAGTCTAGTTCATCATCACACCTTGTTGTTGTTTCTGCCTCCCTTGAAGATGCTGAGAAGGAGTACAGTTTAGTGAGTACTTTACTCTTACTTAAAGGGATAAAGCAGTGCAGTTTCAAGGTGCCTTCAATAGTCTGGGCCGATATCTTCCGGTCCTTCAAGATCATTTCTTCATTTTTATGCTTCTGGATTGTGCTGTATGCAAAGTGCATGGAACTGATGTTTACTTTAGCCCACTCATAAAGCTGCCGGGGTGTCATGATTTGCTCATTATAAACAAGGCGTAGACTTTCCCTTGCAGCCAGTCTCTTCACAGTGCCACCAATCCCATCACATGAACTTTTCCCATGGGAGGTTGCAAAGAAATGCCACTCTGCTTTGACCCCAAAGTCTTCCTCATGTAAACACAGGTTAAAGAAATTAAGTCGGTTCTTGTACTGTGCTCCACATCCATCGGAAAAGTAGTATATTTTCGATGGAGTTGGAGTAAAGTGCGACCTCATGAAATCCATGAGTACCCGTTGAAAACAATGAACAGCAATGGTGTCATGGATAGGACAATCAGAAATAACTACGAAACTGGTATGCTGCAACTCGCCGCTTAGGTCACTTCTTGAGTAGATGGAGAATGGATGAATTGTTGCTTGTGCATTATTCCAATGATATCCCTGCGCAGCATCTTGCAAGATAAAGGAGTAATTCTCAGCAAAATCACAAAGCACTATGAACTCACCCTCTTTTAGTACCTCCTTAAGATGACTAAGAAATAACGATTGCTGTTTTGCAATAAAACTGTGTCTCAGAAGTTTGGGAAGGGATTCAATAAAATCATTAATAAATTCCTCACGTGGTTTAGTGAAAGTCTCTAAGCTGGTGTTCTTATCAATTATAACCCACTGCTTGAATGTCACATTCTCAAGACAGTTTACTTCAAAACAATATTCCAGCCTAGCTCGTAAAACATCTGCTCCTGGGCAGTTTGAACATTCACCAAAGTAGCATGATTCAGATGGATTATCACATATCAATGTTTGTAAAGCATCTTGGTATGTTTTTATCAGTTTTTCACCTTCTCTTAATTCTGGGAATTTACACTGTGCTACCTTCAACTTAGCATTTTGATGTATTGTACACACACAGACACTGTGTGTACCACTTGCTCCTGCCAGAACACAGTATTTTGGCCTAAGTTCACAAAACTTAGAAAATCCAATTTTAATATCTGAGTGTTTCTCCCTAAAATGTACAAACAGTTCTTTTAAATTACATAGGATAAGTTGTTTTTGGATATGCTCCCGTTTTCCACATACTTTAACCGAGACAAAGTCTTTCCTCCCTGGCATGATACGGCTCACTTCTTCACTCTTATAAAAAGATTGTACTTTTGCAGCAATTTCTGGCTTCAATGTTTTTCCAGGTTTTGAATCAGGGTATGACATAATTCCTTTCTCTTTCTGGAGTATTTTAGCTTTACGGGCTGTGTAATTAGCTACACCAAATTCATCTTGAATTTTCTGTACGGTCCAGCTATAAGGTAATGTAGTAAGGATTTGCATAATCACACTTTTATCTGTAGTTGTTCGAAACTTTTCTTTCATCTGGAGAAGTATTTCATCACCAGGGGAAGGAGTTTCCAAACTATCAGAAGTGTCACTGGTTTCCAGCACTTTGAATTTAAAAGCTTCACTTACTCTTTTAAGCTTTTCTGCTGGGTATATCTTTTCTAATAATCTGTGCTTTTTTTTATCGGTGACTCGTTTATAGCAATTAGGCTACGGTTCAAACAAGCCAGAGCATCCGCTTTTTCAGGAGAAGAAATATTAATTTCTTGGGGTGAATCATCATCTGTATCATCAGAGGGAGGCTCTGTAGATTGATCTTTATTCACAGAATTTGACAATAATTTGCGACAACTGTCACATATCTTATCACCAGACTTAATCTTTGAACTGAACTTGTGTAGCAGATTATTATTCACCAATCTCAAGTTCTTATTGTGATAATTATGTTTTGGTTTATTGAGTGGATTGCAACAAAACAAATTCACTTTTGTCTTTGATGTTGATCCATCCATATTTATAACTTCTCTTACAATGAATTAAAAAATATTCAGATTTAAACAAAGCATAAAAGTTGTATTGTTAAAAAAATCACTAAAACTTATACAAAATAAAATGTCCCAATCATAGAATATTCACATTCACTAATAGTCTAAAGACAAACACATACACCTTTATAGAAAGTAACTTTAATTCAATATAGAGAGAGAAATGCCTAAACACTGATTGCTCTCACCACAGCTGAACACTGACTAATTGGTTGTGTGAAGGTTGAGCAATGTGGTGATTTCTTCATAGTTCTCTGCCTGTTAGAACATGCATGCATTGTGTGCAGTTCAGGAAAATACCACTTCCCATGTAAAAATAAAGTAAAGCTATACTTGACTTTATTAATTATAATTTATTTACTTACGCAATTAATTAAAAACTTATTAAATAAATATTAATGTAAGTAATATTTTCATTGAATAATTATAATAAATATTATTTTAGATTAATAAATTAAAATGTGTAGGCCTATGGTTGATTGTAAAACATACTGCCAAGTGTTGACTGTATAAAATCAACATGTTATCAATGAAAAATTGTTTATTTATAATCCCATTATGATCCCAGTTTGAAACTTACAGAATTTGTTGAAAAAGGTCGGATAAACAAAATTTTTTTTTTTCATATTTAAAAAAAACTACTTTTGGAAATTTTCAAAAAACAAAAAAGAAATGATTGCTTGTAAAATGAGATTGCTTGAGACCCTATCATGTTAAATATCATTTTAAAGCCCAGTTAATGAGCTTTAAAATGAGACCTTATACAGCTCTTTATCTTAAATAGGGTCTAAGTTACAGGCAATTCAAAATTATAATGCATGTCTTTTTTTACAAATTTTGAAATATTTTGGCAGCTGTATATAAAAAACCGTACCTGAAAAAAATCTGAAAAAAATTAGGAATCACTTTTTCCATAGATACTATCAGAATTTTGAGTTTGGTTGAAATCGGTGATGGTGAATTTGAATTTGAATTTTTTTTGGTTGATTTGACATGGAATGACCCTATAATATTGTATACTGGAGATGTTATTTTGAACAATAAACATAAAATTTGATTTATATCAAGGTTTAATCAAAAGAGCTTGATTTATATTTAAATATAACAAAGGCTAGGACCTACCTAAACTAATCGGCACTTTAACATCCTTATGCTTAGGCCAGGGTGGTCCAATCTGTTTCATTCGGAGGGACAAATCTGATTATCAGTTTGCACCGCGGCTCGAAGATATACATTTAGTGATCCTTTCATCTTAATATAGGCCTAAAACAATGCTTAATAAACAATACTAATATATAAATTTTATTTTTCGTTTGTAGAATTTTTTTAATTTTAATGCGACAAAAAGTATTATGATATATATATTTATTTTCACGCATGCTTTCACAAAAACAGCCTACCACTATAAATATATATTCATACACGTTTTTATTAAATAAATGCATTCATGACCTTTTTAGATATTTTTATTTGAATCATTAAATGTTTCACATATGCTATTGAGGGCCTTTAATGTTCCTCTAGGATACTGTGAGAGCCACATTTTCAGTAAGCGTGGACCACGAATGGCCTATATGGCCCACCGGTTGGACCACACTAACCTTGACAATGGCTAGGGATGTTATAAAAGTTTCGATACTAGTATTTGTTTACTCGGTACTTTTACTTATATTACACTCCGGTATTGAAAGAAACACCTTTTTTGTTATCTTAACTCATTTTGGGATTAAAATAATGTTTACTAGGGTGGACTGTGGAGGAAAAACAAATGACATTATTTCTTATTTTCTGCATGATAAGCCAGAAGCAACTCAAGCACTCAATCTCTTTTAGCTTATCATAACTCAAAGCTGTTCTTTCATTGTTATTTATCAATATAGTTTGATGCCTAATGGTGTGAGTAGCAACCAGTCAGTCCCTTTATCATTGAGCAAGGTCATCACAAACTAATCGAAAGAATCTTTTGAAGTCAATTCAAAAGTCCCCCAAGCAGCCGAAGCAGAAAAGTTTATATGCGGTGGTTTTGATATTGATATCTACTGTTATCGATCTTTTCTTTCGACGGTAGTAATACTTTTCTTTCAATACCACATCCCTAATAGTGGCATTTGCTAATAATGACCTTGGCTAACAGAGCTTAATGGTTCAAACCAATGAATATTTATTCTCTGACAGGATGTTAGTTATCGCATAGCTAATATTTCCATGTCATTGGCTTGTAAGTGGATTTTCCGGAGAGGGGGGCCGGTACGGACAACTGAAATTTGAGTACCTCTATGAGCTTTGAGGGATTGACTCTCCCATGTTTTTAGTTTCTATAGCACCACGTTTTACTACTCAGTTAAGTGCCTATGTACTAATTACATTAGTGTGCTTGGGATTAGGATGGTTGAATTTAGAGGAAGTGTACCCACATTTGTGTGGAGGTAGAGTGAAAAATCCCTAAGGAAAAACCACCCTCGGTACACCCTATTGGGATTGAACCCTGATCTTTCGATCTTTGGTGGCTTAGTCTATTGTGAGAGTAGACCATGATGCCACCGAAGTGGGTTTCTCTATCATAATTAAGGATATTTGAACCAATTTTTTGTATATAATTTGGAGAAAGGGGAACTCACCCCTTACCGCCCCCACTGCTTTTTCAAATTCACTTCCATACCAATTGCTATAAAAGTATTAAATAGTGGGAGGGTCGCTGACTTTCTTGAACCATTTAAAAAATTCAAGATTGGGAAAAATAGTTTTATGTCTTGGTTTCTTTGTCCAAACTAGAAGATGAGGCCAACAATAAACTTGCAAATACTTTAACACACGCACAACTAATCAACTAACACGCTTAAACAGCCATTTTCTTTTGATTTACTACCATAATTTTACCAAATTTGATTAGTTGTCAATGTTTAAATACTTTTTTCTTCAAAACAAAATCTATGGTCATTCATATTTAATGAACGGTAGTTCTCTTTTCTTAACCAGGCTCAACAAGAACACAGCTGTTCTTCAATTTAGTTCCACCTATGGTGGCCAATCATTCACAAAATACAGAGAACAGCAGTTGGTTTAGTGGAAATGGGAGAACATTATTGACTAAAGAAATGACATAATTTATTATTGATATTGTTATAAGCTTATACCACAATTTTTCTACAAATTAGCATATCTGACAGCTATAAAAATCTACTAGATCTACTTTCCCGTGCTGTGAATTCACATATTCGCCGAAAAACTGGCTCAGAATAGAAATGTAAACACATGACGAGCTTTAAGCCAAATACAAGATTTCCGCCTTATCGGTGTGAGCTGTTCTGCCAAAGTTAAACTCATTTCTACTTTGTTCGCTCTGCCTGAGATGCTCGGCACAGGAGAACTAATCATATCTCAGGACCAACCATCTCAAATCGGTGTGCACGCGCATTTGACAACTCTTCAGCCAGAAAATAGAGGAGATTTGAAATAATCCGTTAATGTAAAGCATGTGTATCAAAGTATTGGGTTGTCATGACACAGTGTTATAATTTGAAAATATCCATCATGAGAATGATCTAAAATATATGTTCATCCACTAAATAATATATATGTTTATAATCAGCTGGTGACCTGGCAGTCTTGGGGTAAGGTGTCAAACTTCTATGCTGGCGGCCGGGGTTCAATCCTCGGTCTCGGCACAGATTTATCTGATTACCAAGCCCTTCCTTCACCTCTGACAAGACATCTTGTGAATGTGGGGAATGCCAGGCCTCCACCGTGGTTCGGATTCCACGTTAAACTGTAGGTCCTCCATTTCATCTCACAATCACCCTACCATTACACATTAGCGTAANCCCTACCATTACACACTAGCGTAAGTGCGTATAACCCGAACGGGTAGTAAGACGCGGTGCTAATAATAATAATAATAATAATAATATAATCAGCTGGTTTAAGTTAGTGTTGCAATGCATCATGGGTCACCTTAAAGTGTGTAGATTACTGAGCAGATTCTGCTTTCTTTTCTCGGTGAACGTGTATCAAGCTTTTAGTCATGACTGTCAAGTAATATGAACTACAGTTTCACCTCTTATATACCAGTATGATCATTAATGTACCTCGAAAATAACAAAGATAATATAAGAAAATATTATCAATGTTGATCGCAAAAAGATTTTGTATTTTCTAAAGAGCACTTCAAATGTCTATTTGTAAGAAAATCAAAATAACCTATGGTAATATCACTTTTTAAACTTAGCGTAAGTTGTAAACTTAGTGAAAGAGTTAATCCAATGGAATGATGAGGAATTGTTTACTTATCGCAACCTGGAAATATTACTTTCTTGATAAAATAGAAATATATTTTAATTATTATTATTATTATTATTATTATTATTATTATTATTAGCACCATGTCTTACTATCCGTTCGGGTTATATGCACTTACACTAATGTGTAATGGTAGAGTGGTTGTGTGATGAAATGGAGGACCTACAGTTTAACGTGGGATCCGAACCACGGTGTAGGCCTGGCATTCCTCACATTCACAAGTTGTGATTAATATACGTCTTGTCAGAGGTGAAGGAAGGGTTTGGCTAACAGATAGATCTGTGCTGGGACCGGGGATTGAACCCCAGACCCCAGCACAGAAGTCCGACACCTTACCCCTAGACCACCAGTTCACCCTATATTTTAATTAAAGTGACATTTAGGCCAAAAGGTATAATTAAACTAACACTGACAAGAATATTATTGCTTTTGCATTTTCCCTTTTATCTTACCTACTTCCCAACAATAGAATAAAAGTATCCATAATTAGGTGTATTTTATTTTACTCTTTGAAATAACTAAACAATTAAAATCCATTTGTGGGGTATAGGAAACATAAATTGTCTCTTGGACTTAACTTAATTGGTTAAGTGTAAGAAAAGGCAGTAGTAGCCTTAACTTCGCCATTAAAGTAGATTATTATTAACTTCATTGTTAGATCCCTGTAAAAATTGTTTCATTTTTTAGCTAAATTTTGTTTTTTAAATCTCACTTTTCATGTTATTTCGTGTTTATTCAAGATGACATGTTATCTGGGGTGTTTATGTATTATTTACGTATTGAGACAATGTATACAAAATTAAAATTCATTATTGAAACCTACCTGCCTCTGTGGTGTAGTTGGCTAACGCGCTTGTCGTGTTGAGCTCTACTGCTGAGGACGGGGAGATCGAGGTTAGAATCTCGGTCGGGTGAACTGGGGAGTGGTTTTTCCTAAATGGTTTTCCACTCTCCCTCCACGCAAATGCGGGTTCACTTCCTCTGATTAAGCCTTCCCAATTCCAAATCCATTAGTGTAATTAGTACTTAAAGCGTATAACCCGAACGGGTAGTAAGACGCGGTGCTAAATATAATAATAATTATTATTATCATTATTGAAACCTTATACTGTACCACTAGCGCAACAGGGCCACAAAACAAAAATATACCTTTTTTTCTAGGGAGGCCCGTACAGTGTTTTAGAGAGGATATAAATCCTGCGTTTTTCTTGCAGAAAATAGTGAAATATTGCCACAATTTTACATATGGCCTTATTACATTCAAAGTATAACTGTGCAACAAGACCACAATTTGAATTAGGCTGTACTGCACTAATAATTATTCAAAAATACTAAAGTTAAATAAGGGATTATCTGCCATCTATTGAAATTTTATAAAACTAAAAATCTGGCCTTTTTACAATGAATTTACCAATTTAAAAGGAGTGCAGCAATGGCTCTATTTCAAAATAGAATATATTTTTTTTAGATGTGGCCCTGTTGCACTGGAGGTACGATATATTTGCTTTAAAATTCCTTTTCTAGTTTGTCTGCATATTTCACAATTTTGTAGCCTAGAATTTTCGTTTTATAGGAAGATTTCATCTAACAAGACAATTTAGTTTTATTTTGATTTTCAAAACATAGTAAATCATATCTAAAAACTATCAAAGGAAAAAGTACTTGATTCCACCTTTGTATGGCACTTTTTGCTATTTTTATGGGGCTCTACTTAAAGTTCGTTCACGGTAGGAGTTTACCTGGGAAAGGACTTTTTTCCCTACCAGAAATCTATTATATAGTAGGATATTGGTAAGAAAAAATACCTTTCAGAGGTAAACTCCTACCGTGAATGAAGTATACCATGTTCATTGAGCTAAAATCACTTGGCTTGTACCAACATTTCTGAATTTATAATGCTATGTAGCTTACAAAATAATAATTTAAATTGGATTGGAACACTCAAACTCTTATGATATTCGAGCGTTTTAATGAGATTTGCAAGAACAACAAAAAGTATCTCAAAATACAATTATGAAGACCTTAGATTCAAATAACAATTTCAAGCAATTGTCTGATTGGAAGAATAAAAAAATAAAAACCTGTTTTTCTAAAATTAGCTTTCCTAAAAGCTCTTTGCTTTGTTTCTAGCAGTAAATACATGTACATGGCAAACAAAGTAGCATCAATTCTTAAACAATTTTTTAAAATTAAATTTTAAATATTCTTCACTTTGGCTGAAGTTGTACATTTTTGAAGATTTGAGGATTTGAATTTGGATTCAAGCTTCAAAAGAAATTTGAGATTTGGATTTGAAAACTAATTATAAGACTTGGCCTATTTATAATTTAAAATCAAAAGCTTACAGCAAACCCATTAATCTTCTATCTTCTAAACCAAATTGTCTGGCTCCCATAGTTTGAAGAGTTCTATCTAGTCACACTTAAGTGAGAGATTTTTCATATTGGACCTAGTTTTATAAATATTGCAACTTTTGTCTTATTTTGTCATTTGTGTTGTTTCAGAGCTGTACCACCCTCTGTAATGTGGGCACAGAGGGCCCATGTGGTATTTCTTACGATCTGTCTAGAAGATTGCAAGAACCCAGAAATCAAAATAGAAAATGACAAGGTGTACTTTAAAGGTATTGGAGGAACTGAAAAGAAGCCACATGAAGTCACATTAAACTTGTACAAAGAAATAAATGCAGAGGTAATTTTACACAAATTATTATTATTATTAGCTCCGCGTCTTACTACCCGTTCGGGTTATACGCACTTACGCTAATGTGTAATGGTAGGGTGATTGCGAGACAAGATGTCTTGTCAGAGGTGAAGGAAGGGTTTGGTAATCAGATAAATCTATGCCGGGACCGAGGAGTGAACCCCGGCCGCCAGCATAGAAGTCTGACACCTTACCCCTAGACCGCCAGGTCACCATTTTACACAAATTGAATGTTTAGTTGTTAAATTAAGCTTGAATTGCTTAACCCAAGTTGGTTCATTTAATTTGAATAATGTGGTCTAAACAGAGGTTCATACATTGAGGGACAAATGCACAGCTATCTTGTGGATTCTTCAAACACCATATTGCCATTCATCTTGATTTTAGATCAAGAAAAGTTTTGGTGACAACAAAGTTAACTAGGGATTAATATCACATGACCATAGATTTTATCAAATTATCAAGTAAAACAAACATGGAAACACTAAATGAGGCTGGGAAATTAGATACAAATTTTTGCTTGGACCTAAAAACATTGATTTTAATTTTCTACTTTCTTCATTTGATAACAGCAAAATTTGAAAAAGTTAGTTTTTCTTTAAAATAATTGTCTATTGCATTTATTTGTATTGCTTTGCATTACTAAAAATTCATCAAGTTTAAAAAATTAATTTCCAGGAGGTATAGTTACGCCAAATCTTTGGCCCTATATCCCTCACAGATCATAATGTATATTAATTTGTAATCACAAATTTAGTGTAGTAAAATGGAGCACAAGGCATTTAATCCCCACCATGTGAATTATCAGGCCACTTGGGTTGATTAAACATATTATATATATGTGTTTAACATTTCTGAACAAGAACACTTTCCTAAATTCCTTTGAAATAATTTTAAACTTAAGTCTGTACATTTCTACAAACTCTTCCCAAAATTGCTTCAGACTCCATAGCCTTTCTTATAGTGTTTAGTTTGGTTCAAATCCTTGGATTTTTAACTTTGAACCACATTTCACACTAAACCTGCCTAAAGTCTGTTCACGATAGGTTTTTACCTGGATGACAGTTCTAAAATCATATGTTTAGGTTTTGGGCTGCCAACACTTGTAAAAGATCACTGTTTTGTTATAAATGGAAGATCTTTAATTACCTGTTACATTACATTTAAAATAATGTAAACTAGTTTTCTCATACTATTCCATTTTTTTAAATTTATTTTTATCCAACTCTAAACAATATTTTAAACATGATTAAAAGTACTTATTCTCCATTTTGGAATGTTATCTCTGATGTGTAATATAGTGCATACATCAATACCTTTTAATACAGGTATCTCATTTATGTGGAAATGAAAAAAGTCACTTTTTATATATATAATAAATTATTTTATGATTATTTTATCATATTTCAAAATATTTAACTGGACAAAATATTTGTATCCAATGCGTGGGTGAATTATTGTAAAAAAAACTTGTTTACCGTCGTGTTCAACCACATGGTTTAAATTCTTCAGTCACCATTTTGAAGTTTTAGAAGTTTTTGTGAAAGTGGTGTGAATATTCGTTTTAAGTGGAATAAAACGATAAATAAACTTTGTGTCCGTCCTCAAATATATAAATAATATTGGCCTAAATTACTGTGGTTAACTACCACATTAATATATTACCATCTGTTTTCATTACATTGATCCAAAGTGATAGATGTCAGCTGTTGGCGTAGTGATGTATTAGGGAATATTTCTAGTAACATTTTGAGCTGTCATCAAGGTAAACTTAGTTCGTGAATGAATTATAGGTCAACCTAATTGAGATCTCAACTCAATACAATTGCTTGCAGAAATCATTTCAATTCGTCCGAGATCGAAACATTGAACTGGTGCTGAAAAAGAAGGATGATGGTCCTTACTGGCCTCAGCTCATGAAGGACAAGAAGAAATACCACTGGTTGAAGGTTGATTTCAACAAATGGAAGGATGAGGATGACAGCGAAGATGAGCTTGGCCAGTCAGAAGACTTGGAGGAGGTTAGCCTTTTCATACATTAATTTTCTTCTAATTTGTTTTTCAGATCTTATCATTAAAAGGTCTCGTGTATGTTTATTACCTATAAGATAAATTATAAAAAATTAGAGGCTTTTACCATTTGACTGTTGTCAAGACAGCTAATGATCAGACATGTCCTGAATTAATAGTAGAATTACATTACTGTGATCAAGTTCATTAGTTGTTGTGCCTCAACATTTATCAACCATCTTTAAACAAATATGGTTTGACTTTCCTAGGTCTCTTAGATTTATTCCTCATGTGGCGCTAAATTAGGGTAAATTAAGAGGTTTTGTAGCTCACTACAAATTCGTTCTTAAGCATTGATAACCTTGCTTTTATATTATGTAAATCATAATAATTATCAACTGTTATAATTTTGTCACTGAGTCAACTTAAAAATGCCTCCATCTTTCTCTATCCTTCTATCATTATTAGTCCTTTAATTACTTTCATTATTATCCTTTCACTTGCACACTTTTATCTGCTCCTCCCATCTCTTTCTCGGTCTCCATTACAGTCTTTTTCCTATGTTCCTCAACTCAAGCATTCTCTTTGGTATGCCTTTCCTTTTCCATTCTCATTACATGAACATACCACCTCAGCCTTGCTCCCTCCACTATCTCATGTACTCCCTGTACCCCGCTCTTTTCTGGACAACTTCATTCCTAATTTTTTTTCTCCTTGTGATAACTAACATGCTCTTCACAAATTTTCCATGGCTTCCTTACTCAATGTAGATGCATAAAAATGAGTTGGCCCAATGGCTAGATAACTTTATAATAAAGGAAAGTGATAAAACTAAAGAAAAAGGAAAAATAAACTATTAAGAATAAATTTGATGAACTCTTAATAGTTTATTTTTCCTTTTTCTTTAGTTTTATCACTTTCCTTTATTATAAAATCAATGTAGATGCAATAATAAAAGATTTTTAAAAAATCCTCTCGATTTTTAATACAAAGAGCTTAAGTACACATATTTTATATGTACTTCTCTATTTAGACATAATGTCTTGGCAATCTAAAATGATTTTTCACCCATATCTTACAACCAGTCCAAATTATCAATACTTTATCCAACTAATTTAGTAGGAATGAGTAAGTTGAAAATTAGAGGACAGCTATTCACATTTGCACACACATAATTATCTTAAATCTCTTTTAAGAAAACTTATTTTTAGAGTTGAGTCTAAGACACTTTTACTAATCTGAATCTCATATTCAAATTTTGGAAAACATTACTAACATAAAAGGAAATATAAATATTATAGAATAATATAAATTACAAATATTAACTAAACATTAACATTTTTCTTATAATCCTTTCATTACAATAACATTCATACATTCAGTTAAGTTTTAAATTACTGATCTGGGGTTGTTAAGTTCACCCTATAATTATAAATGGTTTTAAACTACCAATAAGTAGTATTAGAGCTCTAAAACACCTTTCCTTGTTATATTGAAAAACAAAGTTTTCTTCTGGATTTTAGTCTTGAATCCTCAAATCTTGACTATGCCTAAGAATTCAAGGTCCGATCCCTACTTATTTTCACTTTCAGAAGGTTTGTTTTTATGTGAGAGGTGCAGTAAAGAGCGGTAGGGGCCTTTAATAATTTGTGTTTTGAGAATTTAAAATAAAGCATCAAAAATAACATCTATTTATTTTTAGCTTTTAATATAAAATACTGGGAATATACATGGTTTTTATCAGGAAAAGCCGAGAAATATTGAAAATTGTATCAAACCTTTGGGTAAATATGTTGTTATATAGAAATAATGAAGCATGATTCACTAAAAATAATAATATACTACCAGAATTAGAACTTTATTTAGTCTGTCTAATCTCCATAAATCTGATACTATCATCACATTTTGGGTTACCTCAGTGGTTTTCAAACTTGAGGTCTATATCTCTAATCCGCCACCTTAGCTCATTTTATAACTAGTCTATCTACTGAAGTTAGGGCCTCAGGTTCAAGTCCCGGCATGGCCGAAAAATTTATCATCGGTGAAATGTGGGTTTACCCTTTAACAATGATGATTTAATGCCTGGGGACGATGCCGTGCCTGTCCTAGTCTTAAGTTATATTATAAAGTATATTAAGCTATGACAAGCCTAGCAAGCCGGTAGTGGAAAATGTTTTGAATAAAAAACTGACCCAGACCACAAGCTGGAAACAGTAATGGATGTGAATCAAAGGTTTAAATTAGAGATGGGCCATTCGAATATTTGAATCCTCGAATTCATCAAATCCTGACAAGTATTAGAGTTTCGAGGATTCGGGGTTTTACTGGATTCAATCGTTGAATAATTCACCTCATAAAAAAGCATATTTTGAATTCAAAAATTACTTGGTTAGGCTTACTTTGAAAAACACAACTTAATCCGTAATCTTTATTTTGTCTGACAAAAAAAAATTGCACGAATAAAATCATTATTTAAAAAAATATTGTTAGGTAGGGAAAATCTACGTGCCTAAAACCCTACCCTCCTATTTTAACTAAGAGGTTTTTTTTAAAAAAATACATTATTGAAGTAATTGTAAAAATATTCAAACGTAGTCCTGCCTTATAAAATGAGAATGAACATATTGGAGTCAAAAAATGTGTTTGTGTTTTAAACTTTGATAGGCTCACAACAAAACATTTTAAGATATTTAAGAACTAGCCATGATTTTTCATCTTTACCTTGAAGTAAGAAGTATTGTAGTTTTCTTTACCCTCTTTCTTATTAATAACATGACAAGGTTGTAGGTGGAGAGTGAAAAGGGGTTATAAACTTAGAAGAGAGAAGCATTTCCAGAAAATGACACAGACCATTGTATTTTAAGTCGTGTGGTCTGACACCCCAACCTGATCAATACTTTTTGCTCGCCAGGGTGGCCACCTTAAATGTGATGATAAAGTATCATTTTAGGCTTAAAAGATTTTTAAAATCTAATGGCAACTTTTATTTACTTTAATTTGATGTTCTATTTAGATGATGCGTCAAATGGGTGGCCTAGGAGGTACAGGAGATTCCAAACCAAGTTTCGACGACCTTGAAGCTGAATCTGACTCTGATGACGAAGAGTTACCGGATCTTGAGTGATGGCAAAGAATTTAAAATGTGATTAAAGTGAACTCATAACTGCCATCAGTTTTGAACTAACGAAAGGACCAGTGTTTAAACAGCCCCTGGTAAATATAATCTCTCGTTATAACTTACGGGGCACTACAATGTGAATCTACCAAGAAGTCTGCAAATTTTTAATAATAAAAATCTAATATTTAAATTTGGCAATATTCGCGTGTGACATTGTCATATAAATATTAAATGTAGCGGTTTAAACTGTATGTAAAGGATTCTCATATTGGCTATTTATTCCTTTATAAATCAAAATTTTGTATTATTATTTCACTCTTCATTTTCATTTATTAACACTAGATAAATTTTTAAAAATTAGCGACATCTCTACTACTTATCTTTAGTAACAACCACTTCCTTCAATGTATCTAGATAAGTAAAAATACTTTTTTCTACTTTTTTTAGTACCTACTAAAAACTTTTTTTACTATGTTTGAAAGATGTGTTCAGATGTCATTTTAGTATGAATGGCTTAGCAGGGACACCGAATTAAACATGCGAGTATATGGTGTTTTTTTTTATTGAATCCCTACAGTTATAAATTAGACAGCTTGTGTATTTTGTGTCTGTAAAGGTTTAATTTTAAGCATGTTTGAATCTGTGCTATAACCTTATTCTTATTTCGTTATAAAATAACTGTAATCTTTGTTAAATAAACTTTCTTAAGTAGAGGTTATAGAAAAAAATGTGTGTTCCGTCTTTAATTCAATCACCCTCTTTAAACCTGTTTAACTCAATCTTGTAACAACAGAATTTTTATAAAATTGCTAATTTTCTTTCAGCTGTGTAGTCATAATGTATTTCAAGGTATTTAATCACTTTTTTTTTTAAGTAAACAAGTGGGGAGGAAGTGAGTGCTGCAATGCAATACATACATAGTAGTTTATTAGAAGGGTAAAATTCTCTGATGTACGTATCGGTGAGCCAAAGCTCAACCCTCACTCTCAGCCAAAATATCAGAGGTACCATCTTTAATCCATATCGAGCATTTCCGAATACTTTTTAATTCAATCAATAAAACTCAACTGAGATCTAGTGACGATAACACGTATAATTCTATAATTCGTGTTGGCCATGTAAATTAACCTTTAGGCCTAAATAAACCATGTAATCAGGCCATCTAATGTTTAAACATTTTATTTGGTTTGGTAATAATTAGTTTTTCATATTGATTTTAATCAACCAATACCTATGAATAAAATACTGGTAAATAACTAAATAATCAAACCCCCGAGTGTAAAGATCGCCAAACAGGATCTTTACAATATTGTCATCTAAAAGTGGTGGCAAGATGCAATAACAAACTACCACATGTTAGTCTGATCAAGCAATGGAACCTTAGATTACTTTTTAGATGATAGTGGTGTTTCCAAGTTATCAAGGTGCTGTAATCAACTGTCCCTTTCATTAGAGCACATTAGTAGCGAGTCTTAGAAAGGTTTAAACTTAACTTTCTGCTGCCATTGTAATTAACCTAAAACTTAAAAACTCTTAAGGTTTAAATAACCTGTTACCTAACTAAGTCATCTTTTATTTCTGCTTTAGAAAGGGCCTTATGGGTTATGAGTAAGAAATAAATAAAACTATTAGAAGTCACATTTTTTACCTCTGCAAACACACTACACTGATACTTTTATTTCAACATATTCATTCTCAGAAGGTTACAACTGAAGAGAAAAATGCATCCTTGATTTATGTCGCTGTGGTCTAGTGGTCAGTGTTCCTGCCTATAGTTCCATAGGTCCCAGATTTGATTCGTGGTACTTCAAAGATTTTTTCTGACAAGTATTGGGTCAGAAACTGTGTCAAACTAGGCCTCATGAGGACAAATTAGAAGCTACTTTAATAAATAGGATTTCCAATCTAGAAAACTGAGATATACGGCTGTATAAGTAGTTCCTACTTATATATCATTTCCTCCCCTTTTTCACCTTGCCACTACTGGATGATTCTTTCCGGGAGAATTGTATGTTGTGGGAGATGTAGGAGGGTGGGTTGATGAGGAGAAAATATCCTTGAGTGTGAAAGGGTCATTCGTTCTCTATCAGTTAACATTTTTGTGCTCGGGGAGTTAATTTCACTCCCTGGCCAATGCTGTATGTTGAAGGAGTATTATCGGAGTAGTAGGGACCACCTAGTTTATTTCTACTTCCCATCTTTCATTGCATTAATATCTTTTACTCAGTGGGAGAGAACTAAGTGTTTGAATATGGGATTTTTTTTTTTTCATTTCCCTTTTATTGATATAATATTGCGCCTATTTCGATGCCACTAGCGTCTGTTTGTAAAATCATAGAAAGTACTAGGTCTGGTCGGTTCAGAGGTTGAATTGTTTTAAAAACCTTTTTGATCTTGAATGCCTCTTCTTTTGCATCACATCTCCATTTCTGATTCCTTTCTATCCGGGAGGTCACGGGTCCAATTTTCTCTGCCAGGCTAAGGGCGAACTTTTGTAAGGTATCCAGGAATTATAGTTGTATTTTGTTTTTAGGGTTTGGGTAATATTGAATGGTTCTACCCGTCCAGAATGTTGTAGATTCCATTCAGCGATAAGATGTCTCAATTATTTTAACGATGTTTTTCCTAAATCTCACATCTCCAGGAATTTGATGAGCTTATAGGCTTATAGTTTTCCCATGGCCTTATTCAGGTATTCCAGGTGTTCTATGTAGCTTCTGGCGAATATAGTGGCTATCATCTATGTAGGTGAAACAAAACTTCCCTTGGGATCCCGCAAACCTCGCTGGATCGTCTATTTTGGAAGGTTTTGAGGGCTCCCTTGAGTCTGAAGGGCATTACCTGGAGATAGACACACCAATCTGGTGTATAAAACTCTGCCAATACTTAGGATGTTTGTTCTAGTGGTATCTGCCAATATCCTGCCTTGAGGTCCAGGAGGCTGAAGACCTAGGTGGTGCCTACTTCATTAATTATCTGTAGGGTGTACACTC
Organism: Timema shepardi; assembly: GCA_902151425.1. NCBI lineage: Eukaryota > Metazoa > Arthropoda > Insecta > Phasmatodea > Timematidae > Timema > Timema shepardi. Next base: position 335,731 of record CABFVX010000022.1, read on the forward strand.
TGGGACAGTACTCTTCTTCTATCATGGCGTTAATCTGGCGAAAATATATGTAGAACCGTGGCGTCTTATCCTTTTTCTCGACGGTGACGATGTGATTTTGATATTTGGAGAGATTATATTCTATTGGCCGTTTCTGGGGCATTTCCTCCACTTGCTGCTGTATGATTAGTAGTTTTTTCGGGGAATATTTGTAGTTGGTTTCCCGAACATGACGTTAATCCTGGACCCTGTAGATCTTCTACAAGTTCGTCTGTTAAGAATATTGTGTCGCATTGAGTGTTTCTTATTTGAATAGTCAGATGGAAGCTTCCAATGATATGGATCGCCATGTTGGTTTTGAATAGTTGTAATCGCGTATGGCTGATCTGTAACTTCTTCCTAGATGGGCGGTCGAGGATAGAAGTCTTTAGGAAGTCCGTGAACGCGTCGGAGTCGGCTACCATGGTGAATGATCCAAACTCGGTATCTACTGGAACCCGTGGTAATCTTTTTTACTAAGATAGCCTCGGTTTTTAGGGGTGAGATGGGTTGTTGTCTCCTCCATTCTGCTCGTTTCCCTGTGTGCTAAAGAGGGCCATTTGTTTTCTTGTGTTATCGTTTCTTCTTGTTAGGACTAAACAGTCTTTGTGGAAGTACCTTTCTGGGCAGTAATCGCTTGGAAGAGCCGTGCATATATCCCTCTGGTATGAATAATTGAGGAATTTTTTGATAGGGGTTAGGATGACGGTCTGATGTCTCGCTGGATGAAATTGGCTCGTTCTACAAGTAGGTCAATATTGATGGAGGGACGGGTATGAGTAAAGATCTTATTGTGGGGTCTAAGATTTTTATAATAGGGGGTAAAACTTGTTCATTTGGAGCGTGGAGGCAAAATTTATGTAGCTGGATATATTTTTTAGGATGACCTGATCATAGGAACCGTCTCTTGCTTAGGTCTCACCATATAAACTAGCTATAAGTTTGATCTCGACGTGTTGAGAGTCGAATCACTCTGAGTCTTGTGCAAAGTTCTTCCCCAGGGGGATGAGTGCTTTTCGTAGAACTTCCACCAGTGTGCTCCGTCGTGAAGGAGTCTTTCCCTCACACTGGTTGGCCATAATAATTCCTTAGGTGTCCCTTGGGTTACGAAAATGGTACCACATTGTTTAAGGAAGCCGGTTGTATCCTTGTGGTCTTGACTGGCAAAGCAGGGAACGCTCCACTACATCTTGGGTCCTTTTGTATGTGCAGAGATTGTCTAGCCTTATGCCTAAACTCTCTAAATTCTTCTTGTGCCTCTTAATAATATAACATAACAAAATCCTTTTAGTGCCACACCTATTCCAGAGGCCTGTTAGGTTTTGTGTGCGAAGAATCTCACAGCTATTTCCTCATTTTTGTAAGGGTTTGCATGGAAAATCGCCAAGCATTTATTTATTAGGCTATTATATTTTGATTTTTCTATCATTTTAATCCGTATGTATTGTACTTTAATAATAATAATAAATTAATACAATCTAATTAAAATTATTTAATTTCTAATTTCTACAGTTTATTTTTTCAAAACTAATGCTAACTAACATTAAATATATATATACATTTCAATATTATTTTGCTGTAGTGCATTTAGTTTTATACAAGAAAATAAAGTTTTTGATATATATAATTATAAATAGTAATTACAGAAATTTTCATTTGATATCCCTAAAGCCCGTCTCACATGACACTAGCTCGTACTAGAAATCAAGTGTGCTAGCTAGCGACTAGATATCTGTATACTAGCTAGTATAATAGAAACAGGACTAGAGTATTCACACGCTGCTAGTTTGGCACTAGGTTCTAGTGCAAATATTTATGGAACTTCAGAGATTAATTTCGGGTGCAACAGCTGCATTAATTGCTAATAAAGATATTGAAAAATATGAGAGTGAGCCTAAGAAAAAGAATATGGACACGGGACTTGTTGGGAAAGACGAAATAATGATCTCAGGATGCTAAATATGATACATTCGGAGGTTAGGTAGTATACATTCGGGGTGACACAAACGTTTAGTATCTCCCTAAATTTGTATTCATTTATTTACGATGTGGTCAGAAGCCCCTAAGCCCATGGGTGTCCAAGTACAGTATTCTTGATTCACAAATGTTCTTTTTTAAGCCTACACACATTTTATATTCTAGAAAAAAAATCCAAGGTTGGCATGCTATCAAGTTTATTTAGATTAAAATTGGGTCTGGAACACAGTTTGTCATTTTTAGATGACATGTTTTAAATAGAATTTATATATATTAAATATATTGTCATATTGTGGCAATTTGGTATTATATAAACAAGGATGTTTAGAATAATTTTCCGCCAACAACAAAATCACATCCGAAGACCATGTCGGCGCCATTTCTATTATTTACTCTACACATAGTCTGAGCGGGCATTGATTGGTCGAATTACACAAACTAGTGTCGGAACTAGTACGAAAATAGCGCATGTTCTATCCTCACAACTAGTATGGTAGCCAGTACCAAGTGGCAGAACCAGTATACTTTTTCTGATTCACACGACGCTAGATGATGACGTGCTAGCTAGTGCTAGCTAGCACACTGGATTTCAAGTACTAGCTAGTGTCGTGTGATACGGGCTTNTCACAACTAGTATGGTAGCCAGTACCAAGTGGCAGAACCAGTATACTTTTTCTGATTCACATGACGCTAGATGATGACGTGCTAGCTAGCACACTGGATTTCAAGTACTAGCTAGTGTCGTGTGATACGGGCTTAATTTAGATATTTTTGGGCCGTTTTTGCTTACCTTACGGCAAGATTTATTATATTGCTCACCTCATGAATAAATATTTAGGCCTACACATAATGAATGCGTTTTTTTTATAAAAAAACCTTTTATTATAAATAGTTTCTTTTTTTTTAAATATATAAATGTACAGAGTCATCACGAATTAAATCCGTACATTTAAAAACTGTTTACAAAACTATTCACATCAGTATAAATGTGAGCCACACTTATGTTTTTCCATGCAGTTCGTACGTAAACTGGCGTTGCACTTAGCACAATGAGTACGTGACCCTCCTATTGTAAATGTACTAAACTCCCAGTTTCAATAACTATTTACGGTTATTTTTGTTGCCAGCCGTATGTAAAATAAATGAGGAAATGTTCTATTTCCAGTGTTATATGACAATACTACATTATCTATATCAGATAAAGCCGACCTCATCGGTTCTGGCATTTTAAACGGTAGTAGGTTGATCTTATCAGATCGGCTCGTGGCACTAAAAGGAATAACATAACAAAATATAACATAATAACAAATAAGAGTTTGAGTGCAAACGTAACAACAAATAAAGATTTAAAAAAAAGTATTGCAGACCATATAGTTTGGCAAATGGATACATGAGAGTAGAATAACATTTACTACATCTGATATCATCGCTGAGGGAGCTGCAGGTATTATGGAGAAAATCTCTAGCTTCGGTCTCTCTTAGATAACTAGCTATTACCAAATATTCTAGCTTTCAGTTATATCGGAAGGTGGCGTGCTGGGATAAAAAGCTACTGACAACATCACAAACCCTCGTTGATAAATTTGAGTAGCTCATTCGAGTAGCTCCTTATTTATCCACTCTAGACTAAATCTAACCCGTTCCAGACACACTGCTTCCCAAATAATCTGGACGCGCCGGGAATCAAACCCGGGACCTCTGGGTACTTAACCAGAAGATATGACCACTAGACTACATAGGAGGTCCTCAAATTGTAATTATATATACATGGTTAGAAATTTAGTGAATATTGATGTCGGGGCTAGGAGTGGTATGGGTACATTTATGAATGCATAAGAGAGACAGATCTTATTCAATTAGCCTAGTGTAATTAATAGCACACGGTTAGCAATACTCAAAGGAAACAATCATAAGAAGGGTAAAATTAAGTGATACATCGATCAAGCGTCCATCAGATCTTGGTGAGAGGGAATCAGGTGGATTGTCCAGCTCACGTTGCAATTAAAACTATTTTATAAAGCCAAATTTATCTCACACAATGCTGATTGAACATAACGAGTCTCCCAACTTGAGAATTTATGCTAAGGAAGCTATTTAGATGCGTAAACTCTGACTAACATAGGGGAGATTATTTCGGACTATTAATACTCTATCGCTACGTCATTGATTTATTGCTAAGATATTTACACATAACTTTTGCTGGAAGCATGCACCCAAGGGGGAAAGGGGCGAACAGGGTATTTGACCCCCTCCTCCCTCTTTCCCCAACACTACAAATAATGTTAATAGAAATTTAAATAATATTAAGTATAACTAAAATATTTAGCATTGAAGATTAGTCAAATGTATAGGATACATTTTAAGACCAGGCTTCGTACTTAAGCCTAATATCCTAAGTGTTTACCATTACACGCAAAATTAACAATTGAAAAAAACATACAAATAATAGCTTCGATACAATTTTATTATTAAAATCTCTTAATTACGATAAAACCACTCCAAATTATTTATAAAAGCATTTAATATTAATTAATATTCTTGGCCTTCAGGGCGAAGGAGGCTGTGCAACCCCAAACCCACTCTCTCCACCAAAATGTAATTATTGTTACAGTCTTGATTGAATGCTTCCCCACAAAGAAAATGGTTGGGGGAGGGAGGGGGCGCACTGATTAAGTAAATTATAAGAAAATATATTTTATTTCATCCTTTCCTTCTAAGTCATCTTTAAATGGTGAAATCATACTCCTGACTTTTGGGATTCATTGATGTATAGTTATATAAAATAACTAATAAGTCTAAATGATTAATAAGTCGTTAATGTAAAACAAAATCTAGAATAACACTATTAAAACTCCATGATCCTTTCTACTAAAGAAAAACAAGAATTACCGTCAACAACGGTTAAAGTAGCCTCGTCACTCACCTAACCGCCCTCCCCCTTCCCCAATCTATCAGTGTTGAAATGCCTACATTTAAAGGAATGGTTAGATGTGTTTGCCACATACATGATAACACATGTGACTAGAATACCTAAACATAGATCAATGTATTTAATTAGTGTATAATTTAAAGCTTGTTATGTATACCAACTATTATTTTACAATTAATTATATATTTATTTTATGTATTTTTACTTAAACTATACTAAATTAGCTTAATAAATAAACATTGTGATCTTGAATTTTTTTTTTAATACTTGGCACAATGCTTAACTTGCTTCACAGGAACAGTATGACCTGGTTGAGAAAACCCGAACTCTTTGGCAAATTATTTATGGGCGAGCGGAAAGGAATGTGTTGCCACCCCCTAAACATTAGGCAAAGTCATTAGAGCCTCTCTGGCTTGCCTTGCGTTTTTCAAATAGCAAGCTCTGGGTTTCCTATTGTGCTAAGTAAAACCTTTTGGAAGAAGAATTACTTAAAAAACTGTATTCTTGGAATATGAACCAATATTAGTTTAAAAATTAATAATTCATTACATGTATATTTATTAACAATTTAAACATTAGTGTTGACACAGTTCACACAGACAGCATTGAATGAAACAAAAAACTAGTCCGTATCATTTTGGGTATGCAGCGCAGGACTAGCATACTCAGAGAATACGCCACTGCTTAAACCTAATCTAACTTGGTTAGCTCAAGTGCGTAGATAGATAATTTATTGAATTCATTTGCCACTATTCTTAGTATTCATTCTAATTTTGTTTTTAAGGGTAAAAAGAGTCGGAGAGCTGTCACAACTGAAAAATTGACCGTGGTGTTCTATCGGCTGTCATCCATTTTGTGCTTATTATTTGTATTAATGTTTAATTAATTTGCTGAAAGTTCAGTGTAGAATAACAGTTTTTATTTAGTATTGGTGAAGAAATACAGCTATAATAAGTAATACAAAGTAACTTATTCGAAGTAATTAATTAATGAATGACTTTAATATAGGGAATTTCTCTTTGTTCTTTTGTGGGCGGTGTTTTGTTCACTCTTCGTGGTACAATCCGAAATATTTAACCAATGCTATTTTTCGGAGGTATAATAAACGAAAATTAAACATCTTCGTAAAAGGTAAACTTAAGTAGCTCATGCTTCTACAATATAATATGGCATGAATATGGACAGTCTTATTTTCTATGGAATAAAACGTTGTCTTTCTTCGTGTTTAAGCCGAATGCGTAACTGTTTGACTTTCAAAGCATTAAAGGATAGTTTTTTTTCTGCTCTAGTTTTAGGGGACCAAACCTATGAACCGTACCTTTTAGGTGAACTTTTTCTCTCCAAAAGAATCCCGAGAACCACAAAATGTACACTAACAATACACTCCCAAAATTGTGGGGAATCCCTTGATAGACCTATTGCCCTATTAAAAAGAAATTTATAGTGGACAATTAAAAACCAAACTCACCTAAGTGACGCAGGAACAAATATTGTTGAGAAATCTGTCACACAACCAAATATTTACGTAGTATGCATTGGTCTATTATGGAGCTAATATAGAATTAATGTGCAATAATCTTTTGCAACAAACACACTTTATTCTCTTTAGCAACAGACAAATTTTTTGAAAATGATTAACTTTATTTTCTTAACCTAAAAAAATTCTTCCACACACACTACCTTTTTATGTACGTTACACCCTCTACTTTAGAATCAATTGAAAACTTGGTTTAAGATTTGAGCAAACACCCACTGGAATTCACCCACCAAAAGTAAAATATTTAAATATAAAGTAGTAGGTCGTTAATATACAAGTTATTTTAATGGTAAATAATGTATACATAATTTTTTATTAAGGTTCCTTTCCAACCTAGCTTAAACTATCCTTAGAGTAATCGACGAAAATTGTGCACGCTGAGAGCGAGAATTCTTTTAGTTATGTCAATAATAAATATATTTTTTAGGATCGATATACAAACTATTATTAAATTTTTAATAATTGTAAAATTATTATATATCATAATTTTAAAAAACCCACGTAATTCTACAAAATCCTAGATTATAATCCAATGGTGATTTAATGATCAAAATTGAAAAAGCTAACTTATTTCAACTATAGCGCCAGATATATTTTGGCGCATGATAGTATATTTGGAGCACAATATTTATAACGAACTTCAAACTATCCCAACCAAGATGAATTAAAAAGCAAAGCTATTAACCTAGATATTTGACGGTAATTATTGTTATAGCCGCATCTAAATATTATATTCTTTAAATTAATAACTGATAGATTGTGATCTTAATTGATTACACATATACAGCTGACAATTTTCACATGTCCATCACAGACTTTGCCATAAATATGAGTGAAGAATGACCCTAGGCATGGGACGGTTCCTGGTTAATTCGGTTCCTAGAGCATTGGCTGACTAAGCCAAAAGCCCTTTCACTTCACATATCGAGGTGTCTTTTTCAATTTAAAATATATTCTAACCAAGCTTAATGTAATCTTTCATGTGTGAAATAATTACTGCATCTATGAAATATTGTTTTAAAAATATCTTATGACATGGTGGCTACAGACAGGGAAAACCTGTAAAAGTAAGGGAATTTTTGGATGACAGGGAAATGTCAGGGAATTTAACTAAAAATAATGAAAAGTCAGGGAATTTTTAAAAAACTAAAATATCTCATTAATTTCACAACCAACCACTAAAACAAAAGTTAATAATACCTTAATAAAATAACATTTTAATTTTTAAACTAACTGATAAAACTGTTTGTTTAGTAGCTACAAAATTTTTAATATTTGATCAATCATAAATAAAATTCATCATCCACCATTAAAACTGGGAAAAAGTAGTCAGGGAAAATAGAAAAATGTTGTCTGGAAAACCTGGAAAAGTCAGGGAATTTTGTAAAATATGTTTTGTAGCCACCCTGTATGAGAAAGAATTGAAAGCTCAAAAAAGCCTAACATAAAGTAATCCATACGACCGTGAATCAAAATAGTGTTAATGTATGAGTGTTTTTATGAATACCTATAGGCTAGTGGAATGAAAATTTAAAAATCCAAGAATTTAGTGAAAAAATATATTGTTGGTGTATTCAAGATTAGGTTTTTTTCATTTGGGTTAATTCATTTTGATAAAAATGCTATCTATTCTGTGTTCAAATTTATTTGGTGTCATGTTGTGACATTATTTTGAATATATATGTTCATTGTTCTATTCTTCTTCTTAAAATGTTTTATTCAATATATAATTATTTTACAACATTTATTTTGTTATAATTAATTGGAAATTGGCTTTTGTTTTTGTGTTTGGATGGTTAGATTTATAAAATTTATCATAAAATTGAATAGACAAAATATAAATAAACCCACCCTAGGCGTGCACTTTTCCCTACTTGGGGGACTTGATCTAACCTTCCTATAATCCCATTCACTAATAAAGTAGAATAGTTGTCATTATGTGAGTTTAAAATAAACTTAAAGGTGTGTTACTTGGGCCTCTAGGCTTATTTATTTTACTTCTCTACCTCGGGCCACCCTCAAATAGTTATGAGGCAAGTATAATTGTTAGGAATTGCATACACATTTTCATAGAGGGAGAGCTGTAAACTATTGAGAAAAAAACAAACCTTAGTACATCTAACCAAGATTCAAATCTTGACTTTTCCATCAGCGGCAAATTAGACATATATAATAGGTACCGTACTTTAATTTGTATGCCCACCGATGCAATTTCTAATATTTTATTAACAACCTAAAATATTTTATAAATTAGTACTTACATTTAATACTATCTTAAATGTACACTCGCCCATATTACAACAATTGATAAAGTTTCTATCACAAGTCTCAACTTGAAAAGGTAGCCCTTGGGGCCATATATATACAGTTTATTCTCAGGAGTAAATCCATCTCCTGGTAAACAAAGACTAAGCATCTCAAGGCAAGGAGGGGGATTATCTGATGTCTGGATATAGACTATAAATATAGCTGTTAGACTACATCACTATAAACTGTTGGTCCTAGGCCTATTGATATTAAAACTAGAAGTAAGCTTAAGCCTGAATACTAAAATAATAACTTTATTTTATAAATTGTTATGGGCCTATTACAGTATTTTCATTTCCTTACATTTCAGAATTACATTCCATATATGTTTTAAGAAAATAAACTAGAGAATGACCACCAACAAACATCCTGATTTGAACTTGAAACTCCTCCTTTGACTTAACAATATTTCTTTGGGAACTTGGACAAAATGGTTAAAAAGTAAGTAGCTTAGTTATTTAATGTTGCTTTTAACTTAACTTAAGAAAATAAATAATATCTTTACCTTACACTTATGAAAATAAAATAGGCGGATTCTTCATGTTTGAAGATCCCACATATAGCATTAATTTTAATTTGATTGGTCACCTGTTCATAAAAAGAGTATAAAGCAGGCCTATTTAACAAATTATGAAATTGCTTATTGTTGATAGAGATGGGTCAGACCCATTTTTTTAAAGAATTTCAATCATCATTATAATTTTATCTGGCACCTTAGCTCAGTTGACAGCGTGTTTGTCTACTGAGTTAAAGAGTCCTGGGTTCGATTCTCAACATGGTTGAAAAATTTATCATTGGTGAAATGTGGGTTTACTCTTCCACAGTGATAAATTAACACCTTGCGACTGGATGTTGTGCTTGCCCTAGTCTTAAGTTTTATATTAAGCTAGATTATAAGGCATATGAAGCTAGGACAGGCCTAGCAAGCTGGTAGTGAAAAATATATGGCTTGAATAAAATACTGACCCAGACCACAGACTGGAAACAGTGATGGATGTAAAAAAAAATCCTCATTTTATCTATGAGACTTGAATCTTACTGTATTCCTTTAAGGGCCATTCTCAAATTGAGGAACAAATTGGAAATATAAAAATAAAAAGATAAAAAGTATAATATATTGTCTGATTGCACAAAATGTATTAAAGAATTAAATAATAATATCAGCAGAGCTTGATCTTACCATTTTCTTGGGTTTTCTTAGTTTTACCAAAGTGGCTACCCATAATTTATCATTTCTCTAATGCCGTTTCAGATGCACATAAATATGCTGTAATCTCTAAAATCCAAATAAAATATGTATTTTTTTCTAAATATGTCATATTTTTTTAACAATAATATAAAAAAAAATTACATTTTCCTTACTTTATTGGAATTAGGATTTTGTTAGTAAGAATCCTACAAACTTCATGTGTTAGTGATGTTAAATTCGCCAAAATCCAAAGAAAATTAAGTTTTACATTTCTCATTTTTTGTTTATGTTTTTAATCGCTCAAATGTTAATAATATAGAATAATATTATATTTTTTTTACTAAAACTGTTAATGGGAAATAAGTGATTTTATTGTTAGTGAAGTGACGTAGGCGTTAGCGAAGTGATGTTTGGGAAAACAGCATTTACATTGAAAATTTCACTATATTTTACTATTTTCATCACTAAGCAACGTTAGCGAAGTGATGTTTTTGGCGGACTTTGAGTGTCAACTATAATATAAGTATAAAGCGGCAAATAAACATTGAGGCTAGCTCCTGCCTCCATTTACATTCAACTGAACTGGTATTGGCTTAGTTATTTCAAAAACTTCAAATTATATGAACGTCAGTGAAGTAATTTGTATATAACACAGGCACTCTATACTATTTACCTGAATGTTTGTACATTGACCGAATAATATTAAATACATTTTTTAACTAATGAAATAACAAGTCAGTATGGTACTAAAGCACACTACGGCTAATGGGGAACAGTGGAGCATTCTGGAAAGTTTTAGCACCAAATTCAAAATATCATGTTTGTCTAGTGTGTTACTTGGTGACAAACAAACATTGATTAAAATTTATAATATAAGGAACGTACTTGGATGAAACAGTTAATTAGATAAATTGGTAGTCCCTACAACTCTTTGGTCAAACAATATAAATATGAGACATGACATGAAGATAATTTATTCATTGAGAAATTAATATATCAAGGAATTGAGTCAAATAAAACTGGTACAATAACATTTCTAAAAAAATCATCATTAAGATTGTTAAGTAGTAAACTTCTGAAATAAATTATCATGAAACAAGGAAAATTATAAATCTATGCAAGTACAATATTTAAATAGTATCAGATTATAGGTATAGCTGATAAGCAAAACGAAAAGTGGAAATTGACAAATTGACCATATTAGAGTTAAAATGTTTGTTGGGGATATAAGGTTTAATTTTGTGATGTTCTATACCTGTGCAACTTTAATTAACAATATAAGAAAGGTGAATACTAAATAAATTCATCATCCTTCACATTAAGTATGTTGTGGAAAGACACATATTATTTACACTTTGTTTATGGTGGAATCTTACAGTCCAATTTAACGGGCTCCCCAACGAAATTATCAAAAAAGCTGCACAATACACAGAAACATACAAGGTAAACTTGCTACCATCAGTGTAAACGAAGTGTACATGGGCTAGTCCCATATGCACCCATTGATCAGACCTTGCCTTGAATCAGGTATGCTAACACTTAACTAACTTAGCTGGTGTACCTATAGTAGCCCTAATTGATTATAATTTGTTGACTAACATGTCTTTTCACAAGGGCTATTGGTAACTTAATCTAAGATCAGATTTGCCTTTCTTGATCCCCCTCTTGACCTATAACCCTCATCTACCTCCTTTCCAAAATATTTAAATTTTCTTTCCCGCAAAAATACAGTCCTACACCTGAATTAAGTATTTGCACGCTAACTTTTCACTCGGTTGAACTTGAATTATTTTTGTTTAACTTGAAAAGTGCTCCTTTAACTCGTGTGAATAAGCCTGAATTTATTCTCTCCCCTTCGTCTGTGTTTGGGTGAATTGTTCCGTCCTTCACCACTCCTCTACATATGCCTGAACTAACTGCACCCTTGGTGTATATGCGAGCTAGCTTTATGTTCAGAATATTTCTGACAATTCCATGAAACTGAGCGAGTGCGAACAGAAAGGTTGACAATGTACCGGGTATATTTACACAGAACCACACCCTCAACAATGTTTCTACCAGAGACGGGGTCCACAGGATAACACTTACTAAAATGAACTGTTTTAAAGTTTGGTTAATGGCTCTTATCTTGAGTTCACACTCTTCCTTCTTGTTCTCACTGGATGAACTTGGCTCACTTTCTTCAGTCTCGGGTTTTCGAACACTGTCGTAAATTCTGTTTGTTTTTATGTACATCACAGTAGCTATTGAAATGGGTATTAAATAACACAGGAACAGAATTACAAATAGATGACCTCTTAGAAATTGTCCGGCGAAGAAGCATTGTGTTAGACAAACCGCAATGTCGTTAAAATTAACATCTCCTCCGCCTACCACATTCTCTAGTGAAGGAAGCGCATTGCCATTTGTGGAAATGTTGGTCATGTTGTTTGCTAATAAAATTTGTGTAATGTTGATAGGATTTGTCATGTTGATTGAGTGGGTAATTTGTGTTGTGCTAAGCTGGATACTGCTTTCTGTGTTCACTTGTGCGTTGTTTGTGTGTGTGTTATTTAAAGCACTGGTGTCTGGAGTCTCAGTATTTGTGTGCATCTCGATCTCTAAGTCAACACTATCTTGTTCGATGTGAGTGATATTGTCATCATGTGATGGGTCTGGTTGGTTGCTGTAGTTGTCATAGTCATAACTTTCACCACCTTCTGCACCATCTTGAGTGTTAACTTCATACTCAACATAATCATTATTCACATCATCTGTTTGTTTTTCATTTTCATTGGTTTTGTGTTGCTGCTTTGAGGTGTTTTTTAATGAGGTGTTTGATCGCTTTAATCTCCTTCGTTTATGTACAAACTGCCAATCATTGTACAAGCTTGGTACGAAAGTGTTTTCACTTTCTTGTATGGGAGAATTTAACGACTCATGTACAATGTCATAAATCTTTTGTACGATCGATGAGGTTATGGTTTCAATGGTTGAGTTGAGTTTATTATTCTCTGTATATTTCTTAATGATGTCATCATTGTTTTTTAGCGGTTGCGTGTTATTGTAAACCAGTACATTAACAAACTTGGAGTCTGAGGGTTGTTTGATGCAATTGTGATCGACTTCGGTTGGAACGAGATACAAGGAAGCTTGTGAGCATTCTTCACCTTGTTGGATGCTGCGGACATTGGGGTGGTATTCATCCACGTTGGAGGAGAGCAGTGTTAGCGTTGCTACTGCAGGTACTATCCACTGGACCATTAGACTTGCAATGAGCCTAATCTTAGTCTTAATTCCCGTCGGTTGTTCCCTGGCTTCCCCTTCAGAGCCACGGGCATGGCGGAAACACTCATAAGAATGGGCCATAATGGACATGAAAGCATTAACGAAGGGGGCAAGGAATAGAGCAGCAGTCAAGACTACCTTGCTGTGGTCACACTGAGCATGGCCTCGGCTCCTTGGATGATGGTTATTGTCGGAGTTGAGAATGAACAGCATTCCGGTGATTAAGGTGGCCAGTGTATCGGAGGTGGAGAGTATAGTGTAGCCAGATGCTCCTTTGCGTATTTGTAACAATACAAGGTAGAGGCTCATTACAGCTCCTGTTGATGTCAGTATGCTGCCTGCTTCCAGACCCAAAGGCATCATTATTACCTATCAAACACAACACTTATATTTAGATAACATAGCACTTAAGCTATCACATTAATTTTATGTTTCGGTAAGTAAAGAAACTATCAATATACACATACACTAAAGGGTCAATTACACTAGGTGAGATCACTAGCTACTTACTGGCTTGTAAGCTTGTTCCAACAATCTCGGCGAGTGTCGATTACACTGAGCCACTAAACTCGCTCACTCGCTCATTAGAGTTGTTTTAATCTATCACTAGAGTTCCTGCATGAACTATTTCTCTATACATTTCGACTCCTACTAGTTAACTAGCTTCACTTATTACACAGGGGGATTTTACTAGCCAGAGGGTTAACTAGCTAACGAGTAGCTTTTAAAGTTGTCCGGTGTTCATCTTTACTCACTGGAGTAGAGCGAGCAGCAAGTTTTTCTAGCCTTTGTGATTACATTCGGCAAGTTTAATAGCAGCGAGTAAATTTACCGACAAGTAGCTAGTAATCTCGTCCAGTGTAATTGACCCTATGAATACATAAATTACACTTATGGTGTTATTAGTAGGAAGGTAAAATTTAAAGGAAATGTATTTACATTTCTGTGGTTAGAGGGTGGGAAACCATTTAGGAAAACCCATCCCATGCCATTCTTGGATTCTAACCCTGTACTATTCATCCGAAAACCATGCTAGATGAGACTGGCGCTTTCCATTGTGATGAAATTGACTGTTTATTGTTGTGAATTGTATATGACCGCATAATATCATGTAGTTGATTTAATACCATTAAGAAATAAAGAATTTCAAAAAGGTTGAATTGATCAACCCTAAAGGAAGGCCTACACACACATTTTCAAATACACCGGTATTCCAATTGGTTTTTAATAATGTCGATGTTGTTGAAATCGTATACAAACAGTTTAAATATGTGTCAAGAAAGAACAACAATTACAAGCACAATCAGTTTGTAATACCTGCTTCAGTAGTCACATGCGCTACTCTTGCAATTGACTAGACAGCCGAAGACAGGAAGTTTGGAGCACGATCTTGGCAAGCTCTATCGAGGGTGGTTTTTCCTGAATAGTTTTCCACTCTCCCTCCACACAAATGTGGGTACACTTCATCTAAATTTAAGCTCCATAATCCTTAAAACATTAGTGTAATTGGTACAAAGGTGTATAACCCAAACGGGTAGTGAGAAGAGGTGCTTAAAAAAATTGTAAGATTAAATTTATTTAGCTTAATTTAATTTATATTTTTAAATGAGTCGGTTTTAGTTCATGTTATTCATTCAATATTTGAAAAATTAAACTTTTTGGCGTAGGCTACTTTTAGTAGCGAACACTATTTCAATTTTTGTGTTTATATAATACTAATTTTCTGTAATAGAAAAAATTATAAATAACAAATATGAAGCTATTTGTCAAAAAATCACAACTTGATGTGCAGGCATTAGTCATGTTAGTAAGAAAAATAAATTGAGTAGGCCCTTATTTTTGGAGTATGACTCCATAGCTCAGTTGGTAGTGTATCTGCCTACTGAGCTAAGGGTCCCAGGTTCGATTCCCGGCATGGCCGAAAAAATTATCATTGATATAATGTGAGTTTCACCTTTCACAGTGATGAATTAACAGCCGGGGAAAGGGGGGCGAGGGGGGGGGGGCCTGGGTTCGGGACCCTTCTAGATTTAAATTGATTTATAGGAAGTGTGCTGATATAATCAGTCAGTTCAGAACGTGCACATTAAATACCTCAAATAAAATAATATTTTTGGAAATTGACTTGAGGATAATATCAGATGGTACCGTACTGTCTTGGTGAGTGAAGTGTTAATCATAATCGCAAGCTATTTTTTAAATCTACTTCTTTTTTGCTGCTTTGATCAGAGTACTTTTCTATTATGTTGATGTGTTTAGTTTCATAGGATGGATATATTAAATAAGGCTGTCAATTTTATTTATATACTAATTCTGTGTGCTTTCTAAGGAGAGACAAATCTGGAAGCAGCCTTGTTGGTTTCTGGGTTGTCAATTTGAATTGAGGTGTATAACCCAAATGGCTAGTAAGATGCTGTGCAAAAAAAAAGAAGTTTTGGTTTATCACCCTACTCATCCTCATCAACAACTGTTTCCAGCCTTTGGCTGGTCAGTTTAGCAAAATGCCTCCATCTTCCTATATCCTCCTACCACTCTTCATCCTTTAATCTTATCCATTCTTTTCCTTTCAGTTGCACACTTTATGTTATCTGCTACTCCCATCTCTTTCTTGGTCTTTCTTGGCCCTTTTCCTACTTAATCTTCGTCGCTCTCTTTGTTATTCTCTCCTTTTTCACCGTCATTATGTGACTTTACCATCTCAGCTTTACTTCCTCTACTATCTCACGTACCCCCATATTTTCTTGGATAATTTCATTCCTTCCTCCTTATCACCTTAGTTTTAAATCAAATATTCTTAGACTTGCGTTGGTTGGGCACGCAGACCAAATATTAGTCTTGTCTGCTGGCAACAAGGAGGTCGAGCCCTGTCGGGTGTACTGAAGGCAATTTTTCCCAATTGGTGTCCCTCTTTACTTTAACACATGTGGGTACATTTATTCTAAATTCTAACTTCCCAGCCTTACCCCATTAGTATAATTAAAATTAATATAGCCCAAACATTGTATTAAGACTAAAAAAATCATGCAATTATTGAATAAAACCTTTATTGAATAGTTAAGTGTTTCATTTTCTCCATTCAGCTTACTTGGAATTGTGTACAGATTTTGAAAAGCCAGTAAATACGATATCGTAAAGTGTGCAATAAAAGTTTCAAGCTTATAATTCACAAAGGATTTGTAATCCATACAATAAAAAAATGAATGCACAATAAAACATATCCTGCCTGTATCTTGAATCTAAACCATAAAAAAATAACAATAATATTGTACTTTTGCAATTAAAAAGTGAACTAATATACCTGCACTAAGAGTTCATTATCTACTACAACAAGCCAAGCAGAGGTTCATGCCCTTTTTTTTTAAATCACCAATTGACATTTCTTCCTCTACTAAATCATGTCTCACACTTAAAGCAAGTTCAGGTGCATCATCTTTCTCCCTCACCAAACTTAAGCCAAGCCACAGGAAATAAACATTGACAATTTTATAACATAGTGAAACTATTATTACATTTCTGATTATAACATAAATAATATTTACTAAATAATTTTTCTCTGATTAATTACTTATAAGATAAAGTATATGAATATTCAAGAAATTCCCTGGCATCCATCACTTGAAACAAAGGGGAACCCTATTGCCAAACACTGCCAGATCACCCGGTCGAAATCATAAGTTCATCTCATGGTTCAATGTTTGTTATACTACCTTTATTTTACATGGGTAATTTTTTTTTAGCACCGCGTCTTACTACCCATTCAGATTATATGCTCATGTACTAATTACGCTAATGGGTTAAGGATGAGGACGGTTGAATTAAGAAGTGTACCCGAATTTTCACGGAGAGAGTGGAAAACTATTTTGTAAAAACCAGCCTCATTGTATCAGACTAAGACTCGAACCTCGATCTCTCCATCTTTGTTAGTTCAATCTAGCATGAGAGTAGCGCCTTAGACCATGTGACCACTCTTATGCTAGACTGGCCTGCTGATGATGGGGAGATCAAGGTTTGAATCCCCCCCCCCCCGGTTGGTCTATCGAGGGTGGTTTTTTCGAAATGGTTTCTTAATCTCCTTCCATGCAAATGTGGGTACACTAACTTTTAAATGCTTCCTTCCTCACCCTTACGTCATTAAGAGTAATTATTAGATATATGCATATAACCTGAGCACAGAACAAATATGTGATGATTAAAAATAATAATTACATAACCAAATCACATGATTTAAGGTGTATATTTCACATTAGACTACATAATCGTTGATAAGGAGGCCAGTGTTTGAATCTGGCTTGGACTATTTTTCTTAAATAGTTTTCTATTTCTTCATACAAGTGCTGATATTTTTCCTCTAAATTCTACCTTTTCTCCCGTATTTCATCAGCATAAATAAGTGGATAGTGTGCAGTGGTATTCAGGCACATTATAAATAAATAAAAAATACAAAGAATCAAATCTGGCTAATTTGGTAGCGTCACAGCATGGTGTTTACCTTAGGTCTTTTGCGCAAGTCTTGTTTGAAGTAGAAAATCTGTAATGTTCACTATGTGAAACACTTACCAGTGCATTCAGACAATCTGTACTTCTAAAAGACAACAAGTTTCCCAGGCGCAAGTTGTCCACTTCACTTGTGCACTGACTTGATCTTTGCTGTGTGTAAGGTGTGAGTGACATGATGGTGGTAGGCTAACTGAACCATTGCACCCAGGGTGCTGGTTCGATGGGGGTTGGCAGGTGATACTGTTGCACAGTTAGTATGGCTATCTAACGTCTGGTCTGCTGACATACTTTACACATAAATCAATACCTTTCTGAGTATTAGTCCTTACTAGGGTTGACTCTGATCAACCCCCATGTTCTTATCATTGCAATTACAGACCCTCACCACTGTAGAACCTTCTTTGGTGGCTGTGTAGTCTAAGGTGTCACTCTCATTTTAGACTACACTACCAATTACAGGGAGATCAGGGTTTGAATCTTGGTCAGGTGTACCGACGGTGGTTTTCCCTAAATGGTTTTCCACTCTCCCTCCACACAAGTGGGTTCACTTTCTCTAAAGTTAACCTTCTTCATCCCTAAATCATTAATGGAACTGGTACATTTGCATATAACCTGAACAGGTATTAAAATGAGGTGCAAAAACAAATTGTAGTCTAGTTATTTAAGGAGACAGAATCAGGAGGGGGAATTTTGAGGAGATTTACATGTATTCTTTTAGAGTAATAATTCTTAGTATTTCTTTGGTCCCGGACTGCTCTGTGAATCTGACAATGCCTATGGACGGACACCCTCCCAATAAATATGTGTGTGTGTATATACAACCAGTCCCCAGAACATTACATCTCTAATACTGTATATATACAATCTCACCAAAGTTTGCATAAAATTGAATATATTGCAGTGGAAATTGATTACATTCATATGTACATAATATAAAAAAACTTTACAGGTAAGTATGTCTCTCAACTTCTTTTTATATGCAGAAATTAATGGCCATTTCCAAAATGTTTTTTCATGCTTCCTTCATCTAAATTCATCTCTAACGCTTTAGAATAATTAGTACAAATAACCTAAACATATATATTTATCACCGCGTCTTACTACCTTTTTAGGTTATTTGTACTAATTATTCTAAAGCGTTAGAGATGAATTTAGATGAAGAAAGCATGAAAAAACATTTTGGAGATGTAATGTTCTGGGGACTGGTTGCTATTTTTCCCTATACCATAATTATGTTGGGTCTGAACCACCAAAAAACAATATTAGAGCTCTAAAACAAGTTCCAATTCAAAATTTTGAAAAACATGTATTTTTATTTTTTTTAATCTCAAATTTGATGTATTCTTCATGCCTTAAAGATATAATAATCATACCACTTAGAACCTGCTTTTTGGAGTTTTGTAATTTACATATTATCTAGAACATGCTTATTGGAGTCTTGTAAGATTAATACCACCAAGAACCTGCTTATTGGAGTCTTGTAAGATTCAAACCACATAAAACCCACTTGTTGGGGTCTTGTAAGATTCAAACCACAAGCAACCCATTTATTGGGGTCTTGTAAGATTCAAACCACATAAAACCCACTTGTTGGGGTCTTAAGATTCAAACCACATAAAACCCACTTATTGGGGTCTTGTAAGATTCAAACCACATAAAACCCACTTGTTGGGGTTTGTAAGATTCAAACCACATAAAACCCACTTATTGGGGTTTGTAAGATTCAAACCACATAAAGCCACTTGTTGGGGTTTGTAAGATTCAAACCACATAAAACCCACATTTTGGGGTCTTTTAAGATTCAAACTACATAAAACCCACTTATTGGGGTCTTGTAAGATTCAAACCACATAAAACCCACTTGTTGAGGTTTGTAAGATTCAAACCACATAAAACCCACTTTTTGGGGTCTTGTATATTCAAACCACATAAAACCCACTTGTTGGGGTCTTGTAAGATTCTAACCACATAAAACCTACTTGTTGGGGTTTGTAAGATTCAAACCACATAAAACCCACTTATTGGGGTCTTGTATATTCAAACCACATAAAACCCACTTATTGGGGTCTTGTAAGATTCAAACCACATAAAACCCACTTGTTGGGGTTTGTAAGATTCAAAACACATAAAACCCACTTGTTGGGGTTTGTAAGATTCAAAACACATAAAACCCACTTATTGGGGTCTTGTATATTCAAACCACATAAAACCCACTTGTTGGGTCTTGTAAGATTCAAACCACATAAAACCCACTTGTTGGGGTTTGTAAGATTCAAACCACATACAACCCACTTATTGGGGTCTTGTATATTCAAACCACATAAAACCCACTTGTTGGGGTCTTGTAAGATTCAAACCACATAAAACCCACTTTTTGGGGTCTTGTATATTCAAACCACATAAATCCCACTTGTTGGGGTTTATAAGATTCAAAACACATAAACCCACTTGTTGGGGTCTTGTAAGATTCAAACCACATAAAACTCACTTGTTGGGGTCTTACAGAGTTCATAGCCTAGATCATCAATTGATTTCTTTTGAGAGACCTTACCATGAGTCACGCAAGCCCAACCCTCTACCCACCCCTCTTTTTTTCTGGTAATAGCAATAACAATAATATCTCTATTTGGAGATCAGTACCTTTTCTTACACTAAATCATTTATCTATAATGTATAAACATATTATACTTATTTACTATGAATATAATAATTGAAAACTTATTTATAAAATGTTTACAAAAAATATTCAAATATAGAACCTAGAAATTTTCACATAATTGAGTACATTTATTAAATAAAATAATTGGACAATCAAAATTAAAATGATGAATGTTGCAAACACTAGATATTTTTAGTAAGCATTGGCCTTCGACAATGTGTTGGTTGACCCTCATGTGTTGGAAGTACAGTTAAGTAATGGAGTGATTGTTAAACAACGAACTTATGCAGGTGTTCTTATCTTCAGTAGTGCTGATAATATTACTTTACAAGTTCACATGTGCTTTTTTTAAACACTGCTATTACCTGTTCGGGCTTTTGGTTTTAGGGATTAGGAAGTTTAGAGGAAGTGCACCCGCATGCCTCAATACATCTGACCGAGATTTGAACCTTGATCTCCCTGTCATCGGCAGTCTAGTCTACTGTGAGAGTAGCGTTGTTTTTATTGGTTTTGAATGGGAGTATGCTCAAATGTATGAGTGGCCTTTTTCATTCTTCCTAATGATAGTACATGACTTTATAAACTGATAATAGTGTTAGAAACTCATTTCAATGACTGAATGGTCTAAGGCGTCACTCTTGTGTTAAACTGGCCTAATTATGATGGGGAGATTGTGGTTAAAATCCTGGTCGAGTATACTGAAAGGTTTTTCCTAAATTGTTTCCCACTCTCCTTTCACCCAAATGTAGGTATATTACCTTTAAAAGTGCTTGCTTCCTCATCATTGCCCCCATAAGAGTAATTTTCACAGTTGTGTATAACCTGAACAACATGCGGTGATAAAATTATACATACTTTTCTTATGAGCCACTTAATTTTTGCTTCTTAGTTTACTATTTTGGAATATCAACTTGGAGTTGAGGAAGTGTATGAGATAATACTGGTTTTAAACAATTCGTTTTGTGGTGGTAATCGACTTAATGGACCTTTTTTTTTAATGGAAAAAAAACACTCACACCATTGACACCGGCAATCCGGCTTAACACGAGAGTTGTGGGTTAGACCATGCGACTGCCGATACGGATAACATAATATTCGACTTCACAAAGGTAACTCGGTATTGAAAGAGTAGGAGTAATGTAATTACATAGTGTGAGAGAATAAAATATTGAGATTGGCATCGATTTTATGCTTCATTTTGACTTTAGAGACTAGGATTTAATCTTGATTGGTAGCATTTGGTGTTTGAATAGGGGTGCATTGAAGTGTAGGCTAATTTGGTTTAGATATACAGCAATACATTTTGAAGGGGCCTGTGGGGGGGTATTATTTCCACTGATAGGAAAGCAGTTAAAGAAATAGGAAATAACTAATCCTTTCATCATTATCATTTGCCTGAATATAAGAGAGATACTTTTGACAACTGTGTTTATATTTGCCATGATTAATTAATTTCTTCACCACCCCCTTTCCTGCATGGACCTGATGTGAAATAATATGTCTATTGTTACTATTATGCTTGTAATTATCAACTCCCATATCATTCACTGCAAACATGACCAGTCAAATTGCTTTAGGACAGATAGTACTTTTGAAAAATTTTGATATTACAGCTCTGCTTAGCGAAGGTAATAAGGGGTGATTATTTCATCAAATCTCAACCAAAATAGGACACCATATAGTTTGAAAACATTTCGGAATAAGCCACTGTTGATCAGCTGCATACATTGGAACTAAACCATACTTAACATTTAAAATGTTTGGCCTTTATCGGTGGTCGCACAATTTAAGGTGTCACTCTTACAATATACATAACTTCCGTTGACAGGGATATCGAAGTTCGAATTCTTGTCGGGTGTACTTTGGTTTTTATTAATTTGTTTTATACTCTCCATAAAAATGCTGGTACACTTCTTCTAAATTCAACCTTCCTCATTCCTAACCTATTAGAGTAATTAGTAAATTTGGAAGTATATAACCTGAACGGGTAGTAAGACGTGGTGCTAAATATATACACATCCTGAACAGGGTTATACAAAGACATGGCGAAAAAACAAACAAAAGAAAACAGTTGTTTTAATGTATAACCAATATGCTCAATTTCAAGGGTGTTAGGCCTAGCAGTTGGAAACCATACTCCACTACACAACAATAAAGGCCTATAACTATTCATTTCTCAGTATGTTTACTTTATTACTTATCAGTTAATGTTACTCAATACCACACTTCCTTATCAGTTTCAAGGTTTCCCATGTGGGAACTAGAATGATAGTAAACTGGTCCGTATTGTATTTAACTAGCATGCAGTGCAGTGTGACACATCAGGATTTAACTTTGGTCCGATTTAACGCTTAGTCTTTCATTTGTGTTAAATTAAGGAGGCTGAAAATTGCTACTATAAATTTAATTTCCTCTTTGTTAATTCTTTACATATAATACATGTTACAGTTAATATAATTTATAATTATTATCATTAATATGGATTTTTTAAATTTGGTTTGCTCTTAATATTCTCTAATGCTTTGATAAACATAATATGAAACCTGCTTGCAGTCATGATAATTTTTTATAGCTATATATAAACTAATTTTTTGTTTTGTTTTGAGGTAATGTTTGTTGACTGACTAGTAGTTTACACAAAACAAAATATTTAAAAACTGTGTATCAGGCATTAAGAATAATACAATTAAATAAACATTATAGACAGTTTTCACTTACAAAAATAGTTGACAGAAAAAAAAAATTGTGTCCTGAACTACATTTCATTTAAACTTTGGAAAACATTATTTGCCAGGTCTCGGCGGCTGTGAACACGCGACAGGTGAAATATGTATTTTGTTTGCTAGGTTGTTCTCAGCAATGACCCGGCGTAGGATGTCATGTCCACAGACAACTCACAAGCTTTGGGATGCCATCAAGATCATCCGCTACCAGAGGCAAATACCTGATCAGATACGCATCTCTCGTTACATGTCCAGGGCTCACCAGACCAGTGAAGGTATTTGTTACATGTTTTATTAGTTATCATTAAAGTCCGACACCTTAGCTCAGTCGGTAGTATGTCTGATTACTGAGCTAAGGGTCCTGAGTTCGATTCCTGGCATGACCAAAAAATGTATCATTGGTGAAATGAAGGTTTCCACTTTCACAGTGATGTATTAACGGCCGCGGGCTGGATGATGCTGTCTGTGTCTTTTATTTATTTGGTGTAGTTTCCTTGGTCAAATTTTTGAAAATTGGCTGCCTCTGAAAGCTATTTTATGGTGCCCACTACACTTTTTTTTTTAATTTCAATGCCCCTAAAAGCTATTTAGAATGGTCCTCGCCTGTATTTTTTTTTAAACTAGATGTCTTAAGAACCTATTGAACACATTTTTTTAAATAAATGCTTTTAGAAGCTAATTGGAGTGGTTCTTGTTAGGATTTTTTTTTATGTTAACTGTATATAGAAGCTAACTATTTAGAATGACCTACGAGTATTTTTTTAAAAATCAGATACCTCTGGAAGCTATTTAGAGTGATATTTACCTGGATTTAAAAAAAAATTAAATGCCTTCAAATGCTATTTGGAGTGGTCCTTCCCTGGAAACGTTATGATAAGTGAATACCTTGAAATATTTGAAGTTTAATACTAGACTATCCTAGATCAAGTTTCATATCAAAAACTTCAAGCAATTTGGGGGGATGGGATGTGGGGAGCTGGATTGAATCACCTAAACCCTCGCCCTCCCTAGGCCTATGATTAGTCATGTGCTGATTTAATCAGTTGGGTCAGAAGGTGCATTTTTCACTATATTGAATATAATTATAGCAACAAGACTGATCTTTTGATCATCATCATCATCAACAACTGTTCCCATCCTGTGGCCGGGTTCTTCCTCCACTTTTTTCCTTTAATTTCTTCTATTCTTCTTCTTCTCACTTGAACACCTTCTGTTATCTAATCCTCCCATTTCTTTCTTGACCTACCTTGCAGTCTTTTCCCTGCATACTTCATTTCCAACATTTTCTTTGGCATCCTCTCTTTTTCCATCCTCATTACAGGCCCACACCATCTCATCCTTGCTTCCTCTACTATATTATGTACTACCTGTACTGTTACTCTTTCCCAGATAGCTTCTTCCCTAATCTTGTTTCTCCTCATGACAGCTAACACGCTCCTTACAAAATTCATTCTCACTGCCTCCAATTTCCTAGTCTCTCTCTTACATTCAATGTCCATGTTTCTGCTGTATATGTGACAATGAACAACCATCACTTATAAGTTAATGATACAAATGTTAACCAGAAAATTCAGTTCAAAAAGATTTCTTGCTCTAGTATATGTTTGATATTGGTTAATATGTGTCTGCAGAGGATGTGAGTCGTCATCTGGGCCACTGCGTCCGTGACAACCTCGTGCGTCTTGTAAAGAGAGTGGGTTTCAAGGGGTCACAGACTGGCAAAAAACAGGAGAGCTACAGGCTTCCTCAAGGCGCTGTAAGTTCAACAGGCGAGCAAAGGGAAGAATTATCAGTTGAGATATCACCAGGGTTGCCAAATATATAGTTTCAAGCGATAGAACACTAACTTGAAACTGATTGTATTGTTTTTAGGATCATAAGTAAAACGTAATAATTGTTTAAAAGACAACATTCGCATAGTTCTGAAATTTAACTAAGTTCAAAATCAATCCATTCCTAGCTAAACATAATTATGAACCCACTGGGATCTAAACCTTGTGAGTGAATATGTTTGGGGGCTATTCTTTTCTAAAATGTTAAGCCTTGGCAAGATTGATCACTTAACCTATTATATCAGAAATTCATAATGAAATAATAATGTTACCCACTTCATTGGCCACATGGTCTAAGGTCTTCCAATAGACAAGACTGCCGACGACAGGAAGATTGAGGTTCAATCCAGGTTTGGTGTAGTGAGGGTGATTTTTCTTATCCCTCTATGAAAATGCAGGTACACTTATACTAAATTCAACCTTCCTTAACCCAAACACATTAGCATAATTATTATATATGCATACAACTCGAATAAGTAGTAATACATGGTGCTAAAATATATATTGTTACTTTATATCAGAGGCCTTATATGTTTTGTGAAGGTTAGACTGCTACCATTAAGTGTAAAGAGAGTTTACAGGAGGTAAATATGATAGTAAAAGTACAGTAGCCCCGTGACTTCTTTGGTGGTGACTGACAGCTGACAGCCGACAGCCAACATTTAGATATATGCCTAAATTTTGACTGTCAGAGGTGACAGCTGCTAAACACATGTTTTTGCAGATCATCTGGTTTGGCGCAGGAGTACGTAATTTGGTCTGATAACTTTTCAAAGCCGTCAGCTGTGAGCTGTCAGTCAGCACCAAAGAAGTCATGGGGCTACTGTAGTATTCAGATCATGTTGGCAATGCTGTATAGTACCACTGCTGAGTGCCTCCAGGAGATTCATGTTAAAACCAAATGGGGTCCTTTAATAGCGGGTGGTTTGAAGGCTCCAACAATCAGAATTTCTTTGGCTCGAGTGTATCCACATTTTTTTTAAATTCACTACCACCCAGAACCTACTTATTGGAGTATTGTAAGAGGCATACTTCTTAGAACCTGCTTATTCTTGTCTTGTAAGATATTATGTTCCACAATTTAGAAAATTCAACTAATTCTTGGCCGTGGAATTAAATAGTGCATATAATTTTGTGTTTATCATTTATTGTTAGTGATGATAATTTAAGGTACATAGCTTATCTCTATTGGGTTTTGGTGTGTTTTTTTTTACCTCAGGTAAAGAAAGATAACCACGACTGGTACTGTTTTGAATGTCATGGAGGTGGCGATGTGATTTGCTGTACAGGTTGTCACAGAGTATACCACCTGTCCTGTGTGGCCACAGACCTATCAGAGGATGATGTCAAAAAGACGTTTGTGTGTAGTGTATGCAAGGTTAGTTGAGTTCTACAAGCGCCCAATAATAAATGTTAGCATCATTTTTTGTCCGACACCTTAGCTCAGTCGGTAGCATGTTTGTCTATTGAGCTAAGGGTCCTTGGTTTTATTCCTGGCATGGCAGAGAAAGTTATCACAGTGATGAATTGACGGCGGTGTGCAGGATGCTGTGTGTATTCTAGATTTAAGTTAGGCCCCCTTTTATATGTTTCTATCCACCTTTCCTGTACCTTCTTCCAAATATAATACAATTGCCTCATAAAGCGAAAAGAGGTTTTCCTTATAAAGTTATATCAAATTTTGTGTATATGTAATCATTTGGTTCAGAAAGTGCACATTAAGTACCTCAAATAAGTGAAGGAAAAAACACAATTTTTATTGATTTGGGAAGGGCCAAATTCAGTTTCTTGAATCTAAATTTTGAATTCTAATATTAAACCATCACCATCATCATTAACTATTTTCAACCCACTTTGGTGACTGCATAGTCTAATGCGTCACTCTCACAGTATAGCCTAAATTGCTAATGACGGGAAGATCGAGGTTCAAATCTTGGATTGGTGTATTGAGCGTGGTTTTCCAAAAATGGTTCTCCACTCTTCCTCCGTGAAAATGTGGGTACCTTCATCATCCCTGAAACATTAGTGTAACTAGTACATTTGGTAACAACCCAAAAGGATAGTAATACATGATGCTAAAAATAAGTTAAGGGGTAAATTATTAGTCTAGGGTTGGTTGTTAGGTTTGCTATATACATTATTATTTGTGCTAAGCCTTTAGTAAGTTAGTAGAATTCAATGTAAAAAATATTTTAAGGTGAAAAAGAACGTTAATGTTTAAAAAGGCTAATTGAAATGAAACTTGTCAATTTAACATTACTTAGCAGTTATATTATACAACTCATTTCAAGTATAAATTATTAAGTAAACAAAGACATTAAATGGAATAAGTTTAAAATGTCATTGAACAACATATAAATTAACACACATTAAAAACTTTAAAAGACACATTAAAATGTGAGTCATTAGACAAAAAACATATTACAATAAAGTTGTGGATTAACAGGCTATATTAAAGAATTGTTCATGACTAGGATAATATTTATAGTTGTACAATTGAAGCAGTGAAGTTAAATAAGTTAAATTTGAAAAATTGACAATATGAAATAGTTGAAGTTGAAAATATTTAATAAATTTATAGGTTATATGATTGAATTCATTTCCTTAACTGAGTCCCTTGCTCCTTTAGTAGGCTTCGTGAAGAACGCCCGTAATTTAACGATGTAACATGTTTCGACGCTCTACGGCGTCATCCTCAGACTACATTAAAGAAAAACAAAGAAAAATGCAACTAATTATGGTTCAAGTAAAGGGGCGTTGGCCCATATAAAAGAAACGTTATTTGACAAAGAGAGAAAGGGCTGAACTGAAACACTAACCAAGGTGAAGAATGAAATATCAAGCTTACCATGAACAACAGCCTGAATACGGTGTTCCAGTTGAAACTCAACGTCAACTGAGAATTATGAACGGTTGTATGATTGAAAGTAAAAATATGAATTCTAGACTTCTACCAAGTCATAGATTATATGGATGATGTGATAAGGGGAAACTTGTGTTATTTAAAAAAGGGGGTAAATAGATAGATGAAAACATTTTAAGTGTGGAAAGGAGAAAGAAGTTATAATGAGAAAAGGAGAATTGGAAGGTACTAATCTTCTCGACACTGGCCCGAACAGGTCATTGGCTACTGGATGGAAGGGCAGGAACATAGGTTATTTTAATCTAGTGTGTTGAGGAAGTTGTCTTAGAATATTAATTAAGGTTTGATTTTCAAATTGTGTTTGTTCATTAAGAACATTTTTGCTGTTAAGTAGTGCGGTTTGAATGAAAATGTTTTCTGCAGTGTTCATAGCTGTACCTTTGGAAGAACTGTAGAGTAGTTTCATACAATTTTCCATGGGGGTGGGTTGATGACCAGANGTATAATATAACTGCTAAGTAATGTTAAATTGACAAGTTTCATTTCAATTAGCCTTTTTAAACATTAACGTTCTTTTTCACCTTAAAATATTTTTTACATTGAATTCTACTAACATCGTGATATTGCTTCCTTATTACCATTTCATCATGTATTTTAAGAATCTTTAGTAAGTATCAAAAAAATCAAAATATGAAGACTTTAAACTTCATAGATCATAACTTTGATTTCCA
Organism: Timema shepardi; assembly: GCA_902151425.1. Taxonomy (NCBI): domain Eukaryota; kingdom Metazoa; phylum Arthropoda; class Insecta; order Phasmatodea; family Timematidae; genus Timema; species Timema shepardi. The sequence goes on from CABFVX010000022.1 coordinate 364,260, forward strand.
CAAGGATGTGTGTGTTTGATGGAGCAATCATTTGATATAACTCAAAAGATTGTTGTATCTTGAAAAAAGGATTGGCACACAAGCTTTTGCTTAAGGTTTTACTTAAAAGTTTTCTAATGTTTATTGGATTTGTTTTTTTGTTGTGTATAACAGATGTGCAAGGAGAGTGATAAGTTTAAAATCTCAAGGCGGGAACTCAATCATCTGCTTGGCTTCACATGTTCTAGACTCAAGGAAAGGGTAAGTTTCATTGAAGCAAAAACTATCTTCTTCTGCATTCACATTTACTATAACATTACATACTTTGATTTTGTTTCTTTAAATTTGTTATTGCTATAGAATAGGGATACACTGACACTTTAGCTCAGTTGGTAGTATGTCTGTGTACTGAGCTAATAGTCCCAAGTTTGATTTCCAGCGTGGCCAAAAAAATGTATCGATGATGAAATCTGGGTTTACCCTTTTACAGTTACAAATTAACACCTGGGGATTGGATGTTGTGCTTGTCTTAGTCTTAAGTTATATTTTAAGGCATATGAAGTTACGACAGACCTAGCAAGTCGGTATTGAAAAATAATGGCTTGAATAAAAAATTGCCACGGGCTGGAAATGGTAATGGATGTAAAGTATGATAGGGAGACACAAAAGTCGCATTCTCAGTTTGAGACAAAAGTGCCATGAAAAAAGTCTCAAGCTAATTTTTTTTTTTTCCATACATATAATATACTGTCATAGCTCGGAAACTTTTATTCTTAAAAAAATGTACAAATCTGATGTAAACCAAACTGCTATTGTCAATGGTCTTACATTACCAGTCATGCACAAATAGAATACAATCAACTCTCGATTCTACGACCCCAGGAATAGCATACCTCTCAAAGTAACAACCCTTTTTTGGGGAACCGTCAAATATTTTAAGGAAATTGGCCGTAAAATGTCTTTGTTGCAGTTATTTAGGTCGCTGCATTGCGATAATCTTTGTGAGCGGTGTATTGCTAGTAACTGGGGTGGGTCAGGTATAAAAATAAACACCACCTCATCAGTACAAGCCATTAGCACTTGACTCTATCCACCCCCTTCCACAAGCAGGACAATGTTTTCCCACGCACGACTACTGCTACATCACGTGCTATTTGATACGGACTTATAATTTAGACGAAATGAGTGGAAAGAGGACCTTCTTGACACTCATGAAGAAGTATGAAATCATCCACGAAGTTGTTTTTTTTACTGTAATAACTGATAAAACAGGTAAATGAATATAATTTACTACATTACAATAAATGTCAAAGTATTACCTGCTATATTTCATGAAACACATAATTTTGAAGCATGAATGTTGTAAGAGTTTCCACTTTTAAATATGGATACCTGGACATGAACACTACCAAATAAAGTATTACACAAGGTTTTTTTAAATTGTCATTTTTGTTAAAATATTCACCAGTTGTATCATTTAAGTTGATGAGTGCTTCTTGGGACACAGTTCAGAAATATTTTCTTTCAGCTCCCTGTTGTCATAACGGAGAGGCAAGTCCCCAGCAAACAGCTGTACATCTCGGACCGTGCTGCCTCCTCCACAGCCGCACTCCAGCGACGCAATGACCCTAGCCTAGGCATCAAGTGGGTCACGGATGATGAGGACGCGTGGCGAGTCAACTACCTCATCTACCAACCTATGGACCTGCAAACTATGGATTGCAAGGCAAAGAACAAGAAGTACCGCACCTTGGAGGAGTTCCAGGCTGACGCTCAGACCATCGTTCATAATGTGGTTATCTACCATGGTGGTGAGTGGGGAGCATAAAAATAACAAAACCTAGAATACGCTTACAGACACTTAATTAGTGGGAGGCATCTTCCTCAAGATGAAAATAATTGACAGTTTTTTACTTCTTGCCATAGGGTGTCAAAATATTGAAGGGTTTTGTAAATGTGTGCTATTGTGTTTATTTTCACTACAATTTCACCATGTTTATTTAAAACTCCATGGCTTCAGACTGCAATCAAGCTAAATAGACCGAGAGGCAACTGTCTGTTGGCGATTATAGTGCCAAATTTTATGTATAGATGGTGTCATAATGTCAGCACAATGAACCCTCCGACCGTTGCCCTCAGTTTTCTAGGCTGGAGCCATTACTTTTTCGTTCAAGTTGTTCCTCATTTGTCCTCACAAGGCTGAGTTGACCTCATTCAAGACTCACTGTTTCACAGATAATCTGTAAGCGCTGGGGATCGGACCTGAGACCCCTGAGATGTAGCCGGGAACTCAAAACACTTGACCACAGAGGCAGTCATAATTTTTATTTAAGGAACTTTAATTCACACATTCTTGTTTTTAATTTATTGTTTAGTGATTTAGAGCAGCAGTTCCCAAACTGTGGTACGTAAAATTATTATCGCTGTTACACCTTGAGAAGCCAAACATAACAAGCAAATTCAAGCTGTAAAAAGATAGGGCCTCATCAAACCTTGTAAATATATTCCAATCAAAAGTAAAATCAGATTTAAACAGTGATTAGAGGGAGGGATTAGGGGCAACATTAATTTAAGCTCAGACAGCCAGACAAATGATAGTTTAATGTATACACCTGATGTGATATTTTTAGTATTGACACTTTTGGAATAGAGCAATCAATGCTGCTTGATTACGTATGTATGAGAGGCGAAGCTTAAAGCATGATTATAATTACAGAAATCAGCCGTGTCTCAATAATATTCAATTAGTTTGAAAAATGATACCTGCACAAGGGAATCGGACTCACGACGTATGGCTTAGCACACCAACCAACACTCTACCACTGATATATCCAGGGATCGTCCCTTGCTTGGAGTCATTCTTCACTCATATTTTAAGACAGTCTGAAATTGAGTTTGACGCTGTTGCTTAAATGTCTGGTCCAGTTAAACAAATGGTGACTGCATGCAAACATACTAAAACAATATTTATATAAATGTCAAGTCATGTGATCTGTAGCTGTAACTTTTGATATTTTTCTCATACCTATAAAACAGCACAAATAATATCAATGTTGAGGTTGAAATAGTTTATTTTATTAAAGTTTCTTTCTACCAATACCCTACTACCTTACTAAGAACCACTTCAAACATGGCATTCAAAAAAATGTCACCTTTGAGACCACTCACTTTTAAATAGCTTCTAGAGTCATCCAATTTTCATAAATTTGCTAAACAAGAATCACTTTAAATAACCTAGAGGCATCACATTTTCAAAAATATGCTAAGAGTACCGATCACTCCAAATATCTTTTAAGGGCATTTAATTTTCAAAACATATCCAGTAGACTACTCTAATTATCTTCTAGGATATTCAAATTTTTTTTAAAAATGCTAGGAAGAAAATTGTCTTGAGGAATATCATTTTCAGGAAATGTCTGGGTGTGGACCACTAAATATCTTTTAGGGGTATCCAAATCTCAAATATTTTATGGGGGAACACCACTTCTTTGAGTCTGTAAAGGAGTCTTAGTTATCAAAAGGTGGCCAGATAACCACTTAAAATAGCTTCTAGGGGTGTACAATTTTCAAACATTTACTTGGAAAATTATTTTCAAACTTGCCCTAGTGGCCTCATGGTCTAAGTCTTCACTCTCGCAACAGACTAGACTTCTGATGACTGGGAGATCAGGATTCAAATCCCAGTTGGGTGTACTGAGGGGTTTTTTTCATTAGTGGTTTTCCACTCTTCCTTCCCACAAATATGTGTACGGTTCCTCTTAATTTAACTTTAATTATACTCAACTCATTGGCCTAATTAGTACATCGGCCTGAACACGTAGTAAGACTTGATGCTTTAAAAAAATCTTAAACTCCACACCAATAATGTTTCTTGGTGTAGCACATTTGTATACATACTACTGCTTAAATTGCCTACTCTTATGGTTGAACACACATCACCAAAGATCTTAGTCAGACCTTAAAATAAAGTGTAATAAGGATGTAGAGTCATTTGATGCCTGTTCCTTTGTTATTTTTTGAAGAAGGAGGGAAAAGACCTTCCTGGTGGCTCGTAGCTAAGTTTCCAAGCCAAAGATGGCAAGGAATTGTTTTTATCAAAGACATATTGTGAAGTAATTTAGAGTGTTTTAAAACATAATTGATGTTAGGTAATGAACTGTTTAGGACTTAAATAATAATAATGTTGGGTCAAATCCACTTTTTTTTTTCAAATCCGAATCTCCAATCTACTTTCGAATCCCGATTTCAATCTTGGAAAAAATTGTGAACATTAAAGGAAATATAAATATAATATAAAATACAAATATTAACTAAATGTTAACAGTATCTCTAATAATCCATCCATTATAACATTTGTACATTCAGTTACGTTTTAAATTACAGGTCTGGCTGTTAAGTTCATCCTATAATTATAATTGGTTCTAAACCACCAATAAGCAATACTAGAGCTCTAACACAAATTTCATTGGGAAAAAAAACCAAATTAAAAATAGCTGAGTCTCGAATCATCAAATCTCGAATATCCTTAAAGATTTGAGAGCCCATCTCTAAATAATATACTAAACTAGACATTGAGTTAATATTAATAATCCTTGTTAAAGAAACATTATTTGGAATTAATTGTTCAAAAACTTAGTATTCTAGATCAACACGAAACTAGCACGTCAGCTAACTACGCCACCGAGGCATGTTAGAAATAATAAAATGCTTTTAAACTAAGCTAACATTGTTTGGACGAATAACCAAGAAAAATGTAGTATTTAAAAATAATGTAATAAAGTATAAGCTAGAAATTGCTATGTAGCCTACCCTAAATAACTATTACCCTGAAAGATATATCAAGCTAATTTTGATAACCTTCCAGTTAAACGGAATGTAAAAGAACTAAAGCTAATCACGTTTAGAATTCTCCCTCTGGTGCTTTGAGCTACCAGATTATGTATGAACTATATTTTTCCTATTTTAGGAATGTTTAATAAATGATAATATTAAACCTAATGCCAAGCATAGTGTTTAAGCTTGTCATCAAAATCGAGTTGAATAGTTTATCTTATCTTTGAAGCATATGTGAAGGCTATTTTTTTACATTATTCTTTTCATATTTTTGTATTAATTTAAGTATATACGGTTGTGTTGTTCCCTTATAAGCTAGTATGATGTTTGTGTCTTGAACAAGTAATTATTCTAGGGGTATGTTAGTTAACAGCAGTTTGGCAGATATGGCCCGCCAGATGCTTCGAGACTGCATCTATGACCTGCAAGAAATACGTCAGTGTCGTGACTGTTACCGCATGTCTAACGAGAAGGAAGACAAGCATTGGTTTTGTCAGCCATGCAAGCCACAGCACGAGCTAGTGTATGCCAAACAAAAAGGCTTTCCTTATTGGCCAGCAAAGGTATGAGGATCTGTCTTGTGTACTGTTTGCATCCTTAATCACACATCTTTTTGTCCTTGCAATCTTAACTTTTTAATAGAGTTTGGTCATATCCATTATTTTACGGATCCAAATCTCAATTTACCTTTGAATCTGAATTTTGGAAAAAATTATTAACAAAAGTGGAACTGCAAATGGTTTATTGTAAAACATTTCAGGTTATCAAGATTGAAGGGCAAATGTACGATGTTAGGTTCTTTGGGGGCCACCATCAGCGAGCTGTGCTTGATAAGATTTACATTCGACCAATATCTGTCAACATACATACTCTACAGGTAAGTAATGAATGATTGTTTTAGTCAAGAACTCTGCATTAATAGGTTTGTACTAGCATGAGCTATTTTATTCCTAAGCTTAGATTACACTGTCTTGTTTTAAACATTCTGTTTTCATCTTATTCCTTATATATTACATACCTCGTAAAGGAAAATCTCTTTTCCATTTCAAATTACACTGTTTAATTGCATAATATTTAAAGGAATTAAAAACAATTCAAGCTGATTATGGTTCATCAGGGGTTGTTAACCTTTTTGATATTGTGGGTCGTATGGGATTTAATTTTAAAATGGTGAGCCGATATGAAAAAAGGCCATAGGAATGAAGTTTGTGAGGAGCATATTAGCTGTCACAAGGAGAAAAAATATAAGGAATGAAGTTATCCAGGGAAGAGTTGGGGTAGTGTACTGGGAGTACATGAGATAGAGGAAGCAAGACTGAGATAGTATGGGCATGTAATGAGGATGGAAAAAGAGAGGATGCTGAATAAAATATTGGAAATGAAATATGTGTGCAGGGGAGGGCAAGAAAAAGAGATAGGAGGAACAGATAATAGAAAGTGTTCAAGTGAGAGGAGAAGAATGGATGATATTAAAGGAGGAAGAGTGGTTGAAGTATAGAGGAAGATAGAGGCATTTTACTAAACTGATCCGGCCGCAGGCTGTAAACGACGATGAGGATGATGGTCTGAAAAAAAAATCAACACTATATTTCTCATTTGTTTGTTAGTGCTCTGGATCTTGGCTTTCTTTCCTTCCCTGCCTGGTGTCCCACTATTTTACTAGCTGGGTTGGTATATCTCCTTATATTTTAGTTATTGCTCAACACTGAAGCAGTTGTTCACCATTCATGATAAATATTTATCATATATAGTACAGTAGAATCCCAGAAACTCAACATTTTGTGTAACTTGACGCACACACGTGCACACAGTTGTCCCCACTCATCATAATCCAAGCTCATTCAACTGTTTAACCTCTCTGTTTGTGTAACTCTAGTGGAACAGTAGTGCTGTGGTGTTTTTACTATTGCATTTTATGCAAGTTCATTTGCAAAACTCGACATTTGAATAACTCAACATCATCTAAGTCCACATTTGGTCGAGTTTCCAAGACTCTACTGTAGTTAGTTGTCTATTTTTATGAACACTGTTGTTTGTTTGATTTCCCCTGCCTTCCCC
>CABFVX010000022.1:371302-449180 GCA_902151425.1 Timema shepardi
CCCCCCCCCCCCCCCCCCCACACACACACACACACTATTGAATTGGTTACATCTTAGTGTCGAGCAATATCGACCAAACAATTCTGACCAAGCTATGGGGTGAAAACAACTATTTACTTGTGTTTTGTAAACAAAGATGATGATTGAAGTAGATTTGATAGGTTAATTTATGTAAAGCTGCATTTATTGTAAATTGATGGAAAATGTTCTATTTATTTATATTTTTAGTTGGATTGGTATTTATTATAACTAGGCCTAGAATTTACATATTATACCTAAACTTATATTTTCATAAAAAGCCTAGAGAAAACGCAAAATTTATGTATGTATATGTTACAGTCCAAACTCGATTCCAGGACAGACTGGTTCAGACTACGCCGTATTGATACATCCTGCCACTTGTAGGATAAACCAATATAGCCTGATGTTTTAGGCAGTACTAGTTTTCTTCTTCTTAACCCATACAATGAATCGGCCTTGAACAGGCTTCATCATTCACAGTTTGCGTGCAAATGTCGTCACCTAACCTAACCCAACCCTCGTTTGGCCTAGTAAAATTGTAGGCTATACTAATTTGTCCTATGAGCTAGACCGAAATTTCGGGCTTAACGAATTTAGACTATGCTAAACTAAAACATCCAGAGGCTCTTAGGATGTATCAATTCGGCCTAATCCGGTCTAGTTTGTCCTGGAATTGGGTTTGGATGATAACATATATACATAGAACAAGTATAGTTTATGTACATATGTATTTACCTAGATCAAGTCTTACCATATTTATTTAATTTATAGCTAAACTATTTTTAAATACCTTATATTTACGGTCTTTAAAGTTATATAATGATAAATATGTACAACATTATTATTCTTCAATAAAAATATTTTTTTTAATGTTTCAACAGTGATTCGGATTCTGAAATTTTCATTTGAATTTAAAAAGTGGATTTTGCATACTGCCAATAAATTTCAATACATATCTTCTTGCTTTGAAAAGTAATTTTTTGATTTATGTTAATATAATTTTGTATTTTATTATTTTTTAACCTTCTCATATTACCATTTCGTGATTCAGGTAAAACGCACATCTTCATGGAACAAGGCTTGTGAGGAACTGAGGCGACACAGGGCTCAATTAGAGAAATTTGCTAACAGTTCAGAGGTGGAGGATTCCAGCTTCGATGATGATGATGATATAGACACAGTATGTGTTGTTCACCTTAATAGTGTAGTAAGAGACCACGTAAATAAGGTTGGTCCCTTGAATCCATACGGATATTCGAAATTCAAACATTTAAGAAAATCACCGATTTGAGACTCAAATCCTTATAAAAATAAGTTTTTTTTTGTTTTATTTCTCCAAATTTTCAAAGGAAATTTGTTTTAGAGCTCTAATACTGCTTATTGGTGGTTTAGAATCATTTATAATTTTAGGATGAACTAACAACTTGGACCCAGACTATTAATTTAACAGCTAACTGAATGTATGAATGAATGAATTATAAAAATAATGTTAACATTTAGTTAATATTTTTATTCATACTTACCCACTATATTTGCTATTTCCATCTAATAGTAAATATTGAGTTAAAAATAACACTTGAATTGGCTCGATGCTGACCCTTGTCAAGAAATAAAAATAATATCAAACACAAAATTTTAGTATTCAAATTTTATTTTTGAACCAAATTAAATTGTTTCTAGGAAAACGAGGAGTCAATCCCAAAACTTGTCAATGAAAGTACCACGGTGCAAGTTCCTTTTAATGATGATGAGGATGATGATGAAGATGATGACGACGATGAAGAAGAGGAGGAGGAACAAGAGAATGGTGCAGAAAAAAAACAATTTCACAAAATCACTCCCGAAGATGACGAGCCAATCAGTTCGTCTAGTAAAAATATCAAAGATTCGAGGGTAATTTACTTTAGAAAATTTAGTTTTTACCATTGTTTAAAATGCTGCCTGATTTAGCACATTCAACATGTAATTTAAAAAATAATTGTTTGTGCTGATAGACATTTGTTAACTTTTATTTAGATTTTTTTTTTAATTTGTATTGAAAATGCAAAATAAAAAGGGGGTGTTGAAATTGAAGCCAATAGCTGCTGACTAAGGAATATTTATTTAGCGTCTTTACTCGTTTGGGTCATACGCTTAATTACTAGTTACGCTAAAGGGCTATTGATTGGGAAGGTTGAATATAGAGGAAGTGAATTTACATTTGTGTGGAAGGAGAGTGGAAAACCACCCCAGTTCGCCCGAGTGAGTTCAAACCTTGAGCTCTCTGTCCTCGGCAATCAAGCTCAACACAAAACTAACATGTTAGCTAGCATGTTCCCTATGTTCATAATTTTATAATTGGATATTTGGATTTGTAAAATAATGGGTTCGCCCCAACTTTAATGCTGACCTTGAATTTTTTGAAGTTTTGCACCACCTTGTCTAGAAGTTAAACTTGTGATCCTGCGATGAAGAAACTCATATAAATGAAAGTATTTTAATAAGTATTGTTTGTGCTAAAATTGTTGAAAAAGTTGAATGCTGTGTTCGTTCATATATGTCAATTTGCCAATAATTGTCAATTTGAAATGTATTTAAGTTTGGTTTTTAGAAAGATACCAACTCTCAGGAAGACGTAGTGTCATCGTCTTGTAAGGAACAAAGATCCCGTACACTGTCTACCCAAACGCCTGCTCGATGGATGAAAGCACTCTCAAAAAATGAAAATAGCAAGTTTAAGGTAAATATATCGAGTGTGGAAATTTAGTAAGAATCAAGTCAAGTTTGAATGCGTTTCTCAAAAATCTCTCGAGTATTGAATCAAATTGAACTTATCTGGAATCAATATACGATTTTAAAAATATGAGATTAAGAAGGAAATAAGTATTAGCTTTTTTTTTCTTTTAACGAAACACAACTTAGTGTGGAGTTGATCTCTTACGGAGTAATACTCACCTTATGGATACGGAGTCTGTAGATGGGGCTTAATAGGTTTGTCCATTATTTTTAACTAAATCACTAATTAGCATATTAATAGCTCTAAAAAAAATTCTTAGGGAAAAGACAATCACACGTTACACATTGATGCTAAGTTACTGTACGTGTTTTTCATTGAATCGATTCAATCTCTTTAAAAGTAGTAAAATAACATATAAACTGTGGTTATACAAAATAAATTAAAAATTTACTATCTGCTAATAATCTAAACTATGCTAAATGTTTGAATAACTAAAACCACAATTTAAAATTGACATGATTTGGTTTTCATGACATGTGTTTTAGTTGACTAAAGAGTCTGAGTTGGAAAAGCAAAAGACTCTGGATGCTGATATGAAAAACTTGGAAGAGCGCCTCAAAGCAGAAAATGCAGCACAGTTGAAAGATATCATTGAAAAACATAACCTACTAATATCAGAAACTAAAAGAAAACATAACCAACTAATATCAGAAACAAAAAGAAAACAATGGGTAAGTGACAAGTTACATTTTTGTTGTTAAAAGTACTACTTGAAGACCATTACTTAGTTCATGTTGAGTAAATTGTTAGTTTCAAAAAGCTCCTGATTATAAACTAAAAATAAATACATTTGAAAATATATTTACTTTACCGTATGAATTGTCACATTTGAATGAGTATTGATTTATAGACTAGCTAACTTAAACAACATAGTGTTCTTTTCAAATAATGCTTGTTATTGTATTAAATTTCAGTGTTATAATTGTGAATTAGAAGCAATATACCACTGTTGCTGGAACACAGCGTACTGCAGTATCGAGTGCCAACAAACACACTGGCAAAAAGAACACAAAAAAGTTTGTCGGCGGAAACGTTGATTTGGTAAGAGAGGTGTATTTTAACTAACAAACTTGATTCAATTAAAGAAAAATCCTCCAACCTGCTTTGATGGTCGCTTTGTCTAAGACTTCATTCTCATGTTAGACTAGACTACTGATGACAGGAAGATTGGGGTTTGAATCTCATGTGGTTTTCCAATTATTTTTTTAAATCTTCCTCCGTGCAAATGTGCGTTACACTTCCTTTATATTCAACCTTCCACAGTCCTAGTTCATTAGCCTAATTAGTACATATGTTTATAACATGAACTGGTAGTAAGACATGGTTTTAAAAACAATAGTTTGCAGTTTAACCATCATCTGATTAGAACAGGAAGGTGCCATCTATGTACCCATTACTGTTCCTATTGTTTGTATTAAATTTTCCATGAACTTGAAAGTTGGTCTTCTCTAATATAAGTCTAGTCTGATCTAGGATAAATTATGTGTTGAATAGAGTACTCTCTATTAACCTGGAAAAGCTGTCTGTGGCAGTGAAAGCTTGTTCCTAAAAATATGTTTATTAGTGTTTTATCATTCAGGTAAGTGTTTTCCTATCCCCCATGATTTAGTTAATAAATAGGGGTGTGTGTGATCAAGCATTTTTCACTATGAGAAACATATAAAAGGGGCGGCGTAGTTAGTTAACCCGCTAGTTTCATGTTGCGCCAGACTGCCGAGGACGGGAAGATCGAGTTTTGAATCTAAGTCAGGTGAATTGGGAGGGTTTTTTCCTGAATGGTTTTCTACTCTCCCTCCACGCAAATTCGGGTTCACTTCCTCTAAATCCAACCTTCCCAATTCCCAACCAATTAGCGTAATTAGTACTTAAGCGTATAACCTGGACGGATAGTAAGGCGCGGTGCTAAATAATAATAATAATAATAATAATAATAAAGATTCTAAATTTTCAGAAATAATAAAAAATTCCAATCTAAATTGGTCAAGTTTTGCAAAGAAGGTGCATGAACAGGGTTATGTTTAAGCCTTGATGCCATTCACAAGTTATATTTTGTTTGTCATGTTTATTACGCCATAAACAACAGAAAGAGTACATTTTTTTTAATAAATTAAATTACAATTTGGTCCCTTTTTATGATGTTGTTACTCTTCCAACCTCACAATTCTATATTTATTTTACCATTGGTTTAAAATTGGTTTTTTGAAGTCAAGGCCTTAGTAATTGTATTTGAGAAACTTTTATGAGATTTTTACGGGTTTCGAATACCATAGGATCAAGAAATTGAAGATTCGAGCATCTAATCAAAATAGACTCATGTAAACTTTTCTCTTCGCTCTACTATCTATTTTCTTTATTTTTTTCCACACAATTATTAAATATTATCTACCCACTAAAGTGCCATAAGTGTTGTAATTAAATTTTTTCCGTGTCAACCTTCGAGTTTTACAAAATAATATATATAAATAATCGATCATCAATTTATGTTTGGACCAAATGATAATAAACACCGAAACATGTAGTCATAGAAGACTAAACTATTATCAAATAAGGAAAAGGGAATAAAAATAAAGAAGAAATAATTTTGTCAAACATGACTGCTTGTAGCAAGGACTATCTCTATATATTAATGTCCTTGCTCGGACCTAGCATGAAAGCTTTTAAAGGCTGAAAAGAAAGAAATTATCTAAATCAAAATTAAAGTAGCGTAATGTGTAAAAGTAGATATCATGATTTTTATTGTTAACCCCCCAAAAAAACCTAAGTGTGTGTGTGTGTGTGTGCGTGCGTGCGTGCGTGCGTGCGTGTGTGTGTATACAAAAGTATTTTCACAGATTAAGGTTTTTTTTGTTTTTATATATATATACATACACACTGTGATCCATTTTATACCTTTAAAATCATCAAAAACTGATATTATTTTTATAAACGGCAGCCTGGCATAGCACAATTGTCAGTGTTACAACGTTGAAAATTATATTGCATGACGTGGTATTTGCCCAATTACAAAGAAATTGTCTTTATTTTATTTTTTTTAAAAAACACCTTAAATTTGTGTTATTCACATGAAAACAATAGAATTCACATACAAATTTGCATTATCACAAATGATAATTTTGCATGTCCCTAGTTATAGGTAATATCGTTACGACACTTATGCACAGACACATTAACAATTTTACACACACACACAAACATATATATTTACAAGTGTACTGTACATACGAGTCAAAAGTAAATACTGTATTCAAGGAATGTGCGGTTTCTCGCATGCAATCAATAGCACAATATAAACTAAAAGCATTTGCCAGTAGGATAAACAATAAACAGACAACAGTTGAAGTGACAGTGAGTCGAAGTTGTCATGAACTAGCTCGCGAGGGGCAGGTGCCAGATGGAGTCACTGAGAGGATGTGATGTGTCAACATAAACACCCAGTTTGTAAACTGGTATTGGCACTTGGCAGAAGCAAGGGAACAAGCCCATTTGGGTATCATGTTGTAGGGGGGTGAGCCGAGGACGATACATTTCCATGTGGTAAATGAAATATTAAAATATGAAATACAATTGAAAATAAAAATTGCTGTAATGCCATTCTAGGCTTAGGCGGGCTAGTGGGAAATCTGGCCCTGAGGATGGATGATGAATTTGTTGCGACATTATTTTAAAACTGATGGCAAACATTTATAAATATTTTGTGGGAACTTGGCTTTATAATCACTTAGTATGTTTTTGTTATATTTAAAAAATGAACGTTTTATGTTGGTTTGAGCGGGTTGAGAGGATAAGTGTGACTCGAGGGATGAAGGTAGAGTGTGTGTATCAAAGGGAAGAGGTAGACAATGTAAGATGTCTTTAAACGTGGTAGAGAAATCTGTGAAAAAGAGAGAAATCAAGAGTTTTGAGGATACAAGAGCATGTATGACTCGGTGTGTTGATGTTGTTGAAGCGAATGGAGTATGCAAGGTTAAGGAAGTGTGGAGAAAGTTGGTGAGGATGGATTAATTACATAGTTGTTGTGGTTTTTGAGCTATATGCACAGTTTCTTGCCTACCCCATAAAGGAACGGTGTTATTGGGTATGTATTACATACATATATTAGCTCGCATACTTTTGTAAATAAATTATTTTTTTATTATTATTTCAGGTGATGTTGATCCACCATTCGTTAAAATTGTTCATCAGCAAAGGAGGGATCAAACTATTTGTATATGTTCACAGGGTTCATTTTCTTATGATATTGCCATAGTTTTTAAACACTTCTAACTAAGCTGTATAGTTTCCACTTTAGATACTAAATGTTTGCTACAATAGCAATCCACTATTTAAACGAATTGTTCTATAATAACAAATTCAAGCTTATAATTTTTTTTATCATCAAACAAAATAATTTTTTTTAGTATATTTGTTTATAAATAAGAAAAAGTTACCAATCATCTAATGATGATACTCCTTACTAGCTAGTGGGTCCCATAATTAACAATACTAAAGGCTGATTTATTCAGTATTTAATCTCGGTGACCAATTTCTAAGACAATTTTCATTGGGCCAAATGGGCTCAAACAAAATATATATATTGGTTAAAAGTTTTGATTAATTAGTTAGGAATTATTAAGTCATATTTTGCTCATTGCATACATGGCCAATATTCAAACTTTGATAAAAAATACCTATGGATCTAAGCTGTATTTTTTTTTATTTGGTTACACAAACACATTACATACAACCCCTAAAGCAGGTTCTATTTGTTCTACTGAACCTTCAAAGCCACTGAACCTCAAAGATAGTCAGGACTGCTAACCACTAGATATATTGCTTGAGTAACATCATCCTCTAGTTATATTCCTATCCATTGAGGTGACTATATCCTTATATTTTTTAAATAAATATATTAAAACTTAATAAAACTTCCCATAGTAACAATAATGGTTTATAATACATATTTTGAACCCATTGATAAAACTTGTTTAACTTGAGAAGTTTTAAAATTTAAAATTAAGACTTAAATATATTGTTCTATATATATTGGAAAGATGCTGGAATACTTCATTCCAACATGTTTGGGCACTTATGGTGCCATATTCATGGAAACTGCAAAACGAAATTTAAGAAGCATGAAGATGAATTAAAACTTAGAAGTTAAACAATAAGTACGAGAATTACTGTTGATACAATTATGAATTTGTAAAAAAGAAGTTGATGATGAATTATTAATTTTATATTTAATGTTCATATTCTGACATGTTTTTTTACTAGGAGTAAATCATAATCATATATTTTGTCTTGTAACATCACTTTATTAAATCTACCAACCTAGTAACTTTATTAATTAATTTTTTATATATATTTTGAGAACAATTTATCTAAGTCTTAACTTTTAATGATATCCACTCCTTACTTTAAACCTTTTTAGAATGTTTTCTAAAGTGTTTAGAGGTTTTATTCTGCTAAAAACTGAAAAGTTCAAGTGTTTTGTTGAAGGTTTTTGCATTTATTTTAATTATTTTATTACTTATATAAAATGAATTTTTATATTATGTTTTTTCTATATAGTATAAACCAATCTTTGTATTTGTATGTTTTCTATATGCTATTTATAAGTTTGTACACAAACTAGAACTAATAAATAATTAATGTACACAATGGTAGATAAATCCACCGATTGGCAGTTTGTATTTGGTAATTCAAAGATTCAAGTGGCTCATTACAGTAGTTAAAACGTTTAGCCGGTGACTTTAAAGTTGTTGGCATCCTCATAATTTAAAAATGAATATAATACAAATATATGTTAGTATTAAAATAGTATAAAAATTGTATATTAAAAGTATATCAAGGAGAGTTAATTTCTCAAATGAAATCACATCTCTAATGTGAAATTTTGATTTTCTTTAAATGTAACACTGAAATATTTAATGAATTCATAAACGGTTCTATTCCCTTAGTTTGTAAAGATATAAGACCTAAAATATCTTGGCTATCATTTCTACGGACACGTTATAAGATTTTCGACTAATTAGAAGGTGTGAGCTTTTTTTNTAAGAATACCATGACGTCTTTGTTAAAATAAAAGTTTTGTGGCTGAAAGCTCCAATCTTTTAGAAGGAACATTTATTTATAAAGAAATAAAGTACCTGATAACGAGTATTACGTAAGCACCTTAGCAGGTAGAAGAGGGTTCAAGTTTTGTTTATTTTTGCTGACAAGGGGGAGTTATAACGTTGTTACAAAAGACACAGAGACTGGGAGAATGGTGCAGTGAACCAGTCACCTCAATTTATAGTTAAAAGTGTCAAGACGTGGATTCAAAGGACCTTGGTCATTAGATTAGAGGTAGCTTAGAGATTTTTATAACTATAATAATTACTCTATTCACTAATATAACTTTTCTTTTTTTTTAATGTTACCTGTCTAATACAATAAATTTGATGTGACTATTTCACACCATTAACATACACTTTTACTTTAATAATCACCAGAAATCTTTAATTGAACAAAAAATAATTGTAGTAATTGTGAGGGGAAAAACTACCAAAAAATCTACATATATAATGCAAGCAAGATGGGGGAGAACAGGGTTTGCTTATTTTTACAAAGGGGGTAGGGTCCAAAATAGCCTAAAAGGTGCCTACATAATACTCGAATGCCCCCTAAATCATGCTTTGTATAATAATTCATAACTTTTTAAAACATTTTTATACTAGGATTCTCTTGTATGAAGTAACTTTTAGATAAATTTTTTTCCGCAGTAACATCATTTTACTATGTTATTAGTATGTATAAAAAGTGACAGTTACAGATCTCACAAGAAAATGTATGCACTAATTAAGATTTGATTATTGTTATGTCGAATCTTGCTTTATATTAGAAATTCACCAAGCTTTATCTGCACCAATTTAATCTAAGGGAATAGATTGAAGTTAGTTTTAAGGGTCTTTATCAACAAATACCTTAAGGGGAAGATGGGAAATCACACCTCACTGCGACTGGTCAGAACCAAAGCTTGATTTCACATCTCAAAAGAATGGTCTTGTACGGTTAATCCCTTTGGTAAAACCTCACTTGTTAATGTGCCATGTTTCTCCTGTGTGCAAATCTAAGCGAGTTTTATGTAATGTTGACTGCACTCGTGTGCAGGTTTATTACAAATTGCTTGTATGATTAGTGTAGTTTTTTTAGTTATAAGTTATTTATAATATTTATAAATTGAGATTTTATTATAGTTAATATGAATCATTATTTTATTTGTTTATCAGTTTATGCAAATAGTTTCATGAGGAAGGAAGCATTTGAATTTCAAAGGTAATCAACCCGCATTTGCGTGGAAGAAGAACGGGAAACCATTTAGGATAAACCGCCCTCGGTAGACCTAATCGGTATTTGAACCTCGATCTCCTAGTCTTAAACAGGTCATTCCGTGATGAGAGTGACACCATAGACTATTCAGCCACTGAAGTTTTAGTACCCCTTATTTGGAAAAAAAAAATTGTAAATGTATTCACTAATTTGGAAACATTAAAAAAATTTGAGTTATTTGACAAGTTTTTATAGAAGATACTTGTCAAATTTGAAGTAAATTAAAAACAAAATTTAAAAAATGTAGAGATAAAGCTAAGTCAAAGTTATTGTTTTTCTCACCCGCCTCGGTGGCGTAGTTGGCTAACGTGCCAGCCGTGTTGAGCTCGACAGCTGAGGACGGGGAGATCGAGGTTCGAATCTCGGTCGGATGAACTGGGGGTGGTTTTTCCTAAATGGTTTATCACTTCCTCTAATTCATCCTTCCCAATTCCTAATCCATTAGCGTAATTAGTACTTAAAACGTATAACCCGAACGGGTAGTAAGACTCGGTGCTAAATAATAATAATAATAATAATAATAATGTTTTTCTCACTGTGTCTTACTATCCATCAAAGCTATTCACATATAATTAACACTAATGGGGTAAGAAATAATAAGGTATGATGCAAAATAAATGTTTCCACATTTCCATGAAGGGAAAGAGGGAAACACTTTAGGGTGAATCACTCACATTACATCCGGTATGATTCAAACCTTACTTCCCTGTGACTGGCAAACCAGATTAGACTAGCTTGATGTTAGTTCTCAAGCACATCAATTTATGTTTCTTTAAGTTTTAAATAGTTAATTTTAATACGTGTATTTAAATGTAAAACAATATTAACTAAATGTATACGTCCTACAAAGGATTTGAATGTTCTAAACTTGTAAAATGACAAGTAAATTTTGAATAGCTTTCAAAGTTTAAATTATCCACATTCGATGAGGTGTGACAGGCCATTAAATATTTGTCACACATCTTTATATCTAAACATACCTTTTTAAGTGACACTTGAATATTAGTAAAGTCATATTTTACATGCATAAAATAAATATGCTTTTATTATATATTAATATAAACATGTTCATATCCTCTTTGCTCCACTCAAAACAGTTAAGTGAACACTAAAACTTATAAACGGGAAAACAGTTTTCCCGAAAAAGTATCTTGCCATTGCAATCATAAAAAGGGTTGTAGCAGGAGATGAATAACTGCATTCACTATTATACAATTTTTAAAAAAAGACCATTTATTGTTATTGTTTTCTAAATTGTGTCTAACAATTTAATGAATTGAAGAGTCAACTCAAAACTATAGTGTTGTCATCACTAAAAGTCTCTTGCCTTAAATACATCTTCTTTTTCTATTGAGGTTGATATTTTCCTTTCATCTTTAAAAATAAGAGTTTGTTAAAAGCTAATGTGTTTAATTTTAGTAATTAGCAAAGTTATTTGCTCAGAACTATTAAGGTCTATTTTATTTCATTTTTATTTTTCAGAAACCCATTCAAATGAAATGTTAATAATGGGTATAATAATAAATCTTAATATCCAAAATCACAACATTTAAAACATATTTGAAATGTTACTTCACTAGCTGCAGAATTGTTATTTACTTGCCGAGATCTTTTCAACTTCAAATGTAGAAAGTTTAAAATAACCTTATAAAGATGTAATCTTACAAAACAACTTAACTAAAAGGAAATGCATTTCTTCCTAATTATTTTTGTGCAATCAAAATAATAACTAATAAAAGTTGTATTAAATAAATAATTCTCATTTAATGCATTTGCTAGTGAGGAATACAAACATATGAAGGGTACAGGGAGGAAAGGAGGAGAGGCTAACTTTTTTACTCAGATTGAGTCAGTGCTGCCATCTGTTAGACAATCACAAGACCTTTCTAATGCACTTTATATTATGGCTAAGAGGTCTCTCGTATTTAAACTAGTTTAAAAATATTTGCTGGTGTCCTTATGGGGTTTGAGATATAAAAGTTGTCCTGGAAAGTGTGTGTTATGTAACTTTAATTTCTCTCCCCCCGCCCCCCCTTTCACCCTAAATATTTAACTGCAACAGTTTAAAATTTAGTCTCTATCAAAGTAGAGTAGACTCGCAACTATCCAAGACCCACTTATCTGAGGCACTCATTCTGTCAAATTGTCCAATTTTAACACAATATTTATATAGTTAAATGGCTTATACAATAGGTTCAATATGCATTTGGTAATGTAATATGTTTTAATAAATTAATAATTTGAAACTTATAAAATGAACACAAATCCAGTGTGTTCAGTAATTTATAACCTATAAATCCTACATGATCTGTATCATCTAAGTTTTTTCATATCCGAGGTAGGCTCTGTCTCAATTACCTCTGTTAACCGCGAGTCTACCATATTTAAAAAAAATTATTTACATGCATGATTATATTATGTTTGTTTAAATATATTTTTAAAACCTTTTTACTTTTTTTATTTGTACAATCATCATTACAGACCTACCTACTTCTAGAAATTGAATGCTCACATTGTTATTTTTTGTAATTTTGACTTTTTTTTAAAAAACACATGTACAAGACTTGTTATAGTATACATTTTTAACATTAGTATTATTTTTGTAAGTTATTTACACATAATATGGAAATGTTATATTTTGGTAGTTTCATTACAACAGCAAAACATGTAATATAATTAGTGTATATTTGTGTATATATATTGTTTGTTGTCTTGACTTTTTGTGGTCATCACCAGGGCTGTGGCCTTTGACTCAGACTTTTTTATTTTTCTACTATCTGAATCTTTCATAAATGGCTAGTGTATATTAATCAGTAATAACAAATTGACTGCTTTAAAAGGCTCTAATACATATTACTACATGGGAAGCTTCTTTGGCATAGTGAATTTATATTGAATACATTTTTCAATCCAAATTACAAATTTCAGTCATAAATAATATAACAATATTTTATTTTTAAAACAAAATTTTTTAAGCAGGAGCCTGGAGTCTGTATATTTTTACCGACTCTGACTCTCAAAATTGCTTCAGACTCCACAGCCCTGGTCGTAGCTAAAGGGTTTATCATATATTTGTAAATTTACTGTGTATTGTTAAAGAGAAGTTAGTAAAAGAAACTTTTTGTTTTGCTATGCCGTGTGGAAAGTGTTGTTATACATTGTTTTGCGATACTAACCAAGTATGATCATTTCTGGTAGCTCACACAGACTGATATCATTAAATATAAAGAACTAATTGATAAGTGAAGTAAACAGATCATTGATTGTTAACAACTATTAAAACTTTGATATATTTTAATGGTTTACTTAATAGTATAAATAGATGTGTAAATTTGTTTGTTTTTTTCAGCAGACACACTGCAAATAATTATTATTTTTTGACAACTTATTTTTAGTCTCAGATTATTCAGTCATTTTTGTATTTAGCTATAACAAAGTAAGATTATTAATAGTTAACGATGGAAGCCCTTTTTTTATTTTTGCTATTCTTGAGCTGCATTAGATTGGACATATTTGAATAAATACCTATTAATATCCCCTATGCAATAAAAATGTAGAACAAGGGAAGATTATAAAATGTTGTAACTTACTCTATGGCATTAGGAACGCAAAAGTTCATTGCATCACTTACAAAAGTGTGCCAACTATTCTTATCTTGAGCTAGTTTTATCAAGTCCACCTCACTACATCCTGTCCCTATTTTGAGTTAGTTATATCCATTCAACCGCATTACACCCTATCCCTATCTTGAGCTAGTTATATCTATTCAACCTAATTACACCCTATCCCTATCTTGAGCTAGTTATATTCATTCAACCTCACTACACCCTATCCCTATCTTGAGCTAGTTATATCCATTCAACCTCATTACACCCTTTCTCAATCTTGAGCTAGTTATATCCATTCAACCTCATTACACCCTTTCTCAATCTTGAGCTAGTTATATCCATTCAACCGCATTACACCCTATCCCTATCCTGAGCTAATTATATCTATTTAACCTCATTACACTCTATCCCTATCTTGAGCTAGTTATACCCATTCGACCTCATTATACCCTATTCTGAGCTAATTATATCCAGTCCACCTCATTGCACCCTATCTCTTTCAGGCATATCCTCCCATTTACGTTTTGGGTTCCCATGGTGTTTCTCAAGCAATATCCTGAACAGGGTTCTAGATTATCCCATTCACACTGCATGTCCTGCCCACCGTAATCTCAGAGACTTGATTATCCTAACAATATCTTGTGATGAGTACAGGATTTGTAACTTAGCATTATATTTAACCTCCTTCACTCCCTAGTAGTCTTATCTCTTTTTGGGCCAAATTTCTTCTAAAGCAGATTATTTTCAAATACCCTAAAAAAAATGTAAGCTAAGAGACCACATAGTACACCCAAGATTAACTTTGTTACTTCTGTTTTATTGTTAGTTACTAATCTTTGAAAAGGCTAACATATCGAATAAAATCAAAATTAATGCATGCAAACAACTTTTTAGAGGGTGTTTTTAAAACACTTCCAGACTGTAATTGTTATAAATTTACACCAAAAAACCAACTTAATAGAATATCGGAATGAATAGTGAAACATAAATGCTCCAAATCATCAGAAAATAATACAAATAAATATTAATTTAGTATATACCATTATTGTATTGAAATTTTGGTATTTGATTTTTGTCACCAACATCTTTGTTTGGGGACGAGGATACATTGAAAAATGAGATGATTAAATAAGCAGCATCCTTTCTCTAGTTAAAAAAAACTATATTTGAAAATTTGTTGAATTCTCAAATCATATTTAGGAGCCACATCTCTAGTGACCTTTCCTAAATTTATCCTCACTTTGATAGAAATATGTGCCTGAGAGGTATTTCTGGTATTTTTCTTAAAATTGAGACAAACTGTTGTAAGCTTTGGAAAACCTTCTCTCTAAAGGTGATGCTTCAAAAATGTGATATTGTATTTAGAAGTACATAGTTGATTGAATATGAAAGAGAATTAAATGAGTTGTAGGTATTTATATATTTGAGGTGATGAAACCTCGCTTGTTCCACTGTCTCAAATTTTAATTTGTGAACCAATGCTATTTTAGATGGTATGCTAGATGAATAATTTATGTGGCCAATTATTTTATCCACAAAAGGTTGGCTTTTCTTGTACGTCATTTGCCATTGTTTTGCTAAAAATAGCATCACATTATGCCTCAAAATATTGTATTGTGTTCTGTAAAGATTTAAATTTATTCACAATAAAAACACCAATGAAATGTATTTTCATTACAACAATGTTTATTTGTTGAGTTAGCTCTAGAAAAAGACTCATTGTTTTCTGCATTCCTGTGAGTGTTTAGTTTTAGTATCAAATGAATGATTGTACCAAAAATGGCTTTGTATCCTAATAAATTTATCACTTATCCAACTTGAGTATTGCTAGAAATTCTCCCTCATACCTTGTCTCATTCATATTGCAATTTTGAATTTTATTTTTTAATTCCATTTTCATTTTAAAAATATGTGAAATATATTGATTGTTTTTTGTTTGTTTTTTATATGGGACTACATTGAGTGTTTTTAATCTCTATATCCTCGTGTCGATATTGTTTTGATATGTCCTGATAAAGATTCTGCTGTTTACTTACAAAGTTGTAATTTTGTTTACCCAATTTCTTTGTGACTATCATGAAACTGGTTTTTATGAGTATGATTAGTATTCATATATATTTTTGAAAACCAACAATTAACATCCACTCTCGAAACCATGGAAATTTTATTTGAGAAATAACAGTTTTAAACATATCTGCCATAGCGACAACTCGATAATCCTTTTGTATCGTAGCACTTATGGCTCATAATAAAAAATGAATAATTTGGAATATTATATTTTATTGCATGGCACAAGCCAGTGGCAATGATATTGATAAGATATCTTATGCAGACTGGTGTGCTCCCATTTGACTGCTTCTGTTATAAGTAATACACAGGGCTGGGCCGAAAGCCCACGTCGGGAGCTTGCTCGTGTCGGTGGCCCATAAATGGGTTGGACTCTGTGGGGCAGTGTGTTTAATCGTCAATGAGTGATGGCGTTGGCAGACCGGTGGGGCTCTGAGCTTTTGAGCTTGGACCCCTGGGATTCTAGGCCTTCGGGCCTAGGCTTCACCAGTCGTGCGATGAGCTATTTTAAAACTTTGGTGCTAACCTGGACAGTTAAGAGTGCATGGGCTAGAATATGGGCACCTCCACTTGTACTAACAATTAGTTGGAGATTTATTTTCCCACACGCAATGGGCGTACTCCCATTCTCATATACACGGCAAAGAGTGGAGATCGAAAGGTCACTTCTGGGAGCGGAAGTAAAGGGGCTCCGGCTACCACCCTGGATAGGTGGAAGGCACAGCCGCAGTGCCGGTCCAACCAGTGAATGACTGGTAGGGGAGGAGGCATTAATTCTCGCCTCCCTGGGTATCCGGCCTGATCTGGATCATCTCACCATTCTGGGTAGGTGATTGGAGCTTTAAAGGTACTGACTCAGAAATTGCCTTGGGCCTTGATGTTCAGGGGTGCTAGACTTCGCCTGTGAGCCATCGTAGGTGTCTTAGCACATTAGAAATTTACTAGTGAAATTAGGTTAAAACAATAATAAACTTACTCCAAATAACGGCACGAAGTGTTACAAAATGATGTAACTATATCACTTTTAAACTGCTTGCACATAAAAAAATCTTTAACATAGTGATACATATTTCATTGTGTACCCCTCATATGAATGGCTAGTTATACTAAATTTCAACCCCATACACTAATTACATTACCTAGTAATGGTAAACAAAACTCATTGAGCACGATTTAATTTAAAATCTATAATTATTTATACATATGTTAAAATGGTTATGGTGGAATTATCATAATGGGTCATTAATATACTTTTAACAAAATTCCAAATTTACTAGAGCAGTGCTTCCCATAAAACCACGACTCAATTTTTAATCTTTAGCTACCTATCACCTAACTTTAAATGACATAAAAGGGATATGGTGGGGTATTTTTGTATTACAGATTGTTTTATAAATTCCTTATTGAATATAATAGGTTTTTGAGGAGTGCAATTGTTTCTGGTGCCTGTTAATTAATTTCCTCAATGTGAATCATTTTAAGGCACAAGGAGTTTGCAATTTGTTTTGAAATTCTGTTTTTATTCATACCAATCACCACTGAAAATCCAACTTCACAGATGTAGGATGATGGGGGGGGGCCTTAAGCTTTGTTTTTTCACATTTCAAACTTTTTTCACAATCTACCAAAAATCTGCTTGGTATCCACAGTTTGGGAACTACTACTATGGAATCATTCAATATCCATAACATTTTCCTGCTTGCAGTCTTGCCCGTGACCCCAAAATTATGTGTGTGTATTAAGATCAGACATGCCCTCGTGTTTGTGACTTAGAGCCTCCCACATTATTTCAACTTAAAGATCTTATCTTTATTTGATTCCCAGTGATGTTTCTTCCACTAAAAAGTATCTTTTGAAAGAAAATAACTAAAAAATAATCTGGATTGATAAATAAAACTGGTGAATAATGTGGGGTTGGTTTATCTTGCAGCTTTATATACTAGTGTTCTTTTGTTGAAGTTGTGTCTTCTTTACTAGAGTAAAAATGTATTGCCATATCCAAGCAGTCTAACTGGTTTGCTGTTTAACTAGACACTCCTTCCAAATTGAAAATACTATTAGTGGTTTTCTTCTTTGGAATTTTCAAGTGTTGTATTTGAAGAAGAAAATATAACAATGTTTGGATTGTTTTTTATTCTTTTTAACAATAATAATTATGGAACATTGTTACAACCTGTTCCTACCATGTGAAGATTCCACAAGCAGCAACCGAATAAGAAGTTAAGTCTTTAAAATGAGCCTTGAAACTTGAAGGTAGGTAATTATATTGTAAATGTAGAGCTGGCGAACCCAAATGGGCTGTGTGATGAAAGAATCTTTGGGACGCAGAAAAAAGAAAGAAATTAAGATTTTTTTGTTTGGTAGAAAATAAATTACGCGTAAGAAAATATGGAGTTTCAGTAGATTAAAACTAATTAAAACTTACCTGCTTAACACTATGAGACAAACGTTTCTCAAGCCAAAGTATAATTAACATTGAGCACAAAGTGGAATCACATATATTGTATGATGATATAACTCTATATAAGGAAAACCTCTTTTCGCTTTATGGGGTAATTGTATTACATTTGGAAGAAGGTATAGGAAAGGTGGATAAAAACATAAAAGGGGGACGAACACAAAATGGCCTTAACAATGAAAAGAAGAACACAGTTCACACTTTACACTGCTGCCTTTATGTTATACCTTTTACATGTTCCTATCTATATGTCCTATCATTCTTTACCATTTTCTTTTTTCTCCTCTTTTGTGTTTTTTGATTTTCTCTTTTAGGAAGTTGCGGTGCGTGTTTCACACTCCTCCCTGATGAGTTCTGATAGAATGAAACCTAGGTCGGGGGATTGGGCGGTAACGATCTATTTTCTTTAAGAAACATCCATTACCTCTTTGTCCATTGGCAGCAGTGTAAAGTGTGAACTGTGTTCTTCTTTTCATTGTATAGGCCATTTTGTGTTTGTCCCCCTTTTATATGTTTCTATCCACCTTTCCTTTACCTTCTTCCAAATGTAATATATTTTATGATGTCATTAAATAATTTGCAGCCAAGAAATATCGCAAGATGAAGTTCTAGACTAGAGAGTCTTTTTGCAATCATATTTTTGTGTTCAATCTATGAATGATTCCTTCAGTTTAGTTTTTTTTTTTTTTTAATTATAAATAAACATCAAAGATAAAAAAGATCTNTTTCAAATAAAAATAAACATCAAAGATAACCAAGCTCTCAAAATACACTTTTTAATGCGCAAGCCAAAAAAGAATGAACAGCCATCTGGACAAAGTGTGAGGGGGGAGCACTATTTTAAGGTTTTGCCCCACAAAAGAAAATTTCTAGTTACGTCCTTGTTTAAATGACACAAAAAAAAAGTGTTATATTTATATGTTGTTTGAGACATAAAAAAGTCTAACTTATACAATAAATTCTTTGAAACTAAATAAAAAATCTTAGTTATTGTGTTGAATGGGCTAGGAACACACATAGTATTAGTTCTTTTTAAGTAGGGTTTGTTAATTTGGAACTTATTTAGAAATAACGTATTTTACAATAACCTTTAAAGATATAAGACTACTATATTCTTGTATAGTGATGTAACCAAAGTAAATGTTGTTATGTTAGCATTAAAATATGATTTAATTTTTATCTTATTTTTTAGAAGATGAATCTTGTTTATGGCCATTTACTAAGAGCTGAAGATTGATAAGAGAAAGTAAACATCAGCTTGGTTGGATAACATATTGTTTATATTATAGTGTGATTTTTTTTACCTCAATAAAGCTAAGTTAATAAGAGATCATTTATATTCTTTGAACTGACAAATTTTCTCTAAAATAAACAGTATTGGGGCACTTCCTCAACATTGTCATTGTAAAAATATATTTTAGCATGTTTATTGAGATTTTGTTTAAAATCAAATTCAATTGTATTTTTATATAGCAATGAAAATATTCTATAAGACCTCCAACAATTTTTAATTTAGAACACATGTGCTGATCCAAATATCACAAAATAATAATCAATAACGGCGGCGATTACAGCTCTCATATCACACTCACTTGTATCGCCTAATCGCTACAGCGCTTTGTGTTTGTATTGAATGTGATGTTAATGTCAAGATTCCTCTGACTGTTTTAGACTAGATATGTTCATACGCACCTAAAGATTATCATTTTACTAATGCATCCCCCTCCCCTGGGGCCTACATTCATCTTAAATTTTTACCAAATCATTTTCATCTCAAAAGTGCCTCAATTCAATGTGACGTTTCAGTATGTCCACAAGTCAGGTCATTCTCAATATATATTTTTGTTATCTATTTGAGATATTTAATGTGCACTTTCTAAACATACTGATTATATCAGTACACGAGCATTTCTATGAGCGAGAGGGAAAGGGCTTACTAATTTTGTAGGGAAAGGTATTTACACATACTTTCAGGGGTTCTTTTAAATGCCACAATCAACATGGGACTGACAGCTTTACTTCCCCTCCAAAGGAAGCTGTGCTACGAATTTTTATTGCTCAAGAAAAATCTGTCAACCTCAGATGGGTTTGAACCCACGAACATCGGGTCCTGAGGCGAGCACTTTACCCCAAGATCACTGAGGTTGAGCATTCTCGATATTAGTGATTGAAATTTGCCATGAGTAGTTCTGTTTCTCTCGAAGAACCAACATTGTTACATCTCATGTAATACTACCGCTATGAGTATGCAGTGTTGCCAACTCTATAGTCTCTAGCAATAGTACTTGAACCTGAAATGGGCTCTATTTTGACCGATTATTATAAAAGATTATTAATTAATGTAAAATTTGTTACTTTACAGCAGGGCCTCAAGATATTACTTTGAGAAAATATCCTCAAATTGGATTTTACAGATGGTGAAATTGTATCAAAAGTAGTTTCTAGATTGTAGAGTTAGTAACACTGTGAGTATGAAAGAAAGAACTTCTGTCCATTGGGGGATTGATAAGACAAAGAGGCTGGGGTAAGCTAGTTTATATTATAAAGTCACTTTTGTAACTTTTACCCCTCCTCCAGCCCTTCTCCCCAAAGCTAATCTAGAAGAAATGCTGATAATGGGAAAGGATGTTAGCTCTGATTGGACAAATGTATTTTTTAGCTGTGATTAAGGACCCATCCTGGTCATACCACTGCATACATTACACTAGTGAATTAGGAATGAGAAAGGTATATCCTTAGATGAGATGTACCCTCATTTGCCCTCATTTACCCTCAGAAAAATCCTCTCCAGTACACCTGACCGAGATTCGAACCACGTCACTGGGAATTTAGTTAAGCACAATTGTTACCAAATTTGATTCATTAACAATACTCATATATTATAATAAATGAATGATTCACTATGGTGGACATCCAGTCTAAATGTCAAGCTCATTTAGTCTGGTTTGCCAATGACGGGAAGACCGCGGTTTAAAATTCTGGCCAAGTGTTCTGAGGTTTGTTTCCCTTACATTGTTTTATAGTTTTTCTGCACGTGAATGCGGATACATTTCCTTTAACATTATTGCTTCCTAATTCCTATTCCACCAGCGTAATACATACGTATAGCTCGAACTTGTATTAATACGCGGTGAAAAAGAAAAGTAATGAATTGATATTTCAATTCTACATAATTATTTTCTATTATTATGGATGTACTGTTTTATTTTTTAATTTTGAGTTTTTTAACCCTTTCCTCACCCTCTTGGATACGGCCATGCTTAAAATGTAACAACGAACATTATCTGATGTTTAGTTTGTCAATGTAGGAGTGCGGGTGACACACAATGTTGTTACTCTAGATGTATGTACAGTCTAATTTTCATATGTAAAACCTTTTAGAAAATATTTATTTTTGCCGTCAGCGTTGATAGTATTTTTCTTTATTAATAATATTTTATGGGCATTTATAATCTATATCAAAAGTGATACTTAAAGATTACATGACTTGATGTATGAATACGTGAGAGCAAATCTAATAACTTTTCAAGTTGTCAGATAAGGCTCTTCCTATGATACTAATACTTAGCACCACGTCTTACTACCCGTTCGGGTTATACACTTAAGTACTAATTATGCTTATGGTTTAGGGATTGGTAAGGATTAATATAGACGAAGTGAACCCGCATTTGCATGGAGGGAGAATGAAACCCCATTTTAGGAAAACCATCCCCAGTTCACCCGAGTGAGATTCGAGCCTCGATCCTCCTCAGCAGTATAGCTTAACACGAAACTAGCGCATTAGCTAACAACGCCACTGAGACGGGTCTCTTTCTATTAAAATGGGACTGTGGCAAGGGCACAGGCACTCTTTAGGACTACACCACTGATTATCCTCCTCTCACTTTAGAACTAGATGTCGGAGTTCAATTAAATTCTCAATTTCTTATATCTAATAAATAAATGTACATAATATATTTATTTTCTAACACAAAAACAAAACTTTGAATGCTACACTATTTTTTGGCTTTATCTACAGGTTTTTTAATTTACGTTAGTTTTTATTATCAAATTGTTAAACGTTTAGAAAAACCTATAACATGAATTGAGTGGTATTCCTTCCACATTACTCTCACCCTTATAATAATTTACATTTACTAGTTTAAAGAACAATACAGCAACATTCCCCATTTCTCAAGCAGGTTTAAAAAACAATGAAGCAAAAGGAGTGGATTCACCTGTCAAACAGATACAACGTGTAGACCCACAGAGTGTCTACGCCTATCTTACTAAAAGGGTTTATCCATCGCCCACGACAACAAATATAATTTCCCTCTACAGTGCAGACCTTTCGTTGGCAAGAATTGTAAACTTTTTTTTTTTTTACAAACGTAGACACGGAAAAGCTTCCGTGGAGCAGGAACTAGAAGTTATTTTCTACCGTCAAGATCACCAAAGCACGACTAATACTTTCACACTAAGGATCTGAATCCAGCAGGAAAGCAGATTCAAAATCTCGACCAAGTCTTCATGGCCGCGATTCAACGTATAAGTAACTTGTTAGGAATCGGGTACATGGGCCGGGAATGTTTAATGATGTACGGACCTACATCTTTGAATGCCCTGTTTGTAAAAATGGGAATTTCTCTTCAAGTAAAATTACCGCTGACCTTTATACAATTTCGGTGCCTTCCATCAACATTGAATCTCAATCATTTGCTGTGGTGCCTTTCATGAGCCATGAAATTCAGTCAATTGTAGGACCTTCTTTAATCCCCGAACACCAGCCAGTTGTGACAACGTCATCCATTAAACCTGAACATAAACCAGTTGCAGAGCCTCACATTATCTCTGAACTTAAGTCAGTTGCACAGCATCATATTATCTCTGAACTTAAACCATCTACAGATTCTTACATTATCCCGGAACTTAAACAGTTGCAAAGACATCCATTATTTCTGAACTTGAACCAATTGCGAAGTTCTCCAGTATTCCTGAACTTACACCAGTGGTGGTGTCTTCCACTATCCCTGAACATCAGAAAACTGTAGTAACTTCCAAAGTCATGAACCAGATCAATGTAGATTTGATAAAACTTTCAGAGATCAATGGACTAAACCACATAGCAATGGCCATTACTTATTTCAGTAATTGGTCTAAAGCTCAACCTCTTACTGATATGCGCACAGAAACCGTAGTTTGGTCCCTTTTCGAGGAGATCATATGTTGTATCATGGTTGTCTAGACACACATTTTGATTATCAAGGTAGAGCTTTTGTCGATGCAGCTTCCACTGAACTACATAGAATGATTGGTATCAGATTGTTGATCACTTCAGTCTACCACCCTCAACAAAATCTCACAGAAGAGCACTTTATTTTGAAAGCATTGAAAGAAAAAGCTGGAAAGTAGCTTTATATTCTACAGGAAGTAATATTTGAACACCGAGCCACGGTTCACAGTTCAACAGGACATTACCCTTTCCACATATATCAAAGAAAAACCTGTACTGTTAACCGATGTCTGTGAATGGGAAGCTGATTACAACGTTAAAGCTAGCGAAGGTGAAGGATAACTTCAACTCAATATTAAATCCTATAGTGGAAATAGGAACGGTTTTATAAAACAATATAAAACAGTTAATCAAAAAAGCCCAAGGAAAACAAAGAAGAATAAATTTCAGAAGGCGCAGTGGAGGCATTACTTTTAACGTCGGCGATAAGTAATAATTGTAAGTAATCTCCGACGAAATGACCCCAAGAGTAAATGGAGTTGGATGCCATAAGATCGGCCAATATAATATTGCTAGACTTCATCCACACAATGCCGCATTTCTTATGTCCTTGAATAAACATAAACTGCTAGAAACCAGGCAACATTTGAATTATTTTTTTAAACTATTGTAACAACGATGGTACCGAATGGAGATAAAGAGGAAGATAAAAAGAGTAATGAAATAATAGCTGTACTGGCTAATAAACCAAAAAAGATAACTGAATTCCCAAACAGCTTCTTTTATCCAGTTGATAAAGCGTGGAAGAAAAACCAATGCGATTTTCTAAGCTAAGTTAACTCTCCCTAGACCTTCAACACAAGTGCCTACTTCTTTAAAAAATACTTCAAGTCAAGGCCGTAGCCAGCCAATATTTCGGGGTGGTTTGGTGGGCACACCCCCCAATTGCCAAAAGCTATAAAAAAATTCTAAATGATAAACAGTTCTAGAAGCTATCTGAAGTGGGTTTTTATACCAATATAGCCCTCTAGCTGCCGGAGGCTAGGACAAATTATAAATATTAAACACCTCTAGAAGCTCTTTATAGTTTTTTTTTATGGCAACAAAGCTCCCTAACTGCCGGAGGTTAGGAAACATCTATATATTTAGACACCTATAGAAGTTCTCTAAAACATGTTTTATGGCAACATAACCTCCTAACAGCTAAAGATTAGAAAAAAAACACCTCTAGAAGCTCTCTAAAGTGTTTGTATGGTAACATAACACTATAACTACCGGAGCCCAGGAAGAAACTATATATTTGAACAGTTCTAGAAAGTATCTGAAGTGTTTCTATGGCAGCATAACCCCCTAACTGCCGAAGGCTAAGAAAAATTATAGATATTAAACACCTCTAGAAACTATATGAAGTGTTTTTTATAGTAGCATAAGTCCGTAACTGCCGGAGGCTAGGAAAAATTCCAAATATTAAACACTTTTAGAATTTATCTGAAGTGTTTTTATGGCAACATAGCCCCGTAACTGCCGGAGGCTAGAAAAGTCATAGATATTAAACACCTCTAAAAACTATCTAAAGTGTTGTATATGGCAACATAACACCATAACTGCTGGAGGCTAGAAAAACTTGTGTGTGTATGTGTGTATATATATATATATATATACTGCTGGAGATATATATATATATATATACACATGTATATATATATACTGCTGGAGATATATATATATATATAAAACTGCTGGAGGCTAGAAAAACTTGTGTGTGTGTATATATATATATGTGTGTATGTATATATATACATGTATATGTATATTAAACCTCTCTAGAAGCACTCTGAAGTGCTTTTTATGGTAGCACAGCCCCCTAATTTGTAATTGTACCTTAATTTTGATATTGTTTGAACCATAAATAAATCTGTATACATGATCAGTTCATAAAATTTTGTAGGGGGTGCTGCACCCCCTCCCCCCCCCAAAAAAACTTACTACGGCCTTGACTCAAGTGACTGAAGACATCATAGGGGTTGGCAACTGCTGGTTTCGGCTCTTATCACTGTGTATCGCCGGGGATCAAAGTACCCACCGGGATTTGCGACATAAGCTTTTGATGTTTATGAAAGAAAATAAACAATCCATGACCCTAATAGAAAACGTAAACGACTTTGAAGACTACGCGAAGAAAACAGCAATGATTAAAGACCAAACATTGGCACCTGAAATTGAAATTTTTCCCAGTGACATGTTTTTGAAAACAGATATGTTTGTATTCCGCGATGGTTACAACTACTGGCAACATTTCAGTCTAACAGGCCAATTAACTAATGAGCCCAATAAAGCTGAACAAAGCCTTTATACCATGAATGTGCGCAATTACCATTTTATTGTAGTTGTGTCTGTGAAATAGGTTTTGTTTAAAAGTTAAAGCTATTATGGAATCTAATATGTATATTGCACACTATATGAGGGTTTTTAGATCATATAATTTACAGTGCACATGTCAACAATGCTATGTGAATATAATTGTGTGTAAAAATGCGAGTGTATTCGTTAAATTATCTAAAATGGGTGTTACAATGTTAGGGCCTATCAAAGATGTACAATTATAAAATGATAAAAGTGTTCGTAGAGAGCCTCACATGGTAGACTATAAATAAAGATGTTACAGTACTAAAGATTCACAACAATGTGATATAATTAATATATCTTGATATTAAAATGATAGTATGTTTGTGGATAGCCTCACATTCTTGGCTGAGTATAACGTTATGAAAGATTCACAACAATGTAAGATGACTGTATTTTATATTAACACGTTTTTTCCTAGTGAGCCTCGCATTGTAGAATATTTATACATAATCTTGCATTGTTGGGTGTGTTTAACGCATGAAATATCCACAACAATATGACATAACTGTATATTTATATAAAAATGTTAATGTGTAAGTGGAGAGCCTTACATTGTTGGCTGTGTATAATGTTATTAAAAATTCACAACAATGTGATGTGAATGTAATTTTATATTAAAACAATTATATTTTAAATGTGATGTGAATGTATTTTGATATTAAAATGAGAATGTGTTCATGGAGGTGCTCACATTGCTGGGTTTATATTACTAAACATTCACAACAATGTAATTTGAATACACTTTTATACTAAATGATAATGTGTTCCTAAAGAGCCTCACATTGTAGGATGGGAGTAATGTTACTAAAGATACATAACAATGCAATACTAATGTATTACCTGCTTTGATGGCCGAATGATCTAAAGAGTCACTTTCGCAATAGATAGACCTCCGATAAGAGGGAGATCGAGGTTAGAATACCAGTGGGGTGTACTAAGGTTTTCCCGTAAATGGTTTTCCACTCTCTCCACGTAAATGCCTGTATACTTAATATAAATTCAACCTTCATCAACCCTAACCCACTAGCGTAATTAGTTCATATGCGTGTTTAATATCCACCGGCTATCTTTCTGGATTGTGTATATTTTAATACCATCATTGGATATCGACTTCCACTTTCTTTCCTCTCTCCAAAATGTTATTTAAATCTTCTCATATACTCCTTCCCCTTCCCACCTCGACCTCCTTAGGAATAGTTTGTATGCGTTTTATGGTTTTTGCCGGTGCTAATTCGAGGGGAGGAGGGTCAGTGTTGATTCTGGCAGCATACAGGTAGTTCCTCTCGACGTCACGTGACACAAGAAAATGTTGGCATCGCAGGGAGATGACGTTTAGGTCGTCTATTTGCAGAACTCATCTGGGTTTTTTACAGGACACATTGGACCCTCTTTCTCTCTGTCCACCTCCCCTCATCCCCTCAGTTTCCCAGTACTTGACAGCGAAGCATTAAATAGAAATGTTGAGGTGACCCTACCGTCGTGTACTGCTTAGTTGAAGTCTTGGTGTCATCTTCAAGGGAAGTTATCGACTTTCAGACCGTTTTTCTTAACTTCCATTTGCTGCTGACCTACCTTCATTCATAAGAGTCAGTGATGGTAAATATTATCGATGCACGGTTGCAGAAAAGAAATGAACTGTATTTTATGTGTAATGCTTCGTCTTTGTAGTAAGACTACATTGGAGTCAATTTTCTTAAAATATAAATTGCCCTAAATGAGATAACAAATAAATCGTTTTAGATTTGCATAAAATTATTTATTTTTCAGTAATGTTACTCTGGTGTAATGTTACATAGTAAATTGTGTTAGTAACCAATGACTTGGGACTTGTAATGTTTCATGCCCGGAACAAATGTATTGTGAAGAGGGCAGCAAAAGAGTTAGTAGTCGCTGTAATTTTCTATAACAAATACGTTTAGAAAGTTGGTGTTAGGAAAATTCCGCTTATAGTATTAAGTTAACCAATGTCGAAAAATTATTTTAAAATGTATTTGCATGCATTGGTATTACTTCAAGTGCCACATTATTTAGTAGTGTCACTTGTTAGACGATCAAAGCATGTCCATTAAGGGCTGGTTGTATAAGGACGACCATAATAAAACTATAAAGATCTAAAGCTCAAGGCGTTACTAGTTGCTAAGGAGATATTTATAAACACAAGATGAGCATACAGAAGTTAGACTGTGTGATTGATTCAGTCATGTTTATATTTATAAATATAAGATGAACAGACAAAAGTTAAATTGTGTGATGGATTCAGTCATGTTTATAATTGTAATAAATGCGGTGATAAACACAAATCAGAATGTTTGACGGGTGCACAGTCAGGTTGACATTTATAAATGCAGTGTGAACAGACACAAGTTAGAATGATTGACGGATACAGTCAGGTGATCATGTTGGACTGTATTCATGGTTCTAGATGGCGTCACCTCGTTTCTTGGCGGTGTTCGACTTCGACAACACCATCACCGACAGTGACACCTTCTACACCGTGCATGAACACCTGCACACGGGCAAGATGTCTCAGGAAGCCAAGGATGCTTGCGTTGCGACGGGCAACTACATGCCGTACGAGCGCCTCGTCTTCCGCTCCATGCGCGACAAGGGCGTGACCCGCGCTCAAATCCGCGCCGTAGTCGAGTCCATCCCCAGCGTCCCGGGGCTCGAAGACGTCCTGCGCTTCCTCGAGAACAACGGCGCCGAGGTCATCTTCATCTCCGACGCCAATTCCGTGTTCATCCAGGACTGGTTAGACGCCCACAAACTGTCCCACACCGTGAGACGCATCTTCACCAACCCTGCCCACTACGACAAGGACGGCTGTCTCCAGGTGGAGGACTACCACGTGCAGGACACGTGTCAACTCAGCACCCACAACCTGTGCAAAGGACGGATACTTGAGGAGTACGTCAGAGAGAGGGCGGAACAAGGAATCCACTTCTCCAGGATAGTTTACGTCGGCGATGGGGAGAACGACATGTGTCCGAGTTTGCGGCTGTCTGAGAAAGATTTGACTTTCCCTAGGGAAAAGTTCTCTTTTCATAAGATGATCACCAGCAATGTTGATGGTCACGGAAAGAAGATCAAGGCTGGTGTACATCCTTGGTGTACAGGGAAGGATATTATTAACGACGACAAGGGCGTGACCCGCGCTCAAATCCGCGCCGTAGTCGAGTCCATCCCCAGCGTCCCGGGGCTCGAAGACGTCCTGCGCTTCCTCGAGAACAACGGCGCCGAGGTCATCTTCATCTCCGACGCCAATTCCGTGTTCATCCAGGACTGGTTAGACGCCCACAAACTGTCCCACACCGTGAGACGCATCTTCACCAACCCTGCCCACTACGACAAGGACGGCTGTCTCCAGGTGGAGGACTACCACGTGCAGGACACGTGTCAACTCAGCACCCACAACCTGTGCAAAGGACGGATACTTGAGGAGTACGTCAGAGAGAGGGCGGAACAAGGAATCCACTTCTCCAGGATAGTTTACGTCGGCGATGGGGAGAACGACATGTGTCCGAGTTTGCGGCTGTCTGAGAAAGATTTGACTTTCCCTAGGGAAAAGTTCTCTTTTCATAAGATGATCACCAGCAATGTTGATGGTCACGGAAAGAAGATCAAGGCTGGTGTACATCCTTGGTGTACAGGGAAGGATATTATTAACGCCCTTCAGAACGTCATCAACGTTTAATGACGTCATGGACCATGCCCAGCCATTCCATAGGTCATTGTTTTAAATGGTCTGCTAAGTTATTATGAAGAGGTCTTTCATCATCACACTGTCTTGTACAAAGAGATTTATTTACTATTTACTGTAGCATCGTCCATACAGGTAGGCAGATAATATTCTGTGTTCTTGACGAACACGATTAGGTTTTAATGTTATATTTAAAACTCGATCGAGCGTTGTATTGGGTTAATAAAATGGCATTAGTTGTGTTTTCAATGTTTTTGAAAGAACGTAAAGTGAATCGTTCTAGTCAAGTGCTATTGCTTTATAAATTGCTGCACATACTAAAGAGAGGGAACTATTATTTTTAAGAACCACTTTGGAACTTTTGGTTGAGGATACTAGCAAAGCTTTTCATCTAATGTTTATTTTAAATAAAAAATATACATAACCATGATTATTCATTGTGAAGTGAAAAACCAATATCCTTAATATTACATTTCATAATTTTGATTTCTTAGATTACGTAGTAAGTATCACTTCTAATCAGTGTCATTAAGGGAACTAACATTCTCAAAAAGAGGAACTTTTTCAAGTTCAAATTTCCCTAAATAAAATTAACTTCACTAGTTCATGTCTATAAAAAAGAAGAAGCTTAGAACAATTCTTTATCAAGCCATTGGTTTGGCCCCAAAAATGTAAAAAAGAAAAAAAAAGTTTAAGATTTATGTGCATCTGTATGTCAAACAATGGATTCTTTAGGTGTTTGAATACCGACAAAATGTACCTGTGTTGAAGGATTGAGAGGTAACAATCAATTTTCTTCAAAAGATATCCATTACTGTTTTCCAGTGGCAGCATTGTTAGGTGTTAACTGTACTCTTATTTTAATTGTACATTGTACAATTGTATTCGTTCTCTTTTATGTTTTTCTACCCATCTTTTCTGCGCCTTCTTCCATATATAGCAATACATTTTAATTGAACTTATTTCAGTCTACTACAACATTATAACATTAGAATGATCCTAAACATATATGGGTAATGAAGTGAACTGTAAAGACTAGCTAAAGATAGGAATATACTACACTCGATTCGCCACTGGAGTGGTGGAAACTGACCACTATCAGAATATTTTTTAGTGCAAACTTTGGTTGAAAGTCACTAATGTGAAAATAATAATTATTTTCTTAACAATGATATATTATTAATCAAAGGCATTGATAAATGTTTCTAATAATACTTCCATGAGAATTACTGTATAAATGTCTTTTTTCATAATTTATTGAAAGAACAAAATACATATATAAAATTATTGTGTTTTTTGTTTCATGTTTGTGGCAACAATATATAATATAGTGCATGGAATAATAAACTAAAAAGTATTATATTCACTCTTGTATCTTTTATAACTGGATACAAAAATAAACAAATATGTTTTTATAAATTAAACATTAGCTTCAAAATAAAACGCTTTATTTTGTTAGTTAATTAATATGCATAAACACAACAAAACACCGTTTGTATGACTTCATCAATGTCCTTCTATCTCAAATGTATTATGGGAACAAATATTCCGTTATGTATCTTCTGGATGTTAATGTAATGAAATAAAATACTTTTATTTTGGTAGTTGTAGTATATAGAGTAGGGAGGGATTGACATTAAACGGTACAATACAGCTAGTAGTACGCAGAAAATTTAACTTTATTAGATAATAGTAAGTAAGAAATGCAGAATTTTTTTCAGAAGCTAGTGAGGAAATAGGTTTAGAAGTGAATGCTGAAAAGACTTGGTATATGCTAACACAGAGAACACAGATTGAGGACGATAATTGAGATATTACAGCAAACTACATATCAGTTTATACGGTTAATGAATTCAAATATTTAGGAACAATTTTAACTATTGATTACAATGCCTTAAAATATGAGTGAAGAATGACCCTGGACACGGGACGATTCCTGGATAGCTCAGTGGTTAAAGCATTGACATACTAAGACAAATGTCCCGGGTTCGATTCCCGTGTCCAGGTGTCATTTTTCAATTTTCATAACAATACTAGATTGTAAATTAGGAAACGAACATAGTCGGGAAATGCTTGTTATCACTAGGTCAGTAAGTTGTTGGCGTCTCGCCTGCTGTCAAGAAATGTAAAACTTAGAATGCACAAAGCCATAATTTACTGGTTGTTCTCTATGGGTGTGATATATGGTTATTTACCTTAAATGACGAAAATAAATTTAGGGTGTTCAAAAAAAAGGATGAAAATAATGGGGAGTGGAAAATGCTACATAATTATGAGCTGCAATCTGCATATCCAATACTCATCACCAGACATTGTTAGGGTGATAAAATCTCGCAGGTTATGGTGGGCAGGCCATGCAGCGCGAATGGGAGTATCTAGAACCACGTTCAAGATTTTGAAGGGCAAACCCAATTGGAAAAGACTACTGGGAAGACCCAGACGCAATTCTTTTTTATCTGATCGTGTCATGTGGACTCTTTTTAAGTAGGTAATTTCGAGCACTTACTTTTACCTAGAGAAGTTTTATATGAAAAATCGATATTTTTGGAATTATTTAATTGTTGTGAGGTGTATCGGCAATTTTGTGGTAGTGAAGTGCAAGAGACACCATTTAAATTTTTTATTTTTCATCTGATCGGGTAATGGGAAGTTTTTTATGTATGACTGAGACCTTACTTTTACCATATAAGTTGACTATTAAAAAAGCCAAGGACAGCTATATTTTTTATCCGGTTGTGTGAAGTGAAATCTCTTTAAGTAGGTATTTCCAAGTCATTTATTTCACTAAAAGGAGTTTATATAAAAAAATCAATATATGTAGAATTATTTTTGTTTGTTAGCTGTATCTGGTAATTTTGCAGTATTAAGTTGCCAGATACACCATATGTATTTGCTATTTCTTATCTGATCGGATAATGTGAACTTTTTTTATAATCTAAGTATGACTGAGACCGTCCTTTTACCATATAAGTTGACTATAGAAGATCTAGTGACAACTATATTTTTTATCCGTTCTATATCATGTAAACTCTCTTTGAGTAGGTAGTTATGAGCCCTTCCTTTTAACTAGGGGAGTTTTACATGAAAAATCGATAATTTTAGAGTTATATTGGTTGTTTGTGAGGAGTGTCTGGCCGTTTTATATTATTGAAGTGCAAGAGGTACCATTTAAATTTTCTATTTATTATCTGATTGGATCATGTGAACTTCTTAATGTAAGCAAGTCCAAGTCCTTCCTTAAACCATATATATTTACTATAGAAGAGTAAGGGACAGCTATATTTTTTATCCAATCATGTCATGTGAGCTCTATTTAAGGATAGACCTGAGAGATGGAATTAGCTCAACTCAAGATAAGGTAGGTGGCGTACTTTTGTGGGTGCGGTAATGAACTTTCGAGTTCCTAATATGTAGGCCTACCACAGAGTAAGTAAGTGTTAGTACTTAGTATATAGATCGCGAGCGATCATAAGTGGGTACTTTCAGAAGTAGAATGACAGCCGGAAAATTATTTTTCAAAATATCTAACATTTTCCTTGTTACTTCCTTTATTTAAGTCTCTTCCATTGGACTCTCTCATGTGCCCGCCTTACGATTGGGTTTCACAGTAGGCCTATGTTGGTAGTAATCTTGATCTCTTCAAGTCCGACTCTTATTTCCACACGAAACAATTGGGAAAACCTGAATCAATTTCATCTTTGTTTTGATTAACATTCCAGAATCATTTATGATTTCATGATGTTCCTTCATTGTTGCCCTGCCCATAATTATCCTTTTTCTAATTTAATCTATGTAGTAGCATGATTTTAAAACTGTGGCTCTCTAAAAATTTCATTTACGACCACATTTATTTCAAGGTCTGTCGTGATGAATGCGAGATGAAAAGGAAAAGCCAATTCTGTTCAATCACGGCGGGTACCGTGGGTCCATGGATCAAATAACAAACGGCGGCGCGAACGCAAAAAAATGCGGGAAAGTACTAAAGATAGCTAACAGGCGACCCGAACACAACTTATTTTAGTAACATATTTCGCATTATGTTGGTAGCACTCTTTCGAAGTTCCGCTTACGATGTTTATAAACAAGTAGTAGTGATACGACCAAGTACACTTAAAATTATATGATACACATATAATTAAGTTGACAGTTAAACTATGATCGCATTAAATTTTAGGACAGTGGTAAAACACTGTGTAAATCTTGAGTGTCAAGTAGTATACTCTAAAACTTACTTTCTCTACTTCAGTAGTGTAAGTAAATACTATTCCAAACATTTCTTTAAAATTGCTCTCCTTAAAGCAAATTTGAACAATAAAATAGTCAAAAGTAAAAGCAATAATGCAATATACTTGCCAAATTATGTGTTAAAATAACCTGGTCCTACTTAATTTCAATATTTAATAGTGTTGCTTCAAGTCCGATTTTAGATTTTTTTTTTTTAATTCAAAAAGATCTGCATTATTTTAAAGTGAGGACTTTTATTTACATATTTAAAAAAAACTAATTTCTTTATGAATAATATCAGAATTTAATAAGATCAAGTTTTTAGCTTAGAAAGGTAAATTGAAAAATATATAAACACAGGTGTCTAGGCCTACATTATTTATTCAAATAGGCCTAGGCCTATAAAAATCACATTGGTAAAATTTATTTGCTGAAGAAATGTATGAATATGTTAACGCTATTTTAATTTTTAAATACATTATATATACCATTTTAGTAGGGTACTTATAGGCGATCTGGCCTATTTTATATTTTGGATTATTTATTATCATAGGTTTGAATTATTTGTGAGTCCCATTAAAAAAAAGTGTTTGCAATCTCTTTATTTAAGTATAAGCTTAGTCATATTTTGATAAGAAGTAGCATTTAGAATATATATATTTCATAAATATTGCTGCAATCAACATTTTGCTTAGTTAACAGTTCATAAATTTTAAAAATGACACCTTGACACAAGAATTGGAATCAAACTCGGGACTCTTTGTCCTAGCGCACCCATGAATCACCGAGATAGCCAGGATTTGTCTCTTGCTCAGGGTCATTAATCACTCATAGTTTATAAGGCAGAGCTCAGTGATAGAGCATTGGTGCGCTAATCCTAATGTTCTGGGTTGGATTTCCATGTCCAGAATTCATTTTTTCAAATATACAAATATGATACTTAGTGAGGTTATATCTGTAGCCTAACATTCAGACCATTTCTCTCCCAAGCAGGGCTGTAGAGTCGTTACACCAAGCCTTCAACTTCGGCTCCCATAGTTTTATACTCTCCAGCCCGTTCATAAATGGCTAATGTATATTAATCAGTAATAACAAATTTACTTCAGTAAAATGCTCCAATACAGGTGACTTCATGGGAATCTTCTTTGTCATTGTGAATTTATATTTAGCTAAATTTGTCAATCCAAATTATAAATATAGGTCTTATAAAAGCATAAAGTTGATAAATTTGTCAATCCAAATTATAAATATTGGTCCTATAAAAGCATAAAGTTAAAATAATACATTTTCCATTTATTGTTATAGTATTTATAAGTTTTTAATTTGAAGCTGGAATCCGAGTCGATGCATTTTTACAGAATCCAACTCTGACTGGACCACCCAAAATTGCTTACAATTTCGACTCCACAGCCCTGCTCCCAAGCTTCCTTATTTAAGTACAATTAATTGTACAATCATTTGGTGGTTTCCTTAATACTTATTAATGTTATTTCATAGGTAGGCTATTGATATTCTCAATAAAATGTGACAGCTGCAAATCACATGAATTTATAAATAAATATATTTAAATTTACAGTTATTTATAACTGTCATATAGTAGTTCCACACTATTTTATTCAGACTGTGCATGTAGAACTATTGATAATTATTTTGTCAATGTACTATTTACTATTCAGTAGGTAGCCGAACAGTCTAAGGCAGATTTCCAACTTTTCCTCGACTGAGGGCCGCAAAAGCTCTAATGGAATTGGCTCTGGGCTATATATGAGATTTATAATACCTAATGCCCAATATAGTATACAAACACATACCCATACTCATGCCTATGGCCATACCCACACCTATACCCATCCATCCATACATTACACAAGTAAAATTGTACTTACGACTTGAAACTACAAGGAAATTAGCAAGCATTTACGTCAGATACAGGAGCCTAATTTGTGATTAACTTCTGCAATTTGAAGTGTTCCAATATGAACTGGTAGGCCACTCACAACATACTCGGTGGCCGCAAGTGGCCCATAGGCCTGGGTTGGACATGCCTTGTTTAAGGCATCGCTCTCGTGTTATATTGGCCTTATGATGACTGGGATATCAGGTTTTGAATCCCTGTCAGTTCTACTGAGAGTGTTTTTTTTCCTAAATGGTTTTCTACTCTCCTTCCACTCAAATGTGGATCGATAACCTCTAAAATGATTTTTTCCTCATCCTTACCTCATTAGAGTAATTACAATTGATGTGTGCATTTAACCTGAACAGGTATTAAGATGCATTGATTATATATATATAATCAATGTTAGTAATAGTATTATGTATTAGTAATATATATATATATATATATATATTTAATTTAGGCCACTTAATAGTGAACACACTTGCACTTTAAAATATCATTGGAATCGCTGGCATTCAGAACGTTTGACCATGTTTGGATCCTAATGCCAGTACTTGTGTGTGTAGGTGTACTNCCCGCTATGGAGATTACCATATGAAGAACAGTTGCAGCATAAATACAATTGGGCTTTATCAGTTGTGAAGCAATTCACTACCA
Source organism: Timema shepardi (assembly GCA_902151425.1). Taxonomy (NCBI): domain Eukaryota; kingdom Metazoa; phylum Arthropoda; class Insecta; order Phasmatodea; family Timematidae; genus Timema; species Timema shepardi. Next base: position 407,679 of record CABFVX010000022.1, read on the forward strand.
AACTGCGCCTTAGTGAAAGAAAAAGTAGGCCTACTTCAAGAAGATCAAATTATTTTGTCCCCGTGAATCAAGTGAAAGCATCAGTAAGAAAATAATTAACTTATATTAGTGTAATTTGTTGAGGTGTTTCACTACCGGTAGCTTTGTTTATGGTTAATCAAAGAGTAATAATTTGCCAAAATTTGGAGACTGCTTGCAGGGGTGGACTGGAATGTTTATTTAAATTTTATAATTATTACTATTCATAAAAAAAAGATTAATAAAAACATGTAGGGATGAGGAGGTGGGGTTATGACATAATTGTGAGTCAGGAATTTTAGTAAATGATCAAGGTAAATCAGGGAAAAATTCGGAAACTTCATTGGTCAAATTGAGTAGACACCATACAAACAACATCAAGAAACAATAAACAGGAAGTTTTACATATATTGTCATCATATATATCTTCACAAATGATGTATCCTGTGCATCCTCAGACTTATTCACGGGAACTTTTAACTAAAATGTAATAATAACAAACATTTAAAATTGAATTGATAGTTTTTTTTAGTGTAAAATAGTCAACGCGGCCCAAATAAAACCGGCCCATTAGGATCCATCCCAGTGTCCTGGAGGCCTAGTCCCCCCCTTAATGCCTGATCAAAAACTTAAGGATAAAAAATCATTATCATTTGAACCAGTGCTACTCGAACATCTTTTAGGGCCACCACTTCCTTGGTTCCATAAACTCATCCCAAGTACCCCCTCACCTACTCTATAAAAACATTATTTTCAATAGCAGTTTGTGCTAACCACTAAGGCAGACACGATGGCATTAAAAATAGTAACATTTAATCACACATTTATTCAAGATTCAATTAAAGTTTTTTATATTAATTAATTTAACAGAATTGACTAACTTTATTGTTGACCTCGGGGTCCTAAGGATCCAATGTTGGTGAGTTCAAACCCAACCAGGGTCGACAAATTTTTCTTGGCCGATAAAAATCTGTAGCACAACTTCCTTTGAAGAAGAAGTAAAGCCGTCGGTACCATGTCATTTGTGGCATGTAAAGTAACCCTGGAAAGTATGTGAAAATACCTTTCCTGAAAAAATTGGTGAGTCTCGCTAATAGAGAGTTCTCATGTGCTGATATAATCAGTCAGTTCAAAAAGTTCACGTTAAATACCTAAAATAAATTAAATCAAAAATTACTAACTTTATCCAGTGATACCAGCTTTTCAAAGTCTTATAGTAATTTAGCAAATCTCTCAAATACTACATTACCTTTTAGTAACTACTTTGGTGTTCATTAAATTCTTTTGCGATGAATGAGATTGATGGAGTCACACCAGTTTCTCAATATCTGGTTTAAAGTTTCCTAATAGTAGTTTTAGATCACCCCTTCAAGCACCCACCTTCCCCTTCCAGATAATTCCACCAGCTGATACAGCCCACTTTGGGAATCACAGAGTTAAACCATTGCATTGTTAAAAAGGAATTTAAGTCTGTATTCATTTATCTACACTAGAGCTTACCAACACTGCATTTTTTTTGCTAAAAAAATTCTGGTTTGATATTTTACTTTGTTAGGACTATTATTTTGATATATCATATCGTAACTTACACATTTTGCATGTAGGCCTACTCTCTGAAACACAGCACCTTACAGACTTGTTTATAGAACAGACAAAACACCCAGTATCCTTTGACAACTAATTGAGCAATTTGTAAGGAAAAACCCACCAATAATACATTTGTCTGCCATTACCGGGAATCAAAACCAAGACTCTTGGCGTTATAGGAAGACACATTACTGACTGATCTAAGGCAATATATTGTCTACTGTACCACATTGTAAGTAGGGCCTATTTGCAGAAGGCTGACAACCGCCAAACATGAAAAATACTTTGAACATGAAATAAAATAAGATAGCATTATCAATCTTTTTTACTAAATTGATTTTTTTTTAGTTTGGTCACTAGCTTAAAGTGTCTATTAATTCATTGTATCAGATCTCACTATTACCAGGACAACCCAAACATAAATAAACAAGTGAAGTTCAATATGTAATGCTAGTGTATTAAAAATTAGACAGCAATTTGAATATCAATTTAAGTACAGTACCTATGTAGTTTTCTTTAGTTATTCTATCATCAAGTAGGCCTATCACTTTTATGAAAGTCAATTATTTCAATTTAATTTGTTTCAGCCACTAACAGAAGAATATCGCAACAAAGATGAATTCAATATTAGAACGGGTGTGGATGGTAATCCTAAGACTGTAGGTTTTTTTATTGGTAGCCCTTCTAAAGGTAATACAGTTTGTGTGAGAGGAACCAACCTAATCAACATAAAAACAAGTCATAAACAGGCTGCCCAGGTATTGTTTGTATTTTATATTATGTTAGCAGTAGAAATAAGTCGAATGTAACATTTTACTAATTAGAATCAGAACTTTAATTTCATTTACAAATCCTTGATCTCAAATTATTATTATTACTAGCACCATGTCTTACTATCTGTTCGGGTTATATGCACTTACGCTAATGTGTAATGGTAGGGTGATTGTGAGATGAAATGGAGGACCTACAGTTTAACATTGAATCCGAACCACTGTGGATGCCTGGCATTCCACACATTCACTAGTTGTGATTAATACACGTCTTCCCCGAGGTGAAGGAAGGGTTTGGTAATCAGAAAAATCTGTCCTGGGACCGAGGATTGAACCCCGGATCCCCAGCACAGAGGTCTGACACCTTACCCCCAGACCACTAGGCCACCGATCTCAAATTCAAATATTCAAATATATGCTCTACAAGTGGAAAAGAAAAGTTAAATTAGAGGCATCAGATATGCTTTTTTATTTCGCAATTGTCGCTACTCCCCTTATTGTGGACCAACGTGTCATGGACATAGTGGAATGGGTAGGTGGCGGCAAATAATTGTAGGATTTATTTTGATCTTGCTTATTGAACTAGATTAATTACTATACTAGTATATAGTAAATGTGATGTAGGTTTTATAACTATTTCTAAGAGTTTAGTAAAAGGTCCTCGTTCTCTCACTGTTCCTACTCAGAATTCCGTGCCCTGACCTATCTTCATTGTTATAACTCAAGCTGGTGTTGAACACTTGGCGCTGCACTGTTGCTATCTAACTTTGACTTCCAATATGGGTTGGAGTGTCCTCCGTACAGAACGGGGACTTAAGCCGTAGGATATTCTCCCCACAAGTTGGTTAAACTTGGTAGCTGAGTATGTAGGACTAACCCCTTAACAACTGGTGTCCTTGTCTGATCCCCCTTTCCTCAAAAGGTATACAAACTCGCTGTTTTGTACCAAAAAAGGAGTGTTTTCCCAGCAGTACAACCCACAAGCTCAAGGTTAGTCGAGGTGCAGCATCGGCATGCTCAAAGGGGTAGTAAAGGAGAGGGAGTCACGATTCCCCTAGCAGATAGCGATAGAGTGAAGAGGAGAAGTTAGAAGAACAAAACTGAAAGGCTACAAACTCTTTAGCTATTAGCTCTCAAAAGCTCTGAAGTGGTAAGAGCTTATATTTATAATCAATATTGCATTATATCTACATTAATAAAACTAAACAGTTTGTTAGAATCATTTTGTGATATCTACCTTACACAGAGGGCTGACATTTTTTAATTAGATTTTTCAAGATTTATTAAAAACTGAGTTGAAAGAACTAAAATGAAGAGATTTTTTCAGTCTGTCAGAAGCAAAGAAAACAATACTTTTGCTAGTTTTTAAATAAATGTTATTTTTACCAAAGGACATTTTTTTGACCAGGCGTATGAAGATTATATCCGCATTTCGGATCTACCTGCATGTCATGACCTTCACGACGGTGGTCATTGGCGCACTTTCATAGTGCGGTCCACGAGCTCAGGTAAACTCATGGCTACCGCTGTGTTCCACCCTCAGAACATGGAACATGATGCTGTCGAGGAAGAGGCCTTGAAACTGCGGGAATACTTCGTGCACGGGGCTGGGGCTCAGAGCAACCTATCATCTCTATACTTTCAACCGTGGTGAGCCATTTGTTTTCTTTGAAAAGTTGTTTGATTCAAATCTAAAACCACAGTGAATTTGTGGAATTACAGTGTGGTCGTTTGTTAAGTTACCATTGGTAAACATTTACGTGCCACTTCTGTGGCTCTCTATTGTTTTTGTTTGTATATTCTCGGTGATAGTAAGGCTGACATTTCAGCAATGATCACACTTCCCCCCTTGTACCTTGTTCTCAGCCGCAATGTTCGATGTACAAATGAAGTCGCTCCTTTAATGCTACTTCACGGGGACTCACATCTCATGGAAGACTTGTCAGGCTTTACATTCCGCATCTCTCCCGACTCGTTCTTCCAGGTAAACACACAAGCAGCCAGCGTTCTATATGAGACAGCCTTAAAATTGGCTAACCTTACGTACACCACGACTCTTCTGGACGTCTGCTGTGGCACAGGTACCTGCTACATTATTACAGAACCACATGAATGGTATTTTTGAATTACTAGGGTTGTCTGCTTGAGGGAGGAAAGGGGGCTGGGTAAATTGGGGCAGGTTCTATTAACTTCTCATTTTTCTTGTAGGTAAATTCTGGTGTATTTCTTCTTACCTTCCTCATTTACCACTTCTTAGATTAATTGGTTAAACCAACATAAAATTTCACACAAATTGTTCTAAGATAAGTCCATAATATGTTCTTTTACCAGCATGTGTTGTCTAACAGTCCAAGGCGTGACTCTTACATTAGAGTGGATTGCTGGTGATGATATAAGGTTTACACTTGGTTTAGTTTGTTTTTTAGCACTGCGTCTTAATATCTGTTCAGCTCATACACATTGACCCACATTTGCATGGAGATAAATACGAAAACCAAACCAGTACACCTGAAGAAGGTTCAAACCCTGATCGCCCCATCATCGACAGTCTAGTCTATTGCGAGAGTAATGCCTTAGACCAGGGGTCTCCAATTATTTTTGATTTTAAAAACTCGACATACTTCCATGTTCTGGCAAAACTTTTAACAGAGACTCAAGTTAAAGCCCTATAAGAAACTACTAATTCAAAAACATAATTTTCTTTCCTTTTAGTTATTTTACTTATTTATTATTGCTGGCCTCTCATGTCTACTACCCGCCCACCACCAAAATGGCATAATGTCTTCTGTTTATCGTTATCTCGTCTAGGTCCATAAAAATGTATCTGCGGTTTGGATATGAACCGTGGTCCACCATTTGGTGGCCACTGCCTTAGACCATACGGGCACCAAAGCGGGTATTAATTTTTTAATAACCTTAGTGCTAAAAATAACAATCAAATCCATCCACTGAAATTTTTCATAATTTGAGGAAAGCAAAGCTTGGGAAGTCTAACATAAAAATAGATATTATATCTCATGTTATTCATTTTTTTCCTCCTAGGAACTATTGGTATTCTAGCGTCACGCTATGTGCGAGGCGTGGTTGGGATAGATATTGTCCATGATGCGGTGAAGGATGCTGAACACAATGCTACTCTTAATCATGTTAGCAATGCAGAGTTTATCTCCGGTAGAGCTGAGAAGGTGGGTGTATACTAAATTATAATTTGGAAAACTATAATGAATACTGTAAAATATTGCTCTTTGCAACATTGGGTTTGAAGGACAAACAAAAGCTGCCCTATATTAAAATTATCTCATTTTGAAAAGTGACATAAATATTTGTAAAGGGCTCATATACAATTTTTAAGGTGACACTTTGTTATTTTAAATGTCATTTTATACATTTTTTATTTAGTCTATTATTAGGCTTACATCTATAGAATGTATACATGATGTGTGTTAAGAAATGTTTTTATTACTTTCACTAACAAAAAAGAAAAAAAAACTTAGTTGCAGACTAATACCAGGATCAAGATAACTTAAGGTTCACTTAGCTTTCATGTAACGTAATGTAATATAATGGACATAAAGGTTATCATGTTTTTAAATAGAAGCCATCATGATGGAGTTGACTAAACGTTTACTTTACTTAAAGAGTCATTCAGGCTATTAAGTACTTCATTTGTTTGTCTATGGAATGCAGACACCATCTTCAATATAGTTTGTATGTGTCTCACAAACTCTAAAATGTATTAGTCTTGTTATACTTTATTTTATATAGCCAGTAAGCTTTTATTGCAAGTACTTGTATCCTTATCAGCCCTAAATGCTTGGATTTCATTTTAATGATAATTTTGTTTTCAAACAGTCCAAATTTATTGTTTCTGTTTTTCTCAAGTTGCTAAGTTAAGCTACATGAAACATGATCACACACCAGTTTATTTGTGTAACATGATAGTTGGAAGGAGCAGATAACAGAAGGTGTTCAAGTGAGAGGATAAAAACAGAAGAAATTGAAGGAGTAAGAGTGGTGGAAGATGGAGGCATTTTACCAAACTGACCCGGCCACAGGCTGGAAACAGTTGATGGTGATGTACATGAACGTTAAGTTGATCATGAGCCCGGCATAATCTTTGGCCTTTGCCAGGAATTGAATTGAGAACCTTTTGATCAGTAGTCAGACATGCTTACTTACTGAGCTAAGTTGCCAAACATCTTCTTGAGGATATCAAGTACTGGTTTAATTATCCGGTGTTGCCTGGGTGAAATGTTTTTAGTTTAGTAACTGTACATGGAAGGTAACTTTAATTTTAAAATTTTGATTTTGAGGTGAACATGTTTGTGCAAAGCGCATATGGATTTTTAAAATTTCAGACATCTCTGTGTGATAGATATTGTGCAATGTTTATGACGAATAAACAAATCCTTTATTTTATTAAAATAGATAAAAAACTTTTTTCTGCCAAATTTGAAATTGAAATCTGTCATATAGCTTGCATATTGTTAATTACAGTGCAAACTTAATAACCAGATAAAACACTTAACTGAATGTATGAATGTCAAATTAAATGTATTCATAATAAGAGTTGGGTCGAATCCACTACTTTACTAATCTGAATCTGGAAAAATTATGGTTCTCAGAGGAAATATAAATATTTTATAAAACACAAATACTAACTAAATGTTGAATTTTTTTTTGGAAAGTCCCATCTCCATTATATCAATCAAACACTCAGATAAGTATTTGTAAATATTTAAAAAAATACTTTAGGGCGCGGGGATTGAACCCAGAACTCTTGACCTAGCGTGTCAATGCTCTACCCATGAGCCGTCATTGATACCACAGCCCACGGCAACTCAGGTCTATGAGTGAAAAATTACCCTGAGCACGGGATTAATCCTGGATATCTCAGGGGCAGGGCATTAAGTCAAGGGCCGCAGGTTTGATTCTCGTGTCGGGTTGTCATTTTCTATGATTTATTTATTCAGTTAAGTTGTAAATTAATGGTCTGGTGTCTTGTTAGGTTTGTCCTGCAAATATGCGAGGGCTGAACCATCAATAAGTAGTATAAGAACTATAAAATAATTAAAATTTAAATTAATTTTATTGTTAATCTCAAATCCTCTATTACCCTTAAAGATTCAATGAGCCACTCCCTAATTATACCACAAATGTTTACATTTAGTCACTATTTCTAGTGTCTATTTTTCTACTATAATTCTATTTCCTCTTATATTCATAATTTTATACAAAATTCATTGGTAAAATTAAGATTTGGATTCAACCTGATTATTAAAAAAAGTTTTAATATGCCGGTCTTATTGCCTTTATCAAACACAGAGGCATTATTAACACTCTAACACCAGCAAACCAAACACGACAAAACCTACATTTGTGTGCCAAACTATTTCATTATGACAACCAATTTAGAGTATAAAATTTACAAATATATCATACTTGAGTTATTAATGTTTAGAATCAAATTTGTTTTATGAAATATGTGGTAAATCGGTAGTGATTTAAAGGAGCCATTGTTTATTTATTGTGCAGGTGATTCCTGGAGTAATACGTGGGCTTGGTATGTCTTCAGAAATAGTTGCAGTTGTGAATCCTGGGAGAAGTGGTCTTCGTAAGTTTTATTATAATAACTGAAGCTTTTACAGGAGCTTTATACAAGTGGAGAGTTATTAGTGCATCTCTGATACCAAGAAACCCTAATTTGTGGTATAAAACTTAGGTCGGGGGATTGAGTTGTAATGATTGATTTTCTTCAAGCCATTACCTCTTTGTCCAGTGGCAGCAATGTAAAGTGTGAACTGTGTTCTTCTTTTCATTGTAAAAACCATATTGTGTTTGTTCCTTTTATATGTTTTCTATCCACCTTTCGTGTAACTTCTTCCAAATAGAATTTGTGGTAAATACATTGAGAAGAATTTGTTAGATAAAAAGTTGGATTTTAGTATTAAACGTTGGTAAATGAAAGGAATTTTTTTTTTGCTAAAAATGGTTAGAAAAATTTACTCAAACTTAATTAGTATATGGATAGACAAATTAAAGTTAAATTTCAAGTTCTTGCCTTGTTCACTATTTGAGCCAACTCATATTTTACTTATTTACTAATGGTCTTGTAGTCGATTTTTTTTAACTGGAAAATTTTATTTATTATAGGAATATTAAGAATAAAATTATAATATTGCAGTTGCTACTATTTTTTTTACAACAATTTCAGTTAAGAAACAATGTCCTCCACTACTAAGTAAAAATCTGTAAAGTTTGGGTATTGTTCATTCTCATTAAATTTGAAATAATTGACTATTATTCGCACATAAAATTTAAGTAATCAATTTTGTGAAAAGATTCTCGAAATTTTGTTTTATTTTGAATGTGTGTGTGATACATTAAAAAATGTTAAATTCAACTTTAAAAATATGTTCATATTAATCTTAACGGGTCAAGTAAAAGTTCACAAAGACACGTCTCGTGATATTTCGGTGTCCCTGGTGAAAACTCAACCATTAACAACCAACATATTTTTAAGGCTGTCATAAGAATTGTATTCCCACATTTAAAAGGGTTTCCTTGAATCTGGGAGAGATGGAGAAATACAGGGAATTGTTTCTCTTAAAATACAGTAAAAAAATTAGAAATCTCTCAAAAAATAAAAATATTGCCTGAAATATTTTTAAAATTTGAGGCATTTAACTGCAAGCTTTTAATAGTATGAAGAGAAGACAAAACCAATTGAGGGGACTAAGTGCACGGATTTGAACACACAATGTTTAGGTTGGTTTGGACATGTTGAGAGGATGAGTGTGCAATACTTAACAATTTCACATTAATACAGTTCCGCCCTTCATTTAAAATTCAACCCAGGACTCAAACCGGTAGGTAGATATGTCGATCTAAGGTGTTTAACAGGTTATTAGAACACTTTACTGTGACAATTTCCTAAGAAGGGCCTTTTAAAAATTCCAAAAATATTTATTCACAGCCAAAATCGATTAACTTTATTATTGTATAGGTATTGATAATATCTATAAAATGTGACAGCTGCAGATCACATTACTTGATGTATGAATTTGTGAAAGTAGATCTCTTAACTTTTCTGTCATATTAGGTTCTTTGTATGAAAACTTGACTGTACATATGTTCAGATATATTGTTTTAACTAATTCCTAAATCAAACCAATGTGTGTTATCTTTTGTGCAGATGAGAGTGTAATACATGCGCTGTGTGAAACCAAACAGATCCAACAGCTGGTCTACATCTCGTGCAAGGCAGACAACGCCAACACAATGCAGAACTTTGTGCAGCTGTGTCATGAGGGCAATTTTAGTCTCAGAAAAATTTCTCCTGTGGACCTGTTTCCCCACACTACTCATACTGAGCTGGTCCTTCTGTTTAAGAGGTGACAGACACTATAGTCCAAACAACATGTATTGTGTAATGATGAAGATGTGGAGTGTTGGAAGAAATTCTGTGTACCCCATTGATTTTCAAGAAAGGTAGTCTCTTATCTGACATTTAGAAAAGTTGTTACATCTATTTTCTTGTATTCATATGCCCAGTCATGTGGTCTGCAGCTCTCATTTTTGATAGATGTTAACAATATCTATGAAACAACATCAATAAAAAAAACACAATGTACTAAAATTTTTGCATTGTTGATCACAAAAAAAAACAAAAAAGCTTTTATTTTCAAAAAATGTATTTCTTTGAAAATTGGACTACAAAACAATATTTATATTATCATATAGGCCCAAATATAGTACAACCTTGAACATAATACGACCCTGACATTTTTAATGTGTTTTACATGAAAAATAAATGGTCTCAAATATACTTCAAGGTTAAAACTTAGCAAATTTGACAGTTTTATGAGGCCCTCTGAATAACTTTCTTGATGCACTGGCACTCCTAAATCTTTCTTAATTATTTTGCCAAAGTCATATATTAGCCTCGGAAACACCAAACTTTTTATGTTGGCACTATGACTAAATAAATTGTCTTCCATCATGCCAATGAATTCACCTTGACCTGGCTTAATAGTGGATTCCTAATCTAGTCACTATAGTAGCAACATAGAACAGTCGTGTCTTTGATTCTAATCGGGCCTAACCATGTATGTCGGGATAGACATAACACAAATAATATAAAATACGTTATTCACTGTTATAATTTGCATCTTATATGAAAAGAGTGTTGCAAGGGAAGGAGGAAATCCGGAAATTATCTGGGCCAATTTTGATTTGAGTTGATGGAATTCAATATTTTTACTAGAGACCTACTCTTTATCGATTCAGAATTTTAGAAAACATGATAAACCTAAGACTTTCACACATTGGTATTTTTTTCCCCCTTCAATTCCGGTGGTCACATTAATTCTTTAGTTACAATAAAAATAGAAATTGTAACTAAATGGGTTTTTTTTCTATAATGGGCACTAACATTCAGGATGTTAGGTTCGAAAAGAAATCATTGTTTGAGATTCATATCTAAAAAATGTTCAAATGCTTGAATCCTTATCAGCTTTTAAGTGTTTATCTAATCTGCAGAGAAGAGGGTGATGATCTTTTGGTGATTTCTTGATGTACTATACTTAGTCTTCTGCCATGACCAGCAATCGGCTGAATTCCATATCCCAGCATTAATGTGGACCTATTTTTTTTACTGATATGTCTTCTACCTCCTGCGGTATTGAATTGAAGTGTTTGTGAATGTAAAGTGTTTTTACTTTAATGCCAGGCCTCCACCGTGGTTCGGATTCCACGTTAAACTGTAGGTCCTCCATTTCATCTCACAATCACCCTACCATTACACAATTAGCATAAGTGTGTATAACCCGAACTGGTAGTAAGACGCGGTGCTAATAATAATAATGTTTTTACTTTAATTTGTCTACAATTCTTTCATTCTGATTTAAGGACACGCTATTACTAGAGCCCTGTAAAAATGGTGAGACACAATAAAGAAAAGAGTTCCATACACAGATGGAATCAAGTACTTTTTCCAGACGATTTAGAATGTTTTGAAAAGTAAAATAAAACAAAATCATCTTGTTACACGAAATTCTATAAAACGAAAAAACACTGCTTTTACAAAAAAAATCTTTAAATGCGAAAAGTGAGATTTAAAATACAAAATTTAACTAAAATACTATTTTTACAGAGCTCTTATTACTGATATGTTTTAATCAAAGTTTACTAACTTAAATCAGGTTGAGAGTAAACTGGTTTATTCTCTACTTAGTGAAGCTGTGGCTGTCTGTCATCGGCAATTAAAGCTTGTGTTTATATAAATATTGTGTGCTCTACCAGATTTTCAAGATGAGTGCGCGTGTTCTAATGTAGATAATGGAATTTTGTTTAAAATAGCATCATGTATAAATATTTCACAATTGCATAAACTTTCACCAAATTAGCCAGTTTAAATCCGATTCATAAACACTTATGTTGTATACTAGGCTAAGTCAAATCTATACTTAAGTAGCTTGTCAGTAATGCAAATTGATATATTTAAATCTCAAGTGTTAAACTAAGAGTTTTGTCTTCAAAATATTTAAAAAATAATATAATTTTATTTTAGAACACAAATCGATAAGCGAAATTAACCTTTATTAAGGAACTAAGGCCCTAAAAATAAATTCCTTAGGAACCAGAACCAATATATTTAGGATCGTGAAGGCTCCTCCTAGTTATTAAATTATTTTTAAATAGCTTCCCTCCTTTAACTTAATCTTGTTCTGAAATACTCGATTTTTTTTCTTTTCTCAGGATTTTTCTAACATAGATAACTTTTAATTTGTTGTAAATTATTTTTTAATCTATCTTCTTATTCATGAATTTTATAACTGTAGTATAGCTGTTAAATAAAAAACTAGAGAACCGGGACTAGAACCCAATTAATAACTAAGCCGGCATGGTTTGAACCCACGAACTTTGCGTTCTGATGCGAGCACTTTACCCCAAGACCACCGAGGTCAAAAATATAAAAAAAAGTTTAAGAATGTGTCTAGTAAAATATAATAGGATTTTAAATTTTTCTTCTTCTTGTAATAATAATAAAAATCTGTGCAAGAGTGGTATAATCGCACTGATAAAAAAACACATTGAAGCACAAGAATGATACTTAAACTCCATCTAATTGTCATATGAAGAAAAATTGATCAAAGGCTCAAGCTAATATTTTACAACTATAGTACCAAATGTTCCAAAAATTTATATCACAGAGTATATACATTAAATAAAGCAAACACAACTTTTTGCTTGATTTAACAAAGAAAAGACTTTAAATATGAAAAATGTATAAATATTTACAGATTAAAGCATCTTAAGTAGTTCATATAAAGTTTTGCACTATATTTTACTCTTTCCTTTACTTAATTTATAATGCAACTTTTCAATTCCATGTTTTGATATTAATTTTAGCTTCATTTATCTATAAAATTGATTCTGAACACAACCAATACTACAAGATTCAAGCAAATTAGGTATCTCAACAGTATCACTCAAGTGTTTCTCACAGCGCGGACTTCAGTCTCTGCCAATGCCAGGGCTCTCTGACCTGTCTCTGAAATAAAAGAACAAACTGATGAATTAAAACATTAATTTACACACTAAAAAATTGCCTAAATTCTATTTGGTGGCATCTTTTTAAAATAAAATTGCCATTTACATCACTAGCTTATATTCTTTTAAATGTAAAAATACAAAATTGGAACAAAATTACAGGAATAAATAAAGAAGAATAGACATATTTTTGTTGTACATGATCTTATGTATAGAATTTGTTCCTAAAGGTGAAACATCTCATCCTGTATTTTATGATTTCAGTTTCACTTTTTCACTTAACATTTTAAACATTGTAAGTTTTAATTTTTCCTTATAGCCGTGACACCGCAGGGAGTCGTGACGCACAGTTTGTGAACCTCTGGTTCAAGGCGTTACTCTTGTGTTAGACTGGCCTGCTAAAGACAGGTGTATCGAGGTTCAAATCCCGGTCGGATCTACTAAGGGTGGTTTTTCTTAATTGGCTTACCAAACTCCTTCCACACAAATGCAGGTAGATTACCTCTGAAATGCTTCCTTCCTTATACCTACCCCAATAGAGTAATTGTTGTATATGTATATAACCTAATCAGGTGGTATGACAAGGTTATCAAAAAAATTTGGGAGTCCAACATTATAAGGTTGTGGATTTATTGTTGAGTACATTTTCTTTGGTTAAGTGAGATTGTAAGTTACGTGTGTTTAATAAGTAACAACAAACTATTGTTCCAGTAAATATAAGTAGGTATACTTGCCTGAACTATCTGCAACCTTGACAAACTGCTGCGCTGCGTGTGATAGATTATTAGAATGTTGCTCTATGAATTGTAATTCTGTAAGGGATAGTTTTTCCCCTAGCTGGCGAAGGGCACTTAGAATCTCCATCTGTGATAAAATGTTGGAGTTAAAAAATAAGCCATCACGGTGATTTAAAAGGAAAGTAAAATAAACTAAGCATGCAAAAAATGAACATTGAATCAATTATCTTATAACTTTGTTTTGTGATTTTTTGTTTGTACAGCTGGGTCAAATTCTCTACTTTACAAATCCGAATTTCCGATTTATCTTTGAATCTGAATCTTTGAAAAAATTATGAACATAGGAGGAAATATAAACATAATAGAATATAGAAAATTACACTAAATGTTAACATTCAGTTAAGTGTTAAATTGCTGGTCTGGGGTCTGATTGTTAAGTTCATCCTAAAATTATAATTGGTTCTGAACCACCAATAAGCAGTATTACAGCTCTAAAACAAATTTCACTTGAATTTTTAAAATTTATTTTTTAAGGATTTGTGTCTTGAATTGTCGAATCTCTAATATCTTTAAGTGTTTGAAGGCCTAATTTGTGTGAAGGTTTTTAAAACTATGATTTTGGTGTTAACAAGCACATTAATTTTCAATCTTCATTATTCTATGCATCCTGTTATTAATGTTCATACAACTATTCTTTCAGACCCCCTTTCTCATTCCTATCCTTTAAATAATAATCCAATAATAACCCATTATGTTAAACATAGCATTAAAAAAAAGTCACAGTAATGAATGGTGAATCCTATCCCTTCCATATACAAAGTTGTTAAAAATCCTTGTGTAAGGTACCACAAAACAACCAAATAAGGAGGGACAGGATTAGTAATTAAATGACTGTTCAGGAGTTAGGGTACAAGGAGAGAGCACCAAAGACAATTATGAAAATGAAGTATGATAAAAAGACTGTAAGGAAGACCAAGAAAGACGAGAAGAATAAATAGCAGTAAGTGTGCGAGGGAAAGGAGAAGAATTGTGGAGGGACAGGAAGATGGGGCATTTTCTACCCAACATAAGAAAGGAGGAGCTCATACTGGAGACTCGAAGGCACAAGACCGCAGTTGGTAGACCTAGGAAGAGGTGGAGAGATTGTTAGGAGGAAATTCTGTGGAAAAATAACATGCCAGACCTATAGGAGCTTATTGAGAATGGAATGTTTTGAGACTGTGGCACATTAAGGAGGAGATTGTTTCAAGTGATAAGCTAGTGCCTACCTGAGAATGGAACTAATACCTGGCCACAGGAGGGAAACTGTTGCTAATGAAAACAACCAATGTTCCAATCTTACTTTCTCTCTGATGGCCCCCTCTTGTGAAAGTTTGCCAAACTTGACGTCTCGCTCCAGTTGAGCTATTCTCTCCCTCAACTGCCCAGGTTCTTTACGGGCAAACATTCTAATCACGGCGGGCGTATGGAAGGCTGCGCTGATAGCTGCTTGAGTTGCCTTGCAAATAAACAGAAAGAAATGTTTGACTAGAAAAATCAGTGTTCTGCTTATAAAATTGAATATTTTATGTATCTAGTGGCTGTTTAGAAGTATTTTTTTTATGTTAATTGTATAATGTATTGTAATGTATTTTAAGATAGAGGTGGTTTGAAGAATGTCTTTGTTAGTAGGCTATTTTGTTATATTGTTATAATCATATACATGTCACTGGCAATGTGTAGAATCCAGGCATTCTATGAAATGCCTAAGCTTTCTCTATAATGCCAGAGTGGTTTTGGCAAAGTACGTACTTATTTTCAAGTTCTTTGTCTTTTTGAAGTCCCGGTATATGTTATCAATAATTTTATCCAGTTCTATGTAAGTCTTGTGCTGTTTTCTTGCAGGTTCACCTACTTCCTAGGATTTAAGTTATTTTAGACTAGGGTAGTTAGGTAAGATAAGGTTAGGTTCGGTTAGCTATTATGCTCAGTAATATATAATGACTGGTTATTCTATAAATCACCCATTACAAGTATGAAATACAACAGCAAAACTAATTTACTTCATACTTTGCTAAAACCATGAGGGTATTATATAGAAAACCGAGGCATTTTATTGAATGCCTGGCTTACACACATTGCCGTTAACATATACACACTAGCACTGGTGGGCACATGGGTCAAAGACATCAGTCTCGTCTTGTATGGTCAGCCAAGGGGTTTCAATCTTGGTCGGCTCTATTGAGATTTTTTCCTAAATATTTTTCCAATCTCCCTTTATACAAAAGTTGAGAACACTTTTTATAAACCGTACCCTACCCATTTCTACTTCATTAGTATAATATATTCGGATAGCACTGATAGATAGTAGGACACAATGGATGTATAAACATTCCTAATATACTTATCAGTACAGTATTTTGTCTTGAGCTAGTGAAAAAGATGTACAACTGACGCACATGTTATCAAGGTGGGATGGAAGGAAACGTTAGTTAAGGACTATATTTTGACAATTTTTATAAAAAATACTTTTTTGGTTAAAATAAATAAAATCGTAATTTATTAAATATTATGTATAGTTTAATTCTACACGAAAAAGTAATCCCAAAAGTTTGTCAACTTGTTTCTCTACTAGTTTGGGAAAAGAATATTATCTAGTAATTACCCTAATTTGTGGGAATGAAAGTTAAATTTATAAAAAAGTGTACCTACATTTACATGAAGGGAAAGTGTAAGATTACTTAGAGGAAAACCACCCTCAATGGACAACTGGGATTGAAACCCCGATATTCGGCATTCCTATTTATTACAAGAGTGACGCCATATACCTGGGGTGGACAACCCTGTCGATAATAGCCACAAGTGGCAAATTGGCCGTAAATGTTTGGTGTGTAATGGCTTGCCAGCTCTCACATAAAATAAATTTTTTCCTGGCATGTGCTGATTCTAACTTGATATTTCCTGCATATCATTGGAAAAAAATTAAGAGTGTGGTATATTTCACGTGAAATGGCAACTCTATGTATACTGTATAAAAAAAACTGGTCTCAGAAATTTGAATCACATTTTTTTCTGATTTCAATGACTTCAAATTGGTATTTAAGTTTTTTCATGATCCATTTCCCTTTGATAAAGTTTTTGAGACAAGCGTGGGCTTGAAGATGATTTGCTTTCTCTCACAGTCGAAAACTCTTGAAAATCTACCAGAATTAATCAGTTAAAGGTGTCTGGAAATCTATTATGACTGACAACAATCTCCAAACTTTGATATCAGTCATTTCAAAATTTACTGTCCATGTTTGGATCAATGTCTCTCTACAATTGAATTCATCTAGTCAAAATACAGATCTCGAATTGTTAATGTCAATTTGTAGGTGGAGCTAAGATGTGCATTGGGTTAAGATACTCAGCCAATGTTTCTGCAACTTGTCAGACAAAAGGATTTTCAAATTTCAAATTAAATTGTCTTACTTTTCAATTTGAACAATTTTCATCATTTGCATTTCTAAGGCAGTTGAAAATGAGTAGTCAAAGTGAACATGTTTTGAATAAGCCTGTTTAAACAGTGTTTTCTTTTAAATGTTCGATTGAGCAACCTGATTTATCAATTTTTACATATTGTGGAAAATTTCCCTTCTCATTCCCCACACTTATGGCTGTATTGACAAACATGTTATCTACTTGTGCCTTAGATAATATGAGCACCAAAGCAGGTACTTTTTCTCTTCATAACAAGATTCTGTAAGTATGAAAAATATTCAAGAAATGGTGGGAATACATTAAGTAGAAAATTTAAACTAAATTTATATACTGAAGTGATATTTTATTTAATTTGGCCAAAGAGGTTTTTTTTCTATAAAAATTGCAAAAATATTTACCTTAACTAGTGTTCCCTTCTATCTAACCTTAAACTGCAGCTGCCAACTGATCAGAACTGAATATTAACAGCAGGCTGTGTCGCCAATACAGCAGCTAAACTGAAACAACTGTATTAACATTTCAATAAAATATTATCAAGTATTTATTTACCAGCATTTAAAAGACACTCTAAAAGAATACAATCTGAGCTGCCCGGCCAGCATGTGGTGAACATAAAATGGTGGTCCCATTGACCTCACAGGTAATCCACTTACCAACTGCATGGAGCCGAGATGGTCTACTAAAGTCATATCTCCTGATATCATTCTAGAGAGGCTCTCATTAAACTCACGGAGTTGATCCATGGTTTCTTGTTTTGTTTCTTCGTATTCATTGCTCTCAAGATCATCTCTATTGAACAAAATGTAAAAACTAGTTGTTACTCATTGCGATGAAACTACAACCCAATTTCTATAAAAAGATCCTTTCTCTGACAGCTAGAAAAGTGATTAGATCTACTTTTACATATTCATACATAAAGTCAAGTGATCCGCAGCTATAACTCTTGATAGATATTATCAATACTTATCGTATAAAACAACACAATTAGAATAGTAAAATGTTATAAATGTTGGCCCCATAAAATATGATTATATTTTATAAAAGGCCTTACCTATTAAAATTGGACTGTATTTGATAGCTCCAGATATAAATACATTTTATTTTCATTAGATTTTAATTCTCTGTTGAGTAAAGCATATACTGCATATTATGACAGCTTAATTTTCTAAAGTATATTTGATGCAAATTGGAAGTATGGGGCTTTATTTGCACACAATTTACCTACTAAAGGCATATCTCTCTTTTTTTATACCCCTTCTTCCCCCCTTGTCAAAATTTTGTGAATTCACTTTCTAATACTAAATCACAATTTCACACACAACATTTAAATAGTGTTTTTTTAGCTGTAGAGCCTAAGGCCTATACAACCCTTTTATAGAATAGTGTTTGTATGTGTTCGCCAAGCTCAATGAGTCAAAAGTTGTTTGATTGTATGTGCACACAATCGAGTTGATTTCAAATCACACTTAATTGTAATGTGATGTAATGCATTATCTGACTCTCCCTCTGCTCTCCTAACCCCCTCATGCTCGGTCATGTCCAGCACTACTTCTCCCTCTATCCCCCTGATTTGCCTGCAGAGTTTATGGACAACCTGTATAAGATTATTTTGAAAAAATGTCTACAGAGACATGAGACAACTGACTTACATGCAATACGGGACAGGCGGTAACCCTAGCTGTGGTTGCTACTCTCATAAACTATGGAACAGTGAAAGAAATATGTTATGATTTACATATTTTTCAATTCAATCAATTACCGGCATTCCTCTAGATCTGCTAACTGTTGGACAAGTCTTTCCAATTGGCTCTCCATGTTCTGCCTTAGCTTTTCTGTTTCTACTTGACCTCGTGATGTCATAACTAAAAAAAATTAATAAATACATATTTAAAAATAAAATAAAGAACACCCAGAGGTTTTAAAAACCTGTAAATAGTTAACATATTTAACCTATCAAACTCTTAATTGAAATGAAGACAAAATCACCATTCCTTGGATAAAACTTCTACTGTGACACACAAAATGTTTTTATGTGCCTCCAAATTTTGTAAATAATTTCATACTGTACTTATTTTGAGCAGGTAGGCCTATATGGTTCTTTATTAGTTTCCAAATCACAATGGATATGATCAAAGGTTTTAAAAATTATAAATATTCACCATCTGAATAAATTAGTATTTCCGTACAGCTCTAGTATAGACATTTTTTTAATTGGTCCATTTAGTAAAAGGATTAATAAGGCACAGCAGAACTTCAATTATCTGTCACTGGTCAGGATCGAACCGAGGCCAAGACAGTTATGAATTACCTGGTAGGTACTTAATTTTTTTTTTTTAATTACTTTAAAATAAAAGACCAGTATGGGCCTGTATAAAAAAATATAGGCCTCGATAAAAAAAAGTTTTTTTTGTGTCAATACTTCTCAAGTCATTTGGGAGATGATGTTATTGATATTTAGCAAAAGTAACATTTGGGTGGTGTCTGCTTCTTGCATCTCGAACCACAAAATGCACCTTGGGTAGCTGCCATATGATATCAACCAAGCCCTCTTTCCTTGCATTTTTTCCTATCCTTTTAACTTGTCATGGTTATTGATGACTTAGGAACATCTGACAAATTATATTTTTCTTGGTCAAAGTGTGATATAGTTAAATAATCTAAAATTTAGGAAAAACATTAAATTTTAATGTAACCGCAGGTATTGAAATATTAATATTTGAAGTACTAATTATTTAAAAGATAAAGGGATACAATTTTCATCATTTTAAAGCTCTTACTTATGCTTTAAATCAAAAACTATGATCTAAAAAAATAATAATTTGGCAAATTTAAGGGACATTAAAATAGAATTTGAATATTTTCAAATTTAAAATAATGTAAATTTTATTCTTATGCTCTTAAATATGTACATGCGCCAAGTTTTAACTTGGAATGTACATGGAATCCCAAGTTATTGATCAATGAAACATAAGCAATACAAACAGGACCAGTCTATTTAAGGACTGTATAATAATGTACAGTAATCATTTTAACATTTTATGATAATACACCTGAAGAAATATCTATTGTAGTTTGTTTTGATAAAAGACAGGAGGGGAGTTCTTGAATCAAGATGCTTTCACAATGTGCACTTTTAGTATATCCCTTATCTATGATTTGCCTGAGAATAAAGTCAGATGTGAACTATGCTAAGTTCGTTTATACTGAGCCTTAAAGATCGGATACAAATCTTCAACCAATGTATGCAAGTGAACACATAATAAGTCATTGCATAGAGCTTTTACTTTTATCAGACTGAATGATGCATAAAGTGCTGATCATTTTTAGTGTCCTATTTGCTGTAATTACCTAGGTATATTAAAAAAAAGTGTATATAAAAACAATAGATGGCTACTATTGATTGATTTTATTTAGAAAGTGTATACAAAAAGCATCTACATAACACATTTACTTAAATATTCATAAAATTAAAAACATTATAAATTAACAGATATAATATTCATTTATTAGAGATATACAAGTTGGCCAACAGCACCAAAGTAGATTAAATAGTAAATAACATTAAAGGATAACTAATTCGAGAACATAGCAAGTGCTAGCAACGTGAATTAAACTAAAGCCTGTATATGAGAAAACTACAAAAAATATCTCAAAGGCTCCGCATAAATATGTTGAATCATATTTTATACGGTCAAACTACAATATGGACAAGATAATTCCACGTCCAATAAAGAAAACGATAAAAAATATTTCTAAAGAAGAACGCTACAAAAATTAACTTAAGATCCCTGCATAAATATGTTGAATCATGTTCAATTATAATGTGACTCGGTGAATCTACCGTTACAACCAGATAACAAATTAATTTTTTTATGCATCCGAAAACAATAATTAATGAAGCGCTAGACAACTCATATAATATTTGAATAGTTTTAAACAAATCATTAAGACTTATGCTTAATTCACTCAAATAGCCCTACAAGCATTTCACAATAAACTTAAACCAGAACAACCTTACTTTCTTCGGTGATAAAGAAACACTAGGATGATTTAGTCTAATAATATATTTACATAGCTCAATAAAGAATAAGAAATTGAAGTGAGTCTATGTTTGGTATCGGTGGTGGACGGACGTGTTTTGCTGTTGTATTAGAAACCGTGACGTCCATCAGTGTTGTTGGAAACAGTGGTTTCTGGTGATGAGTGCGATGTTGATTCGGCTATGACAGAAATGTACTCAAATATTCGATAAAATTCTCAAACAAGTGCCATGGGTTTAAAATCTGGTCGTTTAAGATCACTATAATAATTATCACTATAATAATTATCACTATAATAATTAAATTATCAAAAAGGCGAAATCAGGCGAAATTAGGATGTTTATATGTATACGAGCCGATTTTGGCTCTTTTTGTAAACAACTTCTGAATAAATAAAAATAAATAAAAAATTATCAAAAAGGCGAAATCTAGTGTAGGGTGTGTTGCGATAAAACAAACCGAACACGCGTCAGCCAAAATTCTCAAAGTAGCTAATGCCAAGGAGAGTCATATCGGGATAATTGATTCAGATGATAGTATAGCAGTCTAAATAGAGGATGTATTTAATGTTTCTAATCCAGGGTCGTATAAAATTACATTTTCAAATACATCGGAACTAAACATTAATAATTTGCATCCAATGAAACTAGGAGAGGGATTATTTCCTACGTATAAGAATGTAGCTAGCTTTGTTGCAGCAGGGAAAAACCAAATTGTTGTGGAATTGTTATGTATTAAGGAAGCTAATAGTCATATGGCAAATATGGAACTGCATGATCTTTTGAAGGTTTCAGTTGACTGGGTAGGTCGTATTGAACATAGGATTGGAGTTATTCATAATATTCCCCTCGAGTTTTTAGAGGAATTCATTAAGGAAGAGTTAGTGAGAGAAAGTGGATCTTCAATATTGCAGGTACAACGTTTCAATAAGCTCAATCCTGATACACCTGAGTGGTTTGGTCCCACAATTATAGTAACAGCGACTTTCGTCGGAAAGAGCTACCATCTTATGTTGTCATGTGTTTTTCTAGGGTGGAGGTCAAGCCTTATGTTTATCCAGCGTCACAATGTCATAATTGTTTACGTTTTATACATCTCGCTGTCAACTATCGTAGTGGTGGGCATAGGTGCGCAAAGTGTGGAGGTGGTAATCTCATAGAATAATGTTTATAAAGAACCCCAAAATGTGTTCACTGTGAAGGGCTCATTTGGCAACTGACCGAACGTGTCCCGAGTGAATGTGACAATGTAAAATTAAATTTACAATTACTCGTCGCAATTTGTCGTACCAGGAGGCTGGTCAGGCTGTAGACCCCAACTCTCCCTGCAAGTTGCGCTATGCAACCAGGGGCCCAATTTGTCATGGACAGTTCTCAATTTACAAATATTCTAATATGGCCACGCAATGTAACTTCCTATGCGGCTACTCTTTAAAGTACCCCGGCACAGTTTGTTGGAGATATGGACATGGATTCGTCAGGAAGCTCTATCGAAGGAACATTAGATGATATAATAGGTAAGGGGGTAGTAGAGATGTTTTCTAAAGTGGTGTCACTCCTAGTAATCGTAGCTTCCTCAGCGCCAGGGGAGTTAGATCTGCCAAGCTTAGTGATAACAATAACAGGGAAAATTCAAAAGTTTTTAAGAGATGTGTGACGCTTTAGTAGCCATAATTGTAGATCTGCTAGAATAAAAGCATGTAGTGGTTTCCAAGCTAACCTTGTCTGAGCTAGGTTTGGGTTTTTATGTTTAGTTATTTAAATATTATAATACAATGGAATTCTAGAATCATTCAGAACAAAAAAGTGGACATTGAGCATTAATTTTTTTCTCGTAATATCCATATAGTAGCATTAAGTGAAACTTGACTTATGTACCAGGACAATTTTGTTATAAATAATTTTTTTAAAGTCAGACATTGGCCCTTACGTTTGTTAATTTTTTAAATAGTTAAAAGTCTTCTGTAGGAGAAAAGAATGGGGGACTGGGGGTGGGGAATGACATAAAATATGCATGGAACTAAACAAAATAAATTAAATTTATAATCTAGGAAATATTAATCTTTTAAAATACATAAATATTTATTTATTTAAAATAATAATATTGGTAAACTCACGATTTGCTGAATATTGTATCTTGAATTATAGTCTGAAAATGAGTTTGATCTTTTGCATGCCCTTTCATTGTTTTGTAAATATTATTAATATAACTAAATCCGGATTTATTCTATAAGCCATTATCTTTATTAAATAGTAAGTGAGGCCAACAATATAATTTCACGCCAAATCAGCACCCAAAAACTACTAGTTTAAATACAATTGTGTATTGAAATGTTTTGTTGTTGTTGATAGATTTCTTAAAGATGGCATTGGTATACCGGTTTAAATCATTTTCATTCTTTTGTTTTTTTCGAAAGACCATAACGAAAAACTATACTTAAAAAGTTAGCTTACTACACAAGTACACAGTGACCCTCCTCTTCCTCTGCTGCACTTGTGGATGCATTCATAATTCTACTAGTGTGCGCAAAGTAACGAATTTTCTTCCCTTGGAGGATCAAACACGTGTCAATATTCTTATAAAATAAAAAATAAACTTACTTTAAATTGTTAGTCATCACGTCATTTAGTGAGATAACGTACATAACAATATAATATTGAACCATATATTTTTCAAAATAAAACACCTAAGAATAAGGTTTTTAACTGCCCTAATATTTGCTTTGGCAAACACTACTTCTCTTTCTCCAACGAGAGCCGGATGGACCCATCAGACACAAACTAATGACAGATTAGTTAGCGAGCAAAGTGATATTTTTAAAATAGAAGCAACATTAAATGTTTTAAATATTAAATAAAATATTCAGTTTAAATAATTCTTTATTAATTAAATTGAATATTGAGTAAAACTTACAGCAACTTGAATGTTTTGATGTTCTCATGCACTATTTGTGATTTATTTTCAAAACAATTGACGATTTAGTTTTATTTCAAATTCATCATGAGTAATAAATTATCTTATTTATTAGGTTCAGCACCTATCATTTTGATAGTTATAATGTTTTATATTGGACTTTGTTGAAATGCTGTCTTGTTAAATTTTTATTTTTAAAGATGGTGGCAGTGTTACGCCCTACAATTGTTATTATGTTGAATATATTTATTGTTGTGCTTAATGGTGTTTACTAATGTATTGGAATTAAAACGTATTACATTATATTTCCACTATGATTAAACAATACAAATTATTATATCTTTGTGACTTGACATTTCTATTAGACAATATACAATAACCGCCTCTTTCTCAAATTTCCGACTAATACCGAAAGCAACACGAATTTTCACGAAGCCATCTCCTTCAAGAATCTAAAAAGGTACTGGGCGTATGTTAATATTAAAAAATATCCTTTTTCATCATCCATTGTGAATAAACGTTTTGACATTTATAATTTCTAAAGTAAAAGATACATTTTCAAAGTGTGTTTTTCAATGAGTGGTTTTTTTATATTACAGGAGATTTTTCGAGGTATTCCTATCGAAACGAAATAAAGTCCTTCTATGAGGACTTCAAACGTATTTCAGCACACGTTGCCATGAGCATGCAAAAGGGAAAACAACAAGGTGGACAAGGATATTCACAACGTTATGCAACGTATCCTTTTTATAAAAATATTGCATTTATTTATTTTGTTAAGTTCTAAATTGACAACTTATTAGCATTATTTTTCAGTTGACAACATAATATACAACCGGTAAGTTAATTTTAAACTAATTTATATACATTTCTTATTAGATGGTTGTCAATTTTGTGAGTTCCGAGGTCCTATATCTAATATGGCTTTTAGGCATATTGTCGTTAGTCATGTTTTCTGACGTTTGTCCTAGTTGAGTCAATTGTAAACGTCAATATGTTGTAATCTGTGTAGGCCTAAACCCTGTATTTTAGAGAAAACTTATTATATTCATTGAATATTCTAAATTTTGATGGTTTGGGACCAATATGTATTTTTCAAAACGGAAATTGTTTAATATTTTTGACTTACTAGGAAAAAGGGGGTGTGTCTCATGTTGTGTTTGGCCTGTTTGTTATGTAGGCCCTATGACTTCAAGGTGGCTGACAAAGCTCATAATTCTGTTTAACCTTAATTATGCCTTTGCAATGAAAAAAAAATCGTTTTGCTACAACTTTCTTTCCGAAAATTAAAAGGCTAAAACATTTTACTTGGGCTCTAAAGTCTTGAATAAAACAAATAGGCTTACTGTTAATTTAGTGCTATTTGTTTTAGTTAGGCTTACTAAAATTATCTTAAGAGTCTTTATTTTTTAGGCTGAGACAATTTATCTCCAGGTAGCCCAGCATTTATTTTAAAACTAAATTATTCTAGAAACCAACTGGATGCTACACATTAGATAGGGGTGCTAGATTACTAATTGGGGGATACCATTCTTGTATGTATCATTAATAGCATAAAAATTATTTGCTATAAAACTACAAAAATAACTTTATAGAATCAAACAATGTTGTCCTAGATCTACTAATCATGTTTCTTATTTTAAATAGGACATAAGCATAGGTTTAATAATAAGTATAATCTAGTATTACTCAACCTCGCTAAGCTCACAATAATAGTATTGATCTAGAACATTTCAAAGATTTAGAAGCAAACAATGTTCAACTTAACTACAATATATATAAAATATCCATTAAAATTTTTGTAATCAAGTACCAGTAAGCCTGTATGTATTAAGATTTTACTGAGCTGTCCCAAATCTTTATGACCTTAGTTTTTATTGTAACAGATTATAGCAATAGTTTTCAAACAGTCGGCTTGTGCAGAATATTTTCTCCAGCAACGCTTAGAATATAGTAAACTTACATTATGTTCACAATAGATCTCTACCTGAATGACAATTGAAAAATCATATGTTTAGGTTTTGGGTTGCCAACACCTGTAAAAGATGACCGTTTTGTTATAAATGAACGCAGTTGGAAAGGAAGGCTTATAAAAGTCCATCCTATTACAGACAAATATAAGTTAATTTGTGTATCAGGAGCTTACTATTATCAAAACGAGTCCTAAGTTAGATTCCCATAGTGGCTGAAAAATATAATCATTAGTGAAATGTAAGTTAAATTAACGGCCAGGTACTGGATGTAGTGTCTGTTCTATATTACCTATATATAAGTTAGTTTATAAATTGGTGCTCACATAATCACTCGGTTCAGAAAGTGCACTTTAATACCTCAAATAAATGAAAAATAAAATAGTTGGACATTATGTAACTCCTGAAATTCTTCACGTAACCCTAGTTATACATATAACCACAGTTTGGGAAATATTGTCCTAATTCAAACACTATCTCAAAATGCGTCAGTGTCGGAATGTTCTACGAATGTGACATGCTCAACCTTGTCCTGGGATATTGGGATTATGTATGAATTCTATCCTAGTTCACTGGGTTCTAGATGATTATCATCCTCTTTTCAGACACATATGGGTTGGCACATTTTCTTAAAATCACATTTCTGACACTTCAATAAAGGCAATAACCTCCTCTCACATTTTCAACTCTAAGATTGTTGATGTATTGCATTTTAACGGCTTTTTAGACAATATATGTATTTATTTTACAAGCAAGAATAAGTTTTTCTTCAATCTAGGCCTACAATTGATGTACAAAAACCTTTAAAAATAATATTTGCAAGCTATTTAATCACCACCATCATTTCTCATTGATAGCTTTTTCTTTCCAAAATAATGGACTTATATATCTATATCGGTGATATCATGTGCTTATAGAGCAGTGTCTGTAAACTGATATTTGTCCAGACACATTTTGAAGTGTCATACACTACCTTGTGATCATAACCCTCTTTGGTTTAGCATACTGCCCTACGAGTATCTGGCCAATTGGATATTGTGTCCGGCACTTAACGGATTACAGATTTTTTACCATGGCTACCCCCCAATGAAAAATTGCCAAAATTCTGGTCAAAAGATGAAGTTACTGATTTTAAAAACCTTTTAGAGAGCCTCTCAGATTTATGGGACATTTATGTCATAGGTAATAAATACTCGACTATAGAACAAGATGCGTTTTAAAGTTTGGAAGTTGGGTTTGATGCAACTGCAGACAAAATTATGATGAATTATATTTTGTGTACTTAATCGAATAACCGTTGTCTTGATTGGGTAAATTGAAAAATAACACCTGGACACGAGAATCAAAACCAAGATCTTGGGCATAGTGCGCCAATGATATACCACTGAGTTATTCAGGGATCGTCCTGTGCTCAGGTTCATTCTTCACTCATATCTTAAGGCAGTCTCTGTGAGGGTGTGTAAATATCATCAGCTACTAAGGACTATAATTGATTCCTCGGAATTGACATAAATCCACAACCGAGTCGCTGGTGTATTTGATATCAATGTTAGCTCTTAGGGGGTGTTCAAGTATTACATAAGCACCTTGGGGTTTAAGGGGGTTCGAACTTTGCTTATTTTTGTTGACAAAGGGGAGAGGGGGTCAACAATGCTCACGTAAGACAGAAAAAGACGAGCAAAATTGAGGAGGGCGCATCGCAAGCAGCTTGGACTTCGGCAACAATGAAGATGCTGAGTGGCTAAATGAGGAAGAAGTGGTGAAGTCTATGGAAGTAAGCCAAAGCTTGAGTGACCTAGCCCTCCCAAATTTAAACATAATAATTAATAGTGTTGAGACGTGGATTCAAGGACCTTGGTCATCGGATTAAATGGAGTTTAGGGTGTTTTTTTATAAATATAATATTCATTTATTCACTAATATACCTTTTCTATAACTTCAATTAAAAGTAAATTATAATTTTAAATTTATATAATGTTATAACTTGTTTTAATTTTACATGTTCAATAAATTTAAATTAATTGTAAATCAGTGTTAATTATAAATGATTTCACAATATCAATTTACATCTCTTATGTTAATAATTACCAGCACGAATTTAAAAGGTTCTTATCATCGGGTCTTACTAGCTCTTTAGGGTATAGGCAAAATTGCATGAAAAAAAGCATGGTTATTGCTCTTATGTAAGCAAGAAGGAGGGGAGGGGGGCAGGAATTTGCTTATTTTTGCTTACAAGGGCGGGGGTTAAAAATGGCCAAAAATGTGCTTACGTATTACCAGAATGTCCCCTTAGTAGCTGGTTATATTCACACATACATCACAGATTCTGCCTTAAAATATGAGTGGAGAATGACCCTGAGCATGTAACGATCCCTGAATAACTCAATGGTAGAGCATCGCAGTACTAAGCCAAACGTCATGAGTTTGATTCTTGTGTGCAAGTATTAGTTTTCATTTTATTTGATTGTAATTGAGATTCAGCTCATTTATGTAATTATAGTAATTCATTCCCAAAACTTCATCATATATATATATATTTAATTGTTTAGTGTTGTTTTCTTCCAACCATTGTCTTATTTAAAATGGTCTTTTCTGTTTTCTTCCTCTCTATTCTTTGTTTCTTCTCAAAACACTTATTGTTGCAATATTCTTGTTGCTTGGCATCTATGAATGATGTGGCTGATGGTCAGGCAAGACCTTTGGTCTGGCTAGTAGCGTAATGGGCAAACAGCTCTGACACTTCTCTAGCTACAGCTGCTATTAGGCCTAGAAGTCAGGCTTAGCACGCCACAAGTGCGGCACAGTACTTAATACAGGATTACTCCTAACTAGACCAGACAGAATGGACTTTTAGTACACCTTGATTACGATGCTACACTAAATACAGGAAGAAACCTATCCAAACTTGAATAGAATGGGTCAGTTTCGTATATGAAACTGGCCCATTCCATTCGAGTCTAGGTAGCTGTCTTGTATTTAGTATCATGCCGCACTCGACACATGCTAAGTCTTACTATGAAACTGACCCTTAGTGTTTGACATTGCTCTATTTGTATGATAAAGTGTGCATGTGAACATACATTTAAAGTGTCAGGACATTATGTCACTCTAGTCTTTACACATTGACACTTTAGTGTCACATGTAAATACAGCTTAAGGGTGTTTTATCTGAATAGTGTCTCACTCGCCACATAAATGCAGATATTTTTCCTTTGAAATCTATCAGCCTCCATCTCTAACTCATTAATGTACATATGAGGTTGGCCCAGATATGTAGTAAGATGCATTGCAAAAAAGCGACCCATCTTAAATAAGTATTTGTTCATTGAAACAAACATTTATCTTGTTTCTTTTAGTTAAGACTTCTTTTCCTGATGGATTAGCGGAACTGTGTTAACACTACATGGTTTATTATGAATATATATATATAAAAATTGCTTTTAAACATTTTATGGTGGTAGTCCCTCCTAAAAAAAGTAATTAATAGGCTACATTAAAAAGCAGACTGTAGCAGTCATCCAAGTGAAACAAGACAGCTTCTTGTTTCCACTTGACCTGATTTCCAAAAGCTTTATACTACAAAAAAGAATCTAAGATTAGTTTCGCAGGACATTGATGATTGCTTTATAGAGTGGATTGTGAATCTCTTAACGCGCTACTCTCATAGTAGACCAGACTGCCGATGGCAGTGAGATTGAGGTTTGAATCTTGGTCAGGGGTATTGAGGGTGGTTTCTCCAAAATGGTTTTTAAATCAACCTCTATTCAAATGCGTGTACACTTCTTTTAAATTTAACCTTCCTTATTCGTAAAACCATCAGTGTAATTAATACATAAGCTTACAACCTGAACGGGTAGTAAGATGCAATGCTAAAAAAAATGTTAAATAAGACCATTTATTGCTGAGTGAAATATATTGAAAAAATAACACTTTATTTCAGAGTGAATTATATTGAGAATAACAATTTGGTGTTGGTGTTATGAGATACAAAACATTAATCAATAATTCCTCGTAACTCAGACCACAGTGAAACATCAAATTAAGATGGTGTGATCCATGCATCTTATCTCACTCAGACCACTGTAAAACATCAAATTATGATGGTCTGATTCATGTGTCTTATCTCAAACCACTGTAAAATACCAAATTAAGATGGTCTGATTCATGTGTCTTATCTCAAACCACTGTAAAATACCAAATTAAGATGGTCTGATTCATGTGTCTTATCTCAGACCACTGTAAAATACCAAATTAAGATGGTTTGAGCTATGCATTTCAGAACACACACAAAAAAAACTTATTAGATTGGTTTGAGCTATGTGTTGTACCTGAAACACAGTAAATCACATTATTAAGATGGTGTGACCTAGTACCTCAGACCACAGTAGTTATAGTTAACACGATAGGATTTCATTTTGGCGATTACAATCTGTGCCAAGACAATGGAATAACTGATTACCAACTGTGAGAAATTGTGTATTGTTTCATATCAAGGGGATAAAACAAGTAACAAAGACATTTATAAATTGTAAACGTAAACATTTATATATATTTTAATATATAGCCTCAACATAATTTGAAAGACCTTTGGCCTATTTCACTACCTATCTGGCTAGTGAGAAATTCTTATTATAATCTATTCTATATGACCCACTTTGGTGGCTGCATGGTCCAAGGCGCTACTCTTGCAATAGACTACGACTGCCAAAGACAGGAAGATTGGGGTTCAATCCCAGTCGGGTGCACTGAGGTTTTTTCCTTAAATGATTCTCCACTCTCCCTCCACACAAATGTGGGTGCACTTAATCTAAAATTAAATCTTCCTAATCCCTAATACATTAGTGTAATTAGTACATAGATGTATAACCCAGAACCAGTAGTAAGACATAATAAAAATAAATAGTCTATACCCATTAAACATTTCCAATTTTTTCCCCTCAATAGATGTCTGCTAGTTGTTCATATAATTAATATGTCTGGTTTGGTTACGTTCAAACAATATTTCTTGTTTAGTTACATTTTAACACAGGATTTGTTAACGGCTTAATCAAAAGTGTAGAAAATTCCCATTGATAAATCACATGTGAAATTACCCCTAGTACATCCTGGAGAGATTTAAATGTCAACCGCCGACCTTGTGCTAAAGCGTGGACAGGATCCTGGGAAACAGGAAAAGTCAGGGAATTTGATCAAATTTCTGGATATTTTTAATACACATTTTCGCATAAGAAACTCAACTTTAACTAACAATAATAACTTAAGAATTTTTTTTCCGGTTAATACCATTGCCAATCTCTTTTTAACACAGCTGAGCATACAAGGTAAGAGCCCCACGTGCTTACAGAGTATCCCAAAGGATCATGAATTGATGGCTGACGATAATTTAAGTCCCAAAGTCAACATGTGATTTTTGTCTCACCTTTCCACCCCCTATGCCCTGCATCTTTAGTACCCAAAGTTATATCTTGGCTATGTGGATGCTTGATAATATGTGATTACATTATAGGAAGAAGAAACTATTTTTTCTTCTTCTTACAACAGTTTTAAAATGCAAACTGTATTGATGCAAGATGATCTTTTAATGTCTCAATATCTCTATGAAATCTAGCTTACCCAATAGCCCATTGATTTAGGCTGAAATCCTTTAAACTCTTCATAGAGTGACACAATTTCATAATGTAAATGGATCTAAAATTATTATTAGGCCCCGGCATTAAGCTGCAGTATAAATAAAATCGTGTTTTTAGTACCAATAATTATTTGTATAATGTTCTCAAAGGTTAGAAATGGTCTCTGGAAAACCTAGAAAAGTCAAGGAATTTTAAACAGTTGGATGGCTTGATGTGTGTAAGTTCTGGACCATTCTTCTTCTGGTGCTTGTTAAACCATGAAAACTTTTAATTTGTATTGTATCAGATAATTATTAATGTTAAATTACTTGAAGCATATTTTCTTACTCTTACCCCTACTACATAACCTGATAAATTTTTCTATATAACTTCTTCACCTTTTCCTCATAAAAATCACCTCCCTTTATACCTCTTTTTTTTTTAAAAAAAATCCCTGTTTTTCTCATTTGTTGTTGGTATGTTACGTATGCCTCATTATATTCAAATAATCTAGCTTATAAAGATGGCAACATACATTTTACAACCCAAGTATCCTCTTTTCCTCCATGCAAATATAAGTATTGCATTAGGACTTAGGAAGGAAGCATTTTGAGGAAATGTATCTGCATTTGTATTATTATTATTATTATTACCACGTCTTACTACCCGTTCGGGTTATACACACGCTAATGTGTAATGGTAGGGTGATTGTGAGATGAAATGGAGGACCTACAATTTAACGTGGAATCCGAACCAAGGTGGAGGCCTGGCATTCCTCACATTCACAAGATGTCTTGTCAGAGGTGAAGGAAGGGTTTGGTAGATAAATCTTTGTCGGGACCGAGGATTGAACCCCGGCCGCCAGCATAGAAGTCTGACACCTTACCCCTAGACCACCAGGTCACCTGCATTTGTATTAATAGATAATGGACAACTATTTAAAAACTACCTTGAATTCACCCGATTGGGATTCAAACCTTGGCCTCTATTGTCATCGGCAAGGAATAACAGGGACTATATTTTTTCTAAATAACACTCTTATCACATTTAACTCTCAACCTTCCATCACTCCTATAGCCTAGTTGTTAGAGCATAGGTTGTTAAGTTAAAGGCCCAGATTTGATACATAAAAATAATGGCATCATCAAAAGATGTTAGAGCTAACAAATATTTTGTTTTGTTTATATTAATGAATTTGCCTATCACTGTGTCACATAAGAAAAATAACGTCCCATCTTTCTTTTTATTAATACATCACAGACAATGCTAATGTGTACATACATTCTCTTGATGGTCCCCTGGTTGTGGAAATGTTTTTAATACTTTGTTTTATGGATGTGAAGCATGGGTTTCTCAGGAGAAACACATGAGCAAGGTGAGTGTGATTGAAATGAGATATCTAAGAAATGTATGTAGAAAAACTCTTAATGACATTCGGTAATAAATGGGTGCTGAAGGAGTTACGGTTTGAAAGGGAATCAATAAGGTCATATGTAAGAAGTGTCTTAACTTTGGTTCGGACACGTTGAGATGATGAGAGTTGATCGAGTGATGAAGCAACTATATGAAGGTAGAGAGTGTGGTTTCAAAAGGAAGGGGTAGGCTATGTAAGATGCGGCTAAATGTTGTAGACAAATGTGTGAAAAAAGAGTAGCATTGAAAGTTTAAAAGATAAAAGAGCGTGTATGACATGATTTATGGATGCTGTTGAACCGAAGTGAGTATGGAAGGGTGGAGAAAGTTAGTGAGGATGGATTTAGTATGGAATTGTTGTTTTTTGAGCTATACACACAATTTCTTGCTTACCCCATAAGAGGCCGGTGTGATTAGGTATATAGGTCTATAAATCTAAATTTGTTATTTTTGATTTTTAAGGCATATTTTATTTGTTTGACTCATTTTTATGAACGTTTTGTGTCATTTTTAGGCATTTATCTTAAATAAGTATGTTTTTAAATACTAAAAATATTTTATACATGCAAATTTAAATTGTTGGAAAATACACATTTCTGTTGATACACTATAATTCTTTGGTGCCAGGGAAAAATAGCATAAGTCACAAAAATGATCAAGTCAAGTCAATATTTACACTCTCCTTGGCCAGAACTACCATTTGGTACAAGTAGTATAAGTCAAACTTAACTTTATTGGTGGAAAAGTTCCATTTGATCTTTATAGTATGAGTACATTTGTTTTCTTTTAGTTGTACATTTTAGTATGTCATTTTATATATACTATTAGGACTTATACTCTTTTCCTGGCACCAAAGAATTTCGCTGGTAAGATTGCGTTGGGAAGGGATAGCTGTTAATTCTGAAGCAGGTAATTATAAATCAATATTTTATTTAGCAGAATGCAATAGTCTAGTTGTTAACGTCATCACATATATTATGTATATATCATTCACCGTAGGAATTGACTTCTGAAAGGCCTTTTTCCCTACCATAAATCTACTATATAGTAGGATATTGGTAGGAAAAAAGACCTTTCAGAGAGTAATTCCTACCGTTAATGGAATATATATTAGTTTCCATTTTTAAAGTGTGTGTTTGATTTAGTTGTGTACATTCATTATGAATGTTTGTTTATATTTATGTCATATTTTTGATGAGTTTTAGGTCATCTTTTGATTATTTTTATGTTATGAAAGTCTGGGCCCTGGTAATCACTCTTCTACTACTAATTTTACTAACCCAATGTCATCACTTTTAATTCTCTTCATAGCTATGATTCAATTTTTAGACCCTTTGTTGATACAATAGTTTTGGACATTATTACATTATTATTATTATTATTATTATTTAAACATTGACTTGACAGAAATAATTATTTTTACATTAACATAAATATCAGGCTTTGGTCTAAAACCCACTAGGAAAAAGGTGAATTGTATTAAATTACATACTTTTTTACTAGACTTTCTCTTTTCATCTTCATGAAAAATATCTAATTGTTGTTGTAGCACTCTTTAGAATTACAAGTGCATGAGAATTTGGTTGTTGAAGGCACTGAATGTAATCTGCTACCTCAGCGTAGTGTGTGTGTGAACTAGGTCACACATTGTGTGCTTGAAGCCCTACACCCATGGTTCATCAAGAGTGGATTTGATTGCTTTGGCAAGGTTCATGCAATAAACTCTTTGATTTATGAGCAATAATTCATATATCGATCAGATTTAATCCTAAATTGGCTTGTAGACTATTATTATTATTATTAGCACCGTGTCTTACTACCCGTTTGGGTTATACGCACTTACGCTAATGTGTAATGGTAGGGTGATTGTGAGATGAAATGGAGGACCTACAGTTTAACGTGGAATCTGAACCACGGTGGAGACCTGGCATTCCTCACATTCACAAGATGTCTTGTCAGAGGTGAAGAAAGGGTTTGGTAATCAGATAAATCTTTGCCGGGATCGAGGATTAAACCCCATAGAAGTCCGACACCTTACCCCTAAACCACCAGGTCACCTTGTAGACCATTGCAATGACAACGTAAACATTAGGAATAATTTTATTTACGTAACATAACTAGATAAACTGTTTCCTTGGATTTAATCTTAGTCAGTAAAAGCACTTTTAATGAGAAGGCTTAAGTAGTAAAAAAAAAAATGTTTTATTTAAAAATAGCAAAGCTCTGTGATGATTTTAAAGAACTATGACAATAGTAAAGAAAACAATTTTTCAAGGCACAACTGCCAAATGATACCTTCTTAGTTTGTTTAGCCTTATTTGATCTTGACATACATTATTTATGCACATTGTCTTTACCCATATTTTGTTAATATATTTACTATGAAAAAAAATTACTTTGATCTCACAAACCCTACAGATTTATTGACTTTTATTGAGGTTTATCAATAACTATAAAAATTGTTTCATAAAATATAAAGCTCACTTTGGTGCTCGCATAGTTTAAAGCATACTCTCGCAGTAGACTAGAGACTAGACTGCCGATGACGAGATAGTAGTTTGATCCTGGTCAGGTGTATTGAGGGTGGTTTTTCCTAAATATTTTCCCACTCTCCATGCAAATGTGTGTACACTTCCTTTAAATTCATCCTTCCTCTTCCCTAACCCATTAGCGTGATTAGTACATAGGCTAAGAGTATAACACGAACAATTAGTACAACACGGTGCTGAAAAGTATATATACAGTATATATAATTATATTATATATATGTTTACATCATTTTTCAGCTATGCAAACCCTATGAATGTTGAGGTATTGCTGTAAAGTTTAAGTTAACAAGTTATTTTATTTGTTGAGCACCAAAAATAATATATGTTTATTTTTACAAATTTTAGGGATTGTAGCCTGTTTACTAAGTATACATTTAAAATTTAATGGTTTTAAAAATTCTTTAAAATGATAGAATTAGCTTGTATTCAACACGTTTTAACATGAAATGTCTTAATTTGGAGAGAAAAGCAGGGAGTCGAACTGTAATATGAAAATATTGCTTTAACAATATTTAGTATCTTATTAGTCAAGACTAAAATATGGTTTTTGTATCTAGACATAACTGAGAGAAATTTTATAAATAAGAAAAATAATAGATCTAAAATCATATTCACGATTCCCTTATCTTTATGAGCTGGTTTGGCTGTATCACAACTAAATATAAATAAAATAAAAACATTAAAAGTAACACTTAAAGGGCTGTAGAAATATTGACTTAAAAAAAGTACGACATTGGCAAAAGCTTTATTTAAAAAAATTTCCTTTGGTTTACTACGCAAATCATGTTTGCGTGTTATATTTCCATCTCTTAAGGTGTCACTCTTGCAAAATACTAGACTGCCAATGATTGGTAGATCAGTGTTCCAATCCTAGTCCGGTACATTGAGAGTGGTTTTCTCTTAACGGTCTTCCCTTTTTCCTTCATGCAAATGTGGGTACACTTCTACTAAATTCAACCATATTGAGTCCTAACACATTAGTATAATTTGTGCATAGACATAAGAGTAGTAATATGCGGTGCTAAAAGAAAAAAAAAAGGTAATCCATACGGAAATTCATAAGATAATTTAGGATGGTTTTGGGGGTTTTAATGCTTCAGAACTACCATTCCCATTATTACATATTGCAGTGGGAAGATATTCCTCTCCCAGTAGGCAGTACCATTAAGGTATTACACATTTATATAGTTGTGACATGAGTATTTTCCCCATGGCATAGGAAACATCTATTAAAAAAATCTTGGAAAGTTCGGTTTTAAAAGTAATTCATTTGCATATTATTGAAAGTTGACTAGGTAGAAAAAAGAAAAAAGATTTGAACTATGAAAGTTTTCAAATGGTTTATGCAATTTAAATTTCTTTAACAGTTCTTAGCTCTTAAGAATCTCAATATTTATTTTCAAGAATTCTACGTCAACTGGTAAAAACAAAATATTTTAATGGGCCAAGCAAGTCTAAACTATTCAAGTGTAAACGAATGCACATTCGAAGTGCATTCGGTTAACACTTTCTTTGCAATTCGTGGCCACTGTATATTTCCTGCTGTTATGTAAGGTGGAAGTATTTGTAAAAGTATGCCGCTTCTGGTTTCCACCCACCTTGAGAAAGTCCTTGTGCTTGAGCTGGATTGGTACACTCATGTGCAACTCTTGTCAACCTTTTATGTTCCAGAGTGCAAACAAAGTGGATCCCGCCTCTTGAAACAGTTTTAAATTTTTAAAAATTCTATTTTGTCAATAATACGTATGATAGATTCATGATTTCTGAAATTTGAGGGATATTCATTATTTTTAAATTAGTTATTGTTGCTGATAATTGCTGATAATTCTGCCTTATATTGAAAACTCACTTTTAGGTATCATTTCTCATTGTGTTTGAATTAAAAATTTCTTGATACAAATAATTTTAGAATATTTATCACTCACAGGCTGTTAGACTCTCGAAGGTGTTAAATTTTCAATTCAAACTGGATTGCTGATGACAGAGAGGTTAGGGCTCGAATCTCAAACAAATGCCTTTAGAGTGGTTTTCTTATTCCCTCTGCTAATGTGAGTGCATTTCCTCTAATATACCCTAAAAATTTATACCCCTAGAAGTAAATATTTAACAACCAAAATACTTGCCTCACTGGCCAAATGATCTAAGGCGTCACTATCTTGTTAGACTAGCCTGCTGAAAACAAGTATATCGAGGTTCGAATTCCTGTTGGGCTTACCGAGGGTGAAGGTGGTTTTCCCTAAACGGTTTTCAACTCTTCCACCTAATACGTTAGAATTCATTGTTCATGTTTAGTTTCCACCTAATACGTTAGAATTCATTGTTCATGTTTAGTATTGCTTAATTTGTACATTTACATGTGTAACCTGAATGAGTAGTAAGACAGGCTGCTAAAAACAAAAAGACAAAACAAAAACCCATGTAAAGTAGAGATACGAGTTGCAGTAAAAATAATTTTTACTCAAGTTGCACATTCTCTTCAATTTCACGAAACATTTATTTTATTGCAAAATAGAATTTTTGTTTTTGAAAGGAAAATCAGTCATATTGAACAATCAGTTTATTGTTGGTTTTTTATTAAGTATATATATAATTTTTGCAGGTAATAACTTTTCAGAAAAACAAGAGCATTTACTTATTTATCATATAAGTGTGAACAAAATCAAGTATTAAAACTACTACTCAGTGCAAATTACCTTTTAGCATATGTTGGTTTTATTGTAAATCACTCTAAAAATAATTAAGGCATTTTATTTTTTAACACTTTTTTTTTAAATGTTGAAACTTCTCACTTTAGTGTTTACTTTTTATTTTTATTATCAGGAGCTTTTATTACATATTTTATCACTTTACTAATTTAATTTTGTAGTGACAGCAGTGTAGTTGTAGTTTCTCTAGTTTCTACTGTTTCTTTAAATTTTTCTTCATTTTCTATGCATATTTCATTACAAATAACACAAACAGCATAATATAATAGACGTTCTTAATGATCTGACAATTCCAGAGATTTCCTGCATTGACCATTCCATCTCTTTGCAGTAGATATTAGTATTGACATTTTTGGTC
Source organism: Timema shepardi (assembly GCA_902151425.1). Lineage (NCBI taxonomy): Eukaryota > Metazoa > Arthropoda > Insecta > Phasmatodea > Timematidae > Timema > Timema shepardi. The sequence continues at coordinate 446,361 of CABFVX010000022.1, forward strand.
CACACTAGGCCCTACACGTTATTAACAGACATGTTTACAAGCATTCCAGTGAGTTGGATTTTTGTTTTAATCATTATTAAAAATTGCTGTTTTCATAGATGGACCTGCAGCTTTCAGTTTTGGGTGAACCGCAATCCCAAACTCTAGTTAAAAGTAATAGGCAAAACTAGCTAACAAAACTCACTGAACGTTTACCTTATACCACTGATAGGTAGCTTATGTGATAATGCAAAATCTTAAGTGTTTTGACTATTCTAATATATTATATTTAATAAGAGTAGCTCATGGTGGATTAACATTTTTAGCACCAAAAGGGTTTGTCTTGGGTAGTTTGGTCACTCCTCTCAACAATACTATGTAAAAGAATATATAATTTTTGTCTTAAAAAAATACATTATTTTTATATCTCAACCTTTTCATAAATAAGAGGACAAAAGTTTATTTATGGTAAGTAATTGTTTAATTTATCACTTTTTCTCTCTTTAGTACACCTTGGATGCTTTGTATTTTGAAATTATGCTTTCAAAAAAAAGCCAACCAAATGTAACAGGTTGTCATAAAAAAAATTCTCAGCCTCAGCCCTGATTATGATCATTGGGGAATTTTTGGACTGTGGGTTTTTAGTTTGGATCTTTGATGTAGTAAATATTTAATCTTTTAAGATGAGTTTGTGCTCCTTGTCAAACGCTCACTACAACACCCTTCTTTGGTTAGAAGATGAGGAGTGCAACACCCTTCTTTGGTTAGAAGATGAGTTTGTGCTCCTTGTCAAACACTCGTTACAACACCCTTCTTTGGTTAGAAGATGAGTTTGTGCTCCTTGTCAAACGGTCAATACAATGCCCTTCTTTGGTTAGAAGATGAGTGTGTGCTCCTTGTAAAACATTCGCTACAACGCCCTTCTTTGGTTAGCAGATGAGTTTGTGCTCTCTGTCAAATGCTCAATACAACGCCCTTCTTTGGTTAGAAGATGAGTGTGTGCTCCTTGTCAAACGCTCACTACAACGCCCTTCTTTGGTTAGAAGATGAGTTTGTGCTCCTTGTCAAACGCTCACTACAACGCCCTTCTTTGGTTAGAAGATGAGTTTGTGCTCCTTGTCAAACGCTCACTACAACGCCCTTCTTTGGTTAGAAGATGAGTTTGTGCTCCTTGTCAAACGCTCACTACAACACCCTTCTTTGGTTAGAAGATGAGTTTGTGCTCTCTGTCAAACGCTCAATACAACGACCTTCTTTGGTTAGAAGATGAGTGTGTGCTCCTTGTCAAATGCTCACTACAACGCCCTTCTTTGGTTAGAAGATGAGTTTGTGCTCCTTGTCAAACGCTCACTACAACGCCCTTCTTTGGTTAGAAGAATGAGTTTGTGCTCCTTGTCAAACGCTCAATACAACGCCCTTCTTTGGTTAGAAGATGAGTGTGTGTTCCTTGTCAAACGCTCACTACAACGCCGTTCTTTGGTTAGAAGATGAGTTTGTGCTCCTTGTCAAATGCTCACTACAACGCCCTTATTTGGTTAGAAGATGAGTTTTTACTTCTTGTCAAATGCTAAATGCAACAAAATGAAATTGAGTTAATTCATTTTCACTGGCTAGTATTTTTTCTGCACCCTCTTTACTGCCTGCCGGTTTTAACAAACAGAATTTAATTACAAAACCTGGGATTTAAAGCCTAATCAAAAAATAAATCGTTCACCTCAGGAAGTCTTCGATGCAATCTGTGTTGTTTTGTAAAATTAGTAGAAGGGGTGTGATGTTTTTTTTTTACGATGGACGGTGCAGCTATCAACCCCTCCTTCACCCCTTCCCTACGCTTGGCTGCACCAAGAGAGGCGAAGAGACACACGAGTGGATCCCATTATTGATTGTCTCGTGGATGGTTTTCGAGGGAGTCACACCAAGAGAAGTGATGTTCGCGGCGGGTTCTATTGTAGTTGGGAACTGTGTGTACCGCGCATGACTCCTGCCTTGGCCTCAATTCCTAGACGGCAGTTCTCCGTGTCTTGGTCATTAACAGGTTCGGTCGCAGCCGACTGTCCGAACTTTGCACGTTAATGTGCTGGCTATTAGCGACGCGAAAAATTAATATCTGAGGGAACTTTAAGAAACGGGGGGAATTTTAAGGCTGGTATGGTAGAGAACGGGAGCTAAGGGCAACATTTTTGCAGTTATTTTAGGAAAAATTGTTTTGCCTAAAATAAATAAAATAGTGCGATGGAATTTTTATACACTTGGTTTAATTACATGTCATGGACATCCTGAAGTTTGAACAAGTCTTTTTTATCTATATTCAAAACTTTTTTTAAATCTAATTTCATAAGGGTCATTGGGGGTGAGAAAAGGGGGTTTGGGCTAATGCCTTTATTCTCTCACGTTAAGGGAAGAGGTGGGGGCAGGGGTGTCAGAATCCATCTTAAAGCTTTTTTATTAACATTTATGGTGAGACAAAAAACAATTTGTCAGAAAAAAATATTATACAATTTCACCAAAATGTCTAATTTATCAAATCGTAAAAAGTTACTTAAGGAAAATCTTACGATCCCTTATGGGAAAAGGGGGGGGGGTGTTTTATCAACAATAATGAAAAAAATTCTTATGTAATTTAAGGACGACCCCTAATATTCATGACAATTAATTAAAAAAAACTTGTGATTACTGTGTATAGGAAATTAAAATAAATCTATCTACCCAAGCAATATTGTCATTTATTTTGAAGTACACTGACCCGCCTCGGTGGCGTAGTTGGCTAACGCGCTAGTCGTGTTGATCTCGGCTGCTGAGGACGGGGAGATCGAGGTTCGAACCTCAGTCGGGTGAACTGGG
>CABFVX010000022.1:449255-476344 GCA_902151425.1 Timema shepardi
GGTTTTCCTAAATGGTTGTCCACTCTCCCTCCACGCAAATGCGGGTTCACTTCCTCTATTTCAACCTTCTAATTCCTAATCCATTAGCGTAATTAGTACTTAAAGCGTATAACCCGAACGGGTAGTAAGACGCGGTGCTAAATAATAATAATAAAAAATGAAGTACACTGACGCACACCCAATCCTGCCGGAAGGGAGTTCCTGGAGACCGGCGGACAAACGCGTTCATATCCGTCATTTTCTTTTCCACGGTCCGGCGGACACGCTCGCTGACGCAGTTCGGCGCGATCGTGCCATTTTCATTATTTCTTGAAATAATTGGTGTCCTAAAATAAATTAAAGAAAAATGATTGAGTATAGTCGTTTGAAATACCAATAAATATAATAAAATGCACAAATGCAAAGACTAAGTTTTCTAAGGGCCGGTCTTATGACCACCGGATAAATATTGCTATTGGGAGGTTAAAGTTATCAGCCACTTTAATGTTTTACGCGTATTATGAACTGAATTTATCTGCCCTTATTGGGAGGTTAAAGTTATCAGCCACTTTAATGTTTTACGCGTATTATGAACTGAATTTATCTGCCCTATTGTTATTTGAAGGATATATATATATTTTTTTTCTATTCAGACGCAAGGTTGGTACTGTTTTTACTGGTTTGCGCTTGCGTATAAGCCCTGCTGATAGCGCTACAACCTAGCGAGTGGTGAGAACGCTCAACATTTGTTAAATAATGGCGTCCAAACGAGTACGAGAAAACAGATGGCGTCACGTGGGTACAGATGCTATACTCCATTGACGGTAGGAATTAGTCTCCTAAAGGTCTTTTTTCCTACCAATATCCCACTATATAATAGATTTCTGGTACGGAAAAAGGCCTTTCAGAAAACAATTCCTACGGTGAACGGACTTTAAGTTGTCTTGCAAGTACTAATTCCGGTGTCTGTCAAAATGTGGGCAATAGTTGAGTATAACGTTTACAAAATTTCATTTATTGTACTCACATGTGGATAATTTGTTCTTATATAATTATAACTCTGCAAATAGCTTGTCAGTTTATATAAAAGTGTGAATTAAATGTTCTAACTTTATATAGATCCCGGGCCTGTGCCTACTAAACACGTGAACCAAGATTTTAACCTAAAACACCCTACGATATGCGAAACCTCATGAAAAACAACGCGTCACTATGTCAACAACCATTTTACCTTTCAGATAAAAGTTATCAGGCACTAAAACCTCCCGATAATAATGTGATGGATAAATACATTTTATCTGGCAGTCATAAGACGCACTTTTAACTTATCCACCACATAGAAATATTTATCTACCAGATTAATATTTATCCAGGAGTCGGTCATAAGACCCGCCCTAAGAAAACATGTCGACTCTGAAAAGTAGTCTTTTATTTTACATACTTAAACTATCATTACATGTAATCATTTTTACTTTTTTTATATTTTAAATCATAAATTATTTCAAGAAAGATTGATAATGGTACTTACCGCATCGGTGGTCGCATGGTCTAGCGCGTAACTCTCGTGTTTGACTGGGTTGACGGTTATTGGGAGAACGGGGCTCGAATCCCACTCTGATATATTGAGGGTGTATTTTTTTTTCTTAAATGGTTTCCCCCACTAAAATAAGATAACTTTTATTCTAAATTCAACCTTCCTCTTACCGAACACATTATTAATTAGTCAATGGGCGTACAGCCCAAGCGTTTGAGCTAAGGCTACACTAGCCGAATGTGGCGGAAAATTCGAACAAGCGTGCGCAACTGCACTCCTTCCATCGAAAGTGGTGTTTCTTCTTGGCATCGCCTATGTACTAATTATGCTAGTGGTTTTAGGGATCAGGAAGGTTATTTTTAGAGTAAGTGTACCCTCATTGGCTTGGAGGGAGAATGGAAAAACCACCGTTGGTAAACCCTACTGAGATTCTAACCTCGGTCTCCCGGTATTGGGCGGTCTAATTTAATGCGAGAGTAGCACCTTAGATCAGGCGGCCACCGAAGCGGGTCTCTATAAAAGTTGGTCCATATACTTTCACTTAAATGATCTGAAGCTGTCACGCTTGATATCTATCAATTCATATAAAATTGAACTAATGATGTAGTAAAATGCTTTGTTTACCTCAAAAATATGTTTGTATTTTCTAAATGTGTTTTTCTACCATATCCGTTAAACTCTCTCTTTGACGAATATAACTAAGAGCGTTCATCATAGCAGACCCAACTCGACTCGCATGAGATATGGGAGTAAAAAGGGAACAGAAAAGACCTACGTTATGCAAGAAATGTGTGCACTGAATTTTTATTTTTATGATTACTAAAAGTATTCCGCGGTGACGATAGGGGACAAAGTTTTTTTTAAATAACTACAGTATTTCCTAAATATGACGGAATGAAGATTTGTGCACAGTGCTTTCTGTGAAGCCATTATAAAATGGTCAAAAATTGTCTTTTCACTGCAATTTTTATCCAAATATCATTGAATATTTCTACAATGTTCAGTATTAGGAACTTCTAATAACTCTTTATCTCCATTAATTTTTAATAATAAATGATCCACGTGCATTAGTGTTCTAATAAATTAAAGCTAGTCGACTGTATCAGAGAGTTGATGGGAATGTGATTTATATATAGAGCTCTCTGGAACTGAACGCTGGACTTTCTCAAAGTACTGTTTGTTGCTACTTTTTCCATTGCAGTTGTTAAGGAAGCCTCTCAAGTTTACCATTATGGCGCTTGTGCAACAATACCAGGGGTGGCCAAAGTGCAGTGAGAGAAAATGTTGAAATACTTGCACAACTTAAGTAAATGTTAACTATTAAATTTCCTGACAAAATTTGATAATTTCTAAATTGCTATGATCTAAGATCTTGAGAAATCCTTGATAAATAGGGACAAGTTAAATATATATTTAACAAACAAGTTGTTCAATGACTTTCTATAATTGAGTCGAGAGGGATAAGATTAACTATTAGGAAATGCACTGGAATTTGTCAAGATAAAGGAATAAAAAAATACGTGGAAAAATAGCACCAAAGCCAAGGTCGTAGCTAGGATGAAATTTCGGAACAAGTGGGGTGGAAATTTTGTAGGGCGTAGCCCCTCAAATCACAGGAGGCCAAGAAAATGTAGCCTATTTCTAACCTTATTGAATGCCACTAGAATTATTATGGGGTTTGATTTGCTAACCAACTCACTCAAGTTTTCTGAATTTATGCATTACATTTTGGTTCGTGATTAAGGGCTTAATGACCAGCCTTGGTGGTCGCCTGGTCTTACGCGCTACTCTCATGTTGGACTAGACTGCTGAAGACAGGGAGATTGGGACTCTATCCCGGTCTGTTGGACTGAGGGTGGTTTTCCCTAGATGGTATTCCTCGCAAATGCGGCTGCACTTCCTCTCAATTAAGCCTTTCTAATTGCTATACATTAGTGTACTTAACACATATGCGTATAAACATGGTATAACCCGAACGGTAGTAAGACGTGGTGCTAAAAATAAATAAATAAAAGCTTAGGAAAATTGATTAAAATATTTAAAACGACACTTTAGGTTGAGAAGCTAGTCATATGATGAATAATTCTATTTATAAATGTGATACTTATGGTTTTCAACTTTATATATTATTATTAGCACCGCTTCTTACTACCCGTTCGGGTTATACGGACTTAAGCTAATGTGTAATGGTGATTGCGAGATGAAATGGAGGACCTACAGTTTAACGTGGAATCCGAACCACGGTGGAGGCCTGCCATTCCACACATTCACAAGTTGTGATTAATACACTTCTTGTCAGAGGTGAAGGAAGGGTTTGACAATCGGATAAATCTGTGCCGGAAACGGGGATTGAACCTTCAACTTTATATAAAATATAATAAATTTCACTGACATTAATACTCGTAGAAAGGTTCTAAAATCGCTGGTATGTGTTACTCTCGCAATAGACTAGACTGCTGATGACTTAGGCATCGGGGTTCGAATCCTGTTCTTGTGTACTGAGGATGTTTTTACGAATCTTTGACTTTCAAGCGCTCGCAACGTTGGCTCGCAAAGTAGAAAAGCTCCGAGCTCGATTACCCCGTACAGTATTCCGAAAACATTCTGCGATAATGTTTTCTCCTTCCTGCCCCCCGCGGGTTTAGAACAGGGTGTAGGGGGGGGGGATTAATACCCAAGGTCGCGCAAAGCAAGTCTGGTGACGTGTGTTGGCGGTGGTTGAATGAGGTTCCACGTGTACAGCACGACCTTGCTCACGATGGTCAACGTTATGGTGCTGCTGTTGCTATGTGTGTGGTAAATCTGGACCTAGCCCGTCATGGAAATCAGGCTGCCCGTCTTTGATTGGTCACAGTTGGTCAAGGCCATCAGTTCGGTCTAGTTTTTGGGCATATTTAGTTGATACTGATCTTGTGAAGTGCAAGAAAAAAGTTGGTAGCTAGATTTTTGTAAAAAAAATTATTATTAATTTTTCAACACATGTTGACAAGACTTAACCTAAACCTTTCAACCAGTGCGCGAAACAATAAGAAAACCTAAACCTTTCAACCAATAGGAGAAACAATAAGGAAACCTTAACCTTTCAACCAGTGGGTGAAACAATAAGGAAACCTAAACCTTTCAACCAGTGGGAGAAACAATAAGGAAACCTAAACCTTTTAACCAGTGGGTGAAACAATAAGCAAACCTAAACCTTTCAACCAGTGGGTGAAACAATAAGGAAACCTAAACCTTTCAACCAGTGGGAGAAACAATAAGGAAACCTAAACCTTTCAACCAGTGGGTGAGACAATAAGGAAACCTAAATCTTTCAACCAGTGGGTGAAACAATAAGGAAACCTAAACCTTTCAACCAGTGGGTGAGACAATAAGGAAACCTAAACCTTTCAACCAGTGGGAGAAACAATAAGGAAACCTAAACCTTTCAACCAGTGCGTGAAACTATAAGGAAACCTAAACCTTTCAACCAGTGGGTTAGACAATAAGGAACCCAAACCCTTCCTTCACCTCTGACAAGGCTTCTTGTGAATGTGGGGAATGCCAGGCCTCCACCGTGGTTCGGATTCCACGTTAAACAATCTCACAATCACCCTACCATAACACATTAGCATAAGTGCGTATAACCCGAACGGGTAGTAAGACGCGGTGCTAATAATAATAATAATATTAATAATAATAATGAAACCTAAACCTTTCAACCAGTGGGTGAAACAATAAGAAAACCTAAACCCTCCAACCAATGGATGAGACAATAAGGAAACCTAAACCTTTCAACCAGTGGGTGAAACAATAAGGAAACCTTAACCTTTCAACCAGTGCGTGAAACTATAAGGAAACCTAAACCTTTCAACCAGTGGGTGAGACAATAAGGAAACCTAAACCTTTCAACCAATGGGTGAGACAATAAGAAAAACTAAACCTTTCAACCAATGGGTGAGACAATAAGGAAACCTAAACCTTTCAACCAGTGGGTGAAACAATAAGGAAACCTAAACCTTTCAACCAATGGGTGAAACAATAAGGAAACCTAAAACTTTCCACCAGTGGGTGAAACAATAAGGAAACCTAAACCTTTCAACCAGTGCGTGAAACTATAAAAAAATCTAAACCTTTCAACCAATGGGTGAAACAATAAGGAAACCTAAACCTTTCAACCAATGCGTGAAACTATAAAAAAAACCTAAACCTTTCAACCAATGGGTGAGACAATAAGGAAACCTAAACCTTTCAACCAGTGGGTGAGACAATAAGGAAACCTAAACCTTTCAACCAATGGGTGAAACAATAAGGAAACCTAAACCTTTCAACCAATGGGTGAAACAATAAGGAAACCTAAACCTTTCAACCAGTGCGTGAAACTATAAGGAAAGTATCACCACGTTATTGTTACACAACCCCAAAAAAACGGTAGCTCTTTTTAACTATGAATTTAATACTAATATGATTAAAATATTTGTAGAAAAAACCCACCTTATCACCATGGGATCTAATGGTTTATCTCGCCTGTCAACTTATTTGAAGTCGACCTCGGTGGTATTGGGGTAAAATGCTTGCCTCAAGGCTCGTTATTCGTGTGTTCAAACCCAGCCAGGCTCGACAGTCTTCTTGAGTGATAACAAATCCGTAGCACAACTTCCTTCGGAGGGGAAATAAAGTCGTCGGTCATATATCGATTGTGGCATGTAAAATAACCCTGAAGGATATGTGAAAATATCTTTCCCGGTAAAATTGTTAGGCCCTTTGGCTCTCGCTCATAGAAATTCTCGTGTGCTTTTCTTCTCCACCAACATGAATTTATCCAAGCTCCCCCTTGACTTGAAGTCGAGCACTCAACCAGCGGAATTGGCTGGTAACTTGCAAAGCTGTGACATAGTCAAACTTGAAAATAAAACGAGACTGAGTTGTGAAATTTTTCGCTAATATTTTTTTTGTTAAAATTCTTATTTAGGGATTTACTGACTCTTTCTTCAAAGTCTATTATTTTTCTATACCGACTGACCCAAACCATCCTACCCAGTAGTGAGGCGTGACCATTTTGAAAGCGTTACCAGTTAAATTCACCGTAAAGCAACCACATTCCTCTTTATTTTTTGCCAAACATAAATATTTTCAAAAAAAAAAGGTTGTGTTTGCCTTTGTGAATACCATAACCACAAACAAGGATTCACTCGAACAAAAATATAATAAATAGTGGAAATTATTTGTCAATCAAGGATTAAAAAAACAACATGAATACATTAATAAAAATAAGAGGCGTTAATAACTAAAGGAGGGAAATGACTTGAAGGTGAATATGTAGGAGACGTGGAAAAAGGCCAGTGTTTTTTTTACAATTTTGACAGCAAAACAATTTTTGGCAAAATTATATAAAGTATTGCTTTAGTAAAAGCATAAAGTTTAATTTTCTTCATGTGGAATCAACAGTTGTTGAATATTTGTCAATAAGCAGAGGGCATTAGATGATAAACTTTTTAAATGACGAGAAAGTGTCATTACATTCCAGGACATCCTTGACAGATATTCAAGGCTGTAGCCAGTAAATAATTTCGGGAGGGGGGGTGGGGATATCCCGTGTTTGTTGAAGGATAGAAAAAATTGTGAATATTAAACACCTCTAGAAGCTATCTGAATTGCTTTTTATGGCAACATAACCCCCTAATTTGTACTTATACCTTAATTTTGATATTTTTTGAACCATAAATAAAGTCCTATATATTTTGTTAATTACATTTTGGAGGGGGGTTGAACCCCCAAAACCCAACCTTGAATATGACCTTGCAGATATTCAAGAACTGTTATCACTATCTGAATAAAATTAAACTCTTTATGTTTTTAAGAAAATCACTTAATTTATTTTGACCAAAAAATGTTTTCATATGAAAACTGTAAAAACACCTACATTTTCTCGCGTCCCCTATAGCAGCGCCTTAAAAACAACCCTAAACTCAAAGCGACGTTCACCAATGGAGGAAATTGCTTTATTGTGCTTGGTGGTTATATCACGTATGTAATCAATAATCATACTTAGAGAGGGGAGAAGGAAAATAGTGATTTTTTAAAAATAGCGCCACCTATTTAAATGGAAAGAATGCACTATATAATCCCAAGTTTTAAAGTATACGCTAAAGTTTAATTGTGCTAAAGGCATTAGCATCAGAAATTAAGAAACATTATCTAATACGCTATGATAAACGCAATAACAGCAAATACATTAGTTGTTTGGATTTTATTTTGAGTTTATCATCAATAAGATATCTAAAATAACTTCAAGGTTGGCTTAAGTATCTACTGACAACTTCCCCTTCCTTCCACAACTGGTCACCAACACACTGATGTTTTATGCATATGATGTGTAATCATTAAATAGGTTCAAGTTGCCGCTTTCGTCCAATCACCCCCTTCACTATTTTAGTAGGTCGCAAGCCACCACTGCAGAAAATTTACCGGGAAATATTCACCTCCAAATATACAACAAAGTGACTGATGAGTGGTAACAAACTTTGTTGACTTTGGTGGTCTTGGGGTAAAGTGCTCGCCCCAGGACGCGACGTTTGTGGGTTCAAACCCGGCCGGGGTCGACGGATTATTCCAGATCGGTTAAAATCCGTCCCATGTCAATCGTGGCATGTAAAATAATACTGGGAGGTACAGTAGCCCCATGGCTTCTTTGGTACTGACTGACAGCTCACAACTGACTTCTGACAGTCAACGTTTAGGTGTACACCTAAATTTTGAGTTTCAGAAGTGACAGCTGCTAAAAACATGTTTTTACAGATCATATGGTTTGGCGTAGGGATACATATTTTGGTCTGGTAACTTTTCAAAGCTGTCAGAAGTCAGCTGTGAGCTGTCAGCACCAAATAAGCCATGGGACTACTGTATATGAAAACACCTTTACCGCCATAATTGGTAGGCCCTTTCACTATTGCACATAGAAATTCTCGTGTGCTGATATAACCAGTAAGTTCAGAAATTGCACGTTAATTACCTTACATAAATAAAAAATATGTCTATACGTGAAAATATTATGGCTTAGATTGAACACCCTTCATGGGGCTATCATCCTTCGGTCTCAATCCAATTCACTTTATCCCAAAGAGAAGAAAATATATTTCGATACCCCCGGGACACGAGCCCAAAGTCCGTCATCGTCTGAAGCACAATATTATAGATTATGATCGAGGTCAGGTACTTCAGGACTGCAAGACAAGTCGAGACTGCTTGGACTGCTTGAAATGGACATCCCTGCCTATTGTTTAATTCTATTGCACCAGTCACTGGCTAACGTGAGTGAGGTCAGTTTTGTGTGTATGAGGTCACAAGGCAATAAAAAAAAACAGCTTCTAGCAAACGTTGTCATGGGTTGTCATTGCTATTGTTTTGGAGAGGATGAATAAACATGCCTGTCCCATTTCACATCTCCACCTAGGGATTTTTTTATTTTAGAAAATACAAACTTTTTTTCCTGCCAACATTGGTAAAATTTACTTTTATTATTATTATTATTATTATTATTATTATTTTAAAAGTTGTGATATCTTCCAATAGTGACAGCTGCAAATAATGTGACCTGAGTAATCTGAAAGTAGATGTAACTTTTCTAGCTGTCATATAAGGCTCTTCTTATGAAAATTGTACTGTACTTTAATTTTTTATGTGGACAGAATGTGAACTAAGGGGGAAATGGGTAAACTCGCCAGACCACAGACTGCAATGTCCTGACCTTGGGGATGCCAAGTTAACTTCGCCGAGATATATGTGGCTGCTATTCGAATGTACACACTGTTTAGCCGTAATTCTTCTCGGCTTAAAAGATAGGGCCATAACCATCAGGGGCGGATCCGGGGAGCAATTTGTAGGAGGGGGACTGGGATACGGATTATGGAATACCCCCAGGTTTTGGAGGAGGGTCCCTCTTCCAGGTTTTTTGTTGGGTTTTTTCAAATCAAAACTTCAAAAGAGGCGTTTTAAGGATATTTTCGGCTCTTGAAAATAAAATAGAAATAAACGGAAATAGAAATAAAACAAATCTTATTTATAAAATATTTCTTAAATGTATATTACAAGTTGTTATTTACAGGACTATTCTGTTTTCTAGTTTTGTAAAACAGTGCTATTACTTGTAGTGGGTCTAGATTTATATCAATGCGGACACGCAGAAGAGCCAAGGTAACAAGTCTGCTTTCCAAGGGTGGTTTTCTACATGTATTTTTATCATTGCTTCCATGTTCTATCCACACTAATGCGGGTGTAGTGATTGTAAAACTAACCGCTAAGTAACTCTTGGTGGGGATTGCCACAAGATAGTTTGTGATCTGGCTGATACAAAAACAAAATTACTTAGGGCCGGTCGTATGACTACTATATAAATAGTGCTATAGCCAGGTTAAAATTAGCGACCAGAAAAAGGTTATCAGCCAATTTAATATTTTACGCGTATTATAAACTGAATTTATCTGCCGTATAGCTATCAGAAGGATAGATATATATTTTTATGCAGAAAACGCAAGGTTGGTACTGTTTTTATTGGAGCGCGCATGCGTATAAGCCCTGCTGATAGCGCTACAAATTAACGAGTGGTGAGGACGCTCAACATTTGTTAAATAATGGCGGCCAAACGAATGCGAGGAAACAGATGGCGTCACGTGGGCGCAGATGCCAAGTTGTCTTACAAGTACTAATTCCGGTGTCTGCCAAAATGTGGGCAATAGTTGGGTACAACGTTTACAAAATTTCATTTATTGTACTCACATTTTGATAATTTGTTCTTATATAAATATAACGCTGCAAATAGCTTGTCTGTTTATATAAAAGTGTGAATTAAATATTCTAACTTTATATAGTTAGAGGCCGGACCTGTGCTTACTAAACATGTGAACCAATATTTTAACCTAAAAAAAACATTATCTGGCAGTCATAAGACGCACTTTTAACTTATTAACCTGATATAAATATTTATCTTCAAGATTAATATATATCCAGGAATCCTAAGACCGGCCCTTATAGTAATTTCATATACATTAAGTATCCGACTGGCGCCGTTAATTCGTTCCTAAGGTTTTCATGCAAGTTGAAAAACCGCGGATGTCGAATGGTGTTTAAATACGATGAATTTTAAACACGCAGTCATGTTTTCTTCAAAGGATAATTAAAGCTAAACAGATTCTGCATATGGAAAGAAAACTTCGTGAAAACGACTCACGCTCAAGCTAGAAACAACTAAAACGGCAACGCCACTATCACCTGTTCGTCATCTTTCCAGTAACGCCATCTAATATGTTTAAACCGACCCCTTCCTTCACCTCTGACAAGACGTGTATTAATAACAACTTTTGAATATGAGGAATGCCAGGTCTCCACCGTGGTTCGGATTCTACGTCAAACTGCAGGTCCTCCATTTCATCTCAGAATCATCCTACCATCACACATTAGCGTAAGTGCATATAGCCCGAACTATGCTGCTAATAATAATAATAATAATAGCGTTGCTAATCGTAGGTCGAAGTACCATAACAGTGTTTCTACAAAATTTGAGTAAATTGAATCCTTATAAGACGAGGACGTGCATTCATACGTCAAATATTTATCTTCTATCATCGTGCCACGATTACTCTTTTAAGAGCGCTCATCATAGCAAACCCAACTAAGCTCAAAGGAAAAAGATAGAACTACGATGTGCCAGAAGTGTGTGCTCTATATTCATAACTGAACGATTACTCGAAACTTTCCGCGATGACGATAGGGGACAAAACGATATAGTTTCTTGTTGATAACTACAGGGTGTCCCTATTACGACGAAATGAAGATTTGTGCACAGTGCTTATCCGTGAAGCAATTATAAAATTGTCCAAAACGGCATTTTCAATTCAGTTTTTTATCCAAATATATTTTAATATTTCAATAATGTTCAGTATAAGGAACCTTTATTAACCTTTTATCTCCATTAATGTTTAATCAGAAATTATCCACGTGCAATAGTGTTCGTGTGAATCTATGATTTCTAACCGACTGTATCACAGTTGATTGGACTGTGTTGCACGCTCTTAAGTGTTCGGTTTTCATGATGACATTAAACATCAAAACGGTGCCGTTTTATGCAATTTTGTAAACTTAAAACAGTTTGCCGGGGTAATAATAATAATAATAATAATAATAATAAAGAAGCTATATGGGTTTCTTAAAGTGGACTACCATATCCACGTTAAGATAATTCCTGTTTCTTTACATGCTATTATTTTTTTGCTATCATAAAATAAACAAAAGCATTCACTTTTTTTGAACAAAATCTTAACATACCTATGACTTAATGGCCTCATGTACTCGTGTGCATAATGTAATTAGCAAACAATCGCCTACAAGCGAAAAAATGTATAAGAATATCACCCAACTAAAACAGCACTTCAATTCAATACAATACGAAGTTTAGATCAAAATGTTGAAGTTTTTAAGAACAGATTGCTTAAAACAAAGAATTTGTAATTTCGTGTAGGACTCCAAGCTAGTTGTTTATTAAAATGCTGCAGGCGATCTTACACGTGTCAAACTCGTTTGATTAAAAGGGCCACATTGAAAATTGAAAATACTCAGATTACTCCGAAAATTTATTATTGTCATCATCTAAAGAAGAAGAAGAAAAAACAACTCAATTTTAAAATCCTTATTAATTATGCCAAAAATAATTTTAAGATTTATTATAAAATTCTTAGTCGTTACTCTTATTTAATTTCACAGGAATTTGATTTTTTTGTTATAAAAAAGTGTGAATATTAAGATTTTTAAATCTTGTGTTGAAGTCCACTTTCATTTGATGACAAATGCATGTTCATAAGTCGTAATCTCTGTTTTATTCCTTTTCATTAGAGAAACCAACTGTTCACATACGTGTGTGATGCCAAACATTGTACATATTATTTGACACGCATTTTTTATAACACCGCGTATTATCACCCGTTTGAGTTATACTCTTATGTACTAATTATGCTAATGGTTTTAGGGATTAGAGAGGTTAAATTTATAGGAAGTGTACCCGCATTTCCGTGAAGGGAGAGTGGAAAACCAGTATGGGAAAACCACCCTCATTACACCCGATCGAGATTAGAACCTCGATCTTCCCATCATTGTCAGTCTAGTCTACTGCGAGAGTAGCGCGTTGGACCACGCGGCCACCGAACTGGGTCAGGCGAATTTTACAATGTTTTGGAATCATTTTTTTTTATGTATTATAATTACTTAACGTAAACTTTCTGAACATACTGATTTTATCAGCACACTAGAATTTTCACTAGCGAGAGCGAAAGGGCCAACCAGTATTCTTTTACATTCCATAATCGACATGGAACCGACGGATTTACTTCTTCTCCGAAGGAAGTTGTGCTACTCATTTTTATCGCTCAAGAAATATTCGTCGATCTCAGCTGGACTTGAACCCATGGACACCGGGTCTATTTGGGAATCGATCTTTGATTAATAAAGAGTAAAAATTGGGTACACCAACCTCACGTGCTAGATTTTATCAAATAACGACCAATTTTCAAATATCCAGATACGAAATGGTGTATTTATACAATGTTTATAATAATGGCTGCTTTGAATAAATTTGACATGCCTGTTCTACGTATTTAACATACGCCAATATAGACGGCTGCACTTGTGAGGTGTGTGTGTGTGTGTGTATATATATATATATATATATATATATATATATATATATATATATATATATATATTCTCACTAAATGGCACACCGGTCACTACAATATGCGGGATCACTCCCCACATTACTTTCTTTCACAATCGTTGACCCGAGACCGAGGGGCTGCTCTTATTTCACTCCCCCTATCCGCCTCACATTGTTCTTTCCCATACTCTCGTAAGACGAATTTTGGTGCATTCTTTTAAAAACCACTTGTCAGTGTTTTTCCTCAAATAAGATGATTTAAAAAAAAATTATTTTGTTCAAAAATTAGTTGGTTGTCTGATGACTTTTTCCCCTTAGATAAGATGGTTGGTTGTCTGATAACTCTTTTCCCTAGATAAGATAGTTGGTTGTCTGATCACTCTTTTCCCTAGATAAGATAGTTGGTTGTCTGATCACTCTTTTCCCTAGATAAGATAGTTGGTTGTCTGATCACTCTTTTCCTTAGATAAGATAGTTGGTTGTCTGATCACTCTTTTCCCTAGATAAGATAGTTGGTTGTCTGAACACTTTTTTCCCTAGATAAGATAGTTGGTTGTCTGATCACTCTTTTTACCTAGGTAAGGGGTCATACATAAGCTACGTAATGCTTCTTTTTTTATTACTTTTGCCCCATCCTCCCCCCTTCCCCATTTAACATCGTGTAGACATTTAGCTTAACCTCCCCACACGTGTTAAAATAACTTAAAACACATCAAGACTAATGCAATTATTTCATAAAGAAGGAAGATCTGAGGGACTCAGATTTAATACAATACATAATCGGAAATTATCTTTAATTACGTTTATTAACGCTGAAAACATGCATAGTAATATTTTTTCAACATTAGGAAGAAAAAAGGACTCTGTTACGTACCACTTCTCCCCCGTGTAACATCATGTATACATTAGAACACCCCCTCCCCCCCACACCCCTTCCTACCCAACAGCGTTACGGTGTTCATGGATGACTCCTTACCGCTTCCATTGAGGGCAGTAATGTCTGATTGACAGGGCCAATGGCCCGCGGACGTGGTTGGACGCTGACCAGATGTGCGCATGCGGGTCACAGGATGAAGGTCATTCACTTGTTCGCGAGTACTTGTGTACGTCCGCCGTGGGAACAAATGAGACGACTTCCCCCTCCCTCAGGTCACAGTCTTCATGAGGGTGGCAGATCTGTGCCAGGAAATATGACGGTCTATGGAGTAGGTTTCGTTTTGGGGTCTGAGTGACGTTTGTATTTAGAATCAAGATAGGTTAGGTCTCGCTGTTGGCTATCACAATGAGACTGAAGCCTATTACATCACCACTATAATACTACTGTCACTACCACCACCACCACCACCACCACCACCACCACCCTAATAGCCTATTACTATCACTATCACCACCACCTCTATAATACTACTATCACCACAATCACCACTCTAATACTATTGTCACTTTAACCACCACTTAGTCTACTACTTAGTGCTACTCCTATCATATTTTCACTGTAGTGTAGTTTACAATTGTTTGGGAAAATACTAGAAGTAGGTACGTTTTGATTGCCGATGACGCAAAGGTCGGGGATCGGATCCCAGTCAGGTGTACTTAAAGCTATTTTCACAAGATGGTTTTCTATTTTGTCTTCTGTTTCTACGCAAATTCGGATACTTTTCCTTCATATTCTTTCTACTTCATCCCTACCACCTTCGTGTAAGCATGCGGATAGCCAGGACGGGCAGTAAGACGTGTTACACCAAAACAAACATTTACATTTGATTAAAATTCACCTTCCTCAATCTGTGTCCTTGGAGCCCCCCCATCTTTCCCTCCGGATAACACTCAACACCCCTTGAACCGGTATCGCATCATAATGAGTTTTTTTGTAGTGTTCATTGGAAACGGTAACACTGAGACGATACCACGTTAAAAATATATTTGAAATATAATCCTGTTAAAATGAATAGACAGACAACTTCACTGGTCTCAAGTTTGTTACTGTCGGTGGAAGACCGCACTTGTATGAGATTTCTGGTTCCAGCGTAATCGTGTGTTTAGATGAGCTTAAAATAATACAAGTCGCAGATTAGGCTGAACGGGCAATTGGACATGTCACGTAGCACTGCGCCTATAACGATCTTGGTCAAAAAAAAATATTGTCAGAACACAGATATATAAAAATGATAAAACTAAAAGTCGATTCCGACCAACTTCCCTACAGATCTTTCCGAAATGTGATTTTCTATACGTTCTTCAGGCAACTGCTTGCTAAGCCACTTCATTTATTTGTCTCTGTATCATAGTAACTACAGACCAATTTTCACAAAAAGATGCTTTTAAAAATACACTTTTTTGTGTGTGCTCAAAATCGATAACAATTTCTGTCTATATTATTAGTGTTATTTTATAGGTTTCGACAATAAATTTAAATAGTGGCAGCTGCAGATTACATAACTTGACGTATGAATACGTGAAATTATATCTAGTAACCTTTCAGCTCTTCCTATGAAAATTGGACTGTAATAAAAACTGTTGCCACAAACAATGCAATTTTATGGTTTTTGTATCTGTGTTGAAATATTTAAACTGATAACAATAAACATTAAGTACACTATAATATCTATTATGACTTTGTGGATTATTATTACTATTGTTGGTTTTCTTATCACAATACACTTTCTTTTAGACTACCTAGAAATACGTCTTGATGCGAGATATGATTGCTATTACAATGTAATGCACCCGAGTATTTTAATTTACGTTGTATTTTTATGTGCTTTACTGAAAGTTGTAACATAATAGATTATGTTGGTTGGCTTATTGTATAATTTATATTTTCATCAAAATATAAAACCATCGAGAGTGTGGATGGAGAAACAGACTTTTTTTGGCCAGCAGTATTTTGCAAATTTATATTTCCAAACTAACCACGGAGGAATTAACCCACCAAACTCAATAATACATTTTACTTTTCCCCCCCAAGTAATGTTAAAATAAAATGCAGGTTAAATAAGGTGAAGAGTGGATCCAGCAATAAACGTAATTTTAATATGACAAGTTGGTAGTAGTACACGGCACAGGGATTATTATTTCATAGTAGTACACGACAAAGTGATTATAGGTTCGTAGTAGTACACGGCGTTCGTAGTAGTATTGTTCGTTCACGGTAGGAGTTTACCTGGGAAAGGACTTTTTTCCCTACCAGAAATCTATTATATAGTAGGATATTGGTAAGAAAAAAGACCTTTCAGAGGTAAACTCCTACCGTGAATGAAGTATACACGACACGGATTCAGGCGAAAACCTGTTTTATTAGGGGCCGTTAGCCGTCGGGGCCATGGTCTCAGGGCCGCTTTATCCATTAGGCCCGGAGCCTACTTACTAACCTCTGTCCTACAATTTCACTTGAAAAAAACCCCAAAAAGGGTAAAACAGAAAATTTTAATAAAAAATATCTACTCTTATATTTGAGTGACAAAAACATTAATTTCACCTTTCTCAACAGCTTCCCTGATTCAATCAAAGACACAGTTTCTCAATTTCTCCCTGATACAATCAAAGACACAATTTCTCAACATTCTCCCTGATACAATAACAGACAATAGTTTCTCAACAACATCACTGATACAATTACAGGCATAGTAATATAGGTCTAGTAGATGTTTTTAGTTTAATGTTTTAATGTTCACTATGAAACATTTTGTATGTGCTAATTCAGAAATTAAATTGTCGATTGTCAATTGTCGCGTAACATAATTTTCAATTGAAATAAGTGAAAGTAACGACAATATTTGCTGCCACAGTGTTGATCGGGGATTTAAAAAAAAATCAATTTCAGCATCGAGACGCTTCTTTCTCTTTCAACGCTTGTTCCGAAAATGGAGAGATAAATTATGAATGCTATGTTTGCATTCGTTTTTTTTTGTTCCTTTAAACATTGAAATTAGCATAAAAATGAATAAAAATTTGAAACACAGGCCTCTAGAGTTAAAAGTGCCTGTGGCCTAGGAAGGTCTTAAAACGGGCCTTTATGGTCTAATGAAACTACATTGTGCGTCATTTACCCTCTTGAGATTCTTCGCGTAACTTTATAGGTAATCGTACCACAGTTTAGGAACCCAAAAAACACAGCTCTATAAATGATATCAAATTTTCAGGACATTAATAATCTTTTGGTCCAATATTTTTTTTAGTGGTCCTCATTAAAAGAAAGCTTCTGTTATCCATACTATTAAGTTTAAAAAATCGAGTGTGAAGCAGCCAACATTAATTATCATAAAAAGTGTTAAAATGTATACCCAATGTCAAAAGAAACAACTGTAATATTGATGGTGTGGCATGTGGATTTGTAGAATTTGTTTGATTTTATGACCTTTTGAACTGTAAGTTAAGGTTCTTAATATGATTAACTTAATTTAATAGCCATAATTTATGTCAAAATACTACCATATAAAGAAAGAATATATGCATATTGTTTGATCACTAAAGTTTGCACCATTTTCTCGAATCTGTTTTGGTCTCCAAATATAAAACAGCCATTTTCTTTATTTGAGCACTGGGCTGAACTAGAAGATGCCAACTTGGCCGCCATAGAAATTTAATGAAAATATCGTTCTGTTTACTGAAATATCTCAAGCGTTTATATGTTGAACACAAGTTTGACCACAAATGTGGATTCAGGAAAATCCGTTTCTTTCTCAAAACATTTTCTACTTCAGCATACATGTATTGGCACCCATTTGATCAACTGAGATGATCGACGGTGGCCTCTTAGCAAGAGATTTGTTAAATGTAGGCTATTTGAATGTACTTTGTGACACGCAAATTACTTTAACTAGAATAGGAGGACAGAACGAGGGCCAGGGTGGGGTTTTAGATGATGATTGAACCCAGGAGTGTAGAACGAAGAACACCAAGCCAGCCAGCCAGCCCTCTCGGCGACTGACATAACTTCTCGTCTCACAGCTCGCGGCAAGGTTGCTCTGGGAGTAGGTCGGTCGCACCACCCACGCTTCGTCTGATTTTCTTACGGAAAATAACCTTGTGAAAAGCCTTTTCACCTTCCAGAATCTGGTTGGAAAATATATCTTACTGGGGGGTGTAAGTAATTCATGCTATACAAGTTTGTTGTGTACCTAGAAAACGGGAAAATCAGGAAATTTGGTGATACAGAGAGGAGTTAGACCAAAAAAACTCGTTGGAATGTTCAGATATTCACGACAGTTTCTGTTTTGACAAGTCGGAGAATTTTTGGTGGTCAGGGGAAACGGAGAAATGTCGGAAAATTTAATTAATTATAGGAAAAATCAAAGGATGTAGATACTTAAAAAAAAATCACTAAAACTAGAATCAAATATTAATTATTGCATGCAAACAAAATGCATTGTCTAGATATTCTAAGATGAAAGCAAATTTTCAAAGTGTCAAAAATAATAGGCTTACCTAAAACGTTTAATAATATACAAAATAACTCATAAAAATGTTGTTATTTAGTAGCAACTATCATTTAAAAAAGCCAATACGAAAGCGATCAACGTAATAAACAAAGAAATCGTCATTTAGCATTAAAACTGTAAAAAGGTTGGCAGGGAAAAAAAGTTGAAATGAATTTCCTGAAAACCTGGAAAAATTGAGGGATTTTATAATCAAAATTTTGTATCACTGAAATTTTTGAAATAAAATTTGAGATATCAAGTAGAAGAGCCCAGCCCATTTTTTCTCTCCGAATTATTTAATTTTGCGAATTATCGACATGTTTATCTTTAATGATCTCTCTGTCAATAATTAAATAGAAACAAATTGAATAACAATATTTTTTATTTATAGCTTTTCATATTATAAAATACCAAGATAATTAATTTTCTTTAGCTTAGAAAACCTATTAAAATCAGGGAATTTTAAAACTTAAATTCCCTGACTCATATTTATTCATTAAACTAATGTGGTGGGGTAAGTTAAAATTTAGAGAAAATATACCCGCACTGTGTGGAGTCAGATGTAAAAAGTACAATCACCCGGGGGTCAAATCCCAACCTATCCGTTACCGGCAAACCAGACTAATTTGGACAGAGTGCCTATCGGTGTGGGTGAAAAGGCAGTAGATTCTGAAACGAAATGTCTTGGTTCAATTCTGGGTGCATTTAGGGATTTTTTCTACAGTGTTTACCCATCCTCTTTTCAGGTGAATTATTTTTATAAATCTCGCTTTTACCATCCTTTTCCCTTAGGCTGCAGTACACAGCCAAATGAATGGTATGGACACATAGGGCCAGTTTCATAGTCAAATTTAGTACGCCTCAAGTGCGGTGCTACACTAAGTACATGACGACACCTACCTAAACCAGAATGGAATGGGCCAGTTTCCTATGTGAGTACGGCCCATTCCATTCGAGTTTAGGTAGGTGCCGTCATGTACTTAGTGTAACGCCGCACTTGAAGCGTACTAAATTTGACTATGAAACTGGCCCATAGTTGTTAGAATAACCGACCACAAGTCCAGGGGACCCTGGTTCGAGTTTAGGTGGGACTAAGATGTATATGAGCTCGTCTTGCGCTCTGTTTAGTAAATATCTGTACGCCGAGGGTTTAACATTACGCTTAGTTCCTTTAGGTTAAGCTAATTTTCTAATTCGTTTGTTAATGAAGTGTTTGTTTAAAATCGCACGTTCAGTACAATACAAATGTGAGCTATAAGTTCGTGTATCACATCATTTATTTACTGACTAAACAGAACACAAATACTACCTTTGACGATATGAGTCGGAATATTGATTTTTATACATCTAATGCGTTTAAAAATAAAATTTCAGTCAATCAGCTTAACATTTAGGGAAACCGAACAAACGTTTCCCGATAATGTATTTTAAGCCTTCACTGGGAATCGAACCGTTCATCCTTATACTACTAAACAGAAGTGTTTTAACGATAGAGGGTAGAAACTATAATTTCTGTTTTGTTAACGTACCCGTTTGAAGTTAGATGTCGATCTCGAGCGCTTATTTCTATATAGGCCTACGCTAATTCGGATGACCGAACCTACGGTTTTAACGCGAGAAGGTGTTTTTTTAGCACCTGGAAGAGCATTAGTCACTTAGCAGTTCACGCGTACGAACTTCTTGTGAGCCTAAGAGGTAATGTGGGGGATTAGACAGATAGTCAAGAAATGTTGATATCACCAAATGAAGAAAATTAAACTCTTTGTTTCTATTAGCGTAATGTTTGATTTATTTTGGAAAAAAAAAGTTGTAACACAAAAACTGCACAAACAGTGCCGTTAACTCTTTCCCCTTCCTCACCAACCATATCCAGTAGTCGATCCTCGGTAGTCAACCAATCTCCCAGTTGAGGTCAAAAGGAGGAATGGCTTTTCTCCGAATCTCGACAAACACATGTTTAACCTTACCCTAAGTTATATCTTCATGTTGGTTGATCAGTGGGTAGTGACCAACCAGACCATCAGTAAATTAATTACACCTTTCATTTGCAACCCGAGCTAGATCGTGCGGTGATTAATCCGTCAGGTGTTGGTCCTTCTTTTCCAAATATGTGGTCTCCCTTACGTACCTACAAGACCAGTGAAGAGTGTCTCACGTGCGTGTACGCTACCTGCGAGACCAGTGAAGAGTGTCTCACGTGCGTGTACGCTACCTGCGAGACCAGTGAAGTTTCTCACGTGCGTGTACGCTACCTGCGAGACCAGTGAAGTTTCTCACGTGCGTTTACGCTACCTGCAAGACCAGTGAAGTTTCTCACGTGCGTTTACGCTACCTGCAAGACCAGTGAAGTTTATCACGTGCGTTTACGCTACCTGCAAGACCAGTGAAGTTTCTCACGTGCGTTTACGCTACCTGCAAGACCCGTGAAGAGTGTTTCACGTGCGTGTACGCTACCTGCGAGACCAGTGAAGTTTCTCACGTGCGTGTACGCTACCTGCAAGACCCGTGAAGAGTGTTTCACGTGTGTGAACACTACCTGCAAGATCAATGAAGTGTCTCACGTGCGTGTACACTACCTGCAAGACCAGTGAAGAGCGTCTCACGTGCGTGTACGCTACCTGCAAGACCAGTGAAGAGTGTCTCACGTGCGTGTACGAAACCAGCCAGACCAGTGTCACACTTGCTGGGATGTTACTGGAAGGAAGTGTAACGCGTGTGGCAAGGGCATCGACCTTTGGGTTGTAGCCCTATCGATCCCGCCTTGCACTTGGCTGGCTGGCTGGCCGTCCGGGCGGGCCTCTCTCTTACTCCCCTCGCCGCGAAAACTAGACACGTTATTTGGCAGGGCAGGGTGATTCTTTTACATGTAAATGAATGGCAGGATCCCCGCGGGGAATTAAATGATCCACCTCATAGTCCTGTATATTGGACAGTTTTTAAGCGTCGGCTAGTAAGATTGTGTCTACTTTCCGCTTAAAACCGGTGTTGTCACTTTTAACATTAAAATAAACTAATTATATAAATTTGGACACGCCCAAAGTGACAACTCGTTAACTTTGTTTTAATGTTTAACGATGTTGCCTACTTGCCGCAACTTGACTTAGTGCACCTAAGGACTCTAAACTTTATTATAATAATACACCAATGTACGAAATAGAAAGAGAGGAGGATAGTGAGCAGTTCACCCTATGAGGCCTCATTGTTTATCTACTGATAACACATCCCCTCTTCCTCTGACGGAACTTATACAGTAACTATACTTTTTGCTCCTTAAAATCATTGAGTTGCTTTTTAAACTTACCTATTTCTTGTTTCCTTTTTTGATCCACATTTTGGCAGGAAGACTCCTCCCACAGGACATTTTCATGACCAAGCCTAAATAGCCTAAGTTGTAAAAAAGACATTGACAAAAAACTACTTAAACATAAAAATATTCATTTTGTTGATAGGAGTACATTTTCATAATACACTTCAAATATATTTACTTTTTATATTGCTACTACCGTCTGAGATGGTAGGATAGTATATGAACATGTTCCAGTAAATTTTTCGAAACATTTATCGATTGCGCCCTAATAAGTGATGTGTCTGGTTTGGGAGAAATTGCCACCTTTAAATTATTGAATAAACATATAAATTTAGTACATAGTTTGTCGGGAAACATGTGTATGTGTGTTTAAAGGGGTTGAGAGATCAGAAGTTGTTACCAAATACTTAGGCCAATCTTAGAATTATTTTAATTATTTAATACTGAAAGTAAAATTCAAACAAATAATGGCAATTATAGATGGTCCAGCAAAATTTTCAAAAAATTATATCCTGGGGAAGAGGATGTATTCATTAAGGGTGTGATTATATTAGGCAATATAAGTAAAGTGAGAGTGTATGGAACACGAGTTAAGTGTTTTTTTGTTGCAGTTTTATACCTCCCCTCCCCCCCCCCCAAACAAATAGAATATTGCTTCAATAGGGGCATAAAGTTTAATTTTCTTCACATGGTGATATCAACAGTTCTTGAATATCTGTCATGAGCATAGCGTAATTAGACAAGGAACTTTTTAAATGAAGAGAAAAAGTTGTCATTAAATACAAGACAACCTTGACAACTGTTGAGGCCAGTACGTGAAGACCATTTAACTCAATGTTTCCACTGGAGAATTACTTGATTTATTTTGAACAAAATAAAAGTTTTGCTATAAAAGCTGCCAAAATACTGCCCTTAACTCGCGTTCCCTACACTCCCACCTTAAATAAACCTGTTGATCGGTCAGTCGCTGAAACACACAAATGGCTTGGTGGGCCACCTGACGCCCGCGGCCATCTAGTTGGGCACCATTGCCTCGCCTAATAAAATGCGGTCAAGTTTGTGCGTTGTCAGGTTCAGTCTGTCATGGCCTTTTATTCGAACTTGTGGGATAAACACAGCCACTAGGCCGTCAATATATTAACTTGTTTAGTGAAAGGAACCTCACCGGTTATCACGAGGTCTAAGGTGTCAAGCTCGCATCTTAGTGGATTTTCTGTGACGGGGCAAGTTGAGGTTTGAATGGCGTCCAGGTGCTTTGAGGGAGGGCTTTTCAAATCTGATATATAATTTTGTGGTATTCTTCACATATCCACTTCGTGCCAATGTTGGCGCACTTCATCTAATATTTACATTTCTCATTCTAACCCCTTAGATTAAGATGTTGATGGTGATTATGTTTGATGTAGTAATGATAAAAAAAACTTATCAGGAAAGGGAATCGAACAATTATGCTTTATTTTGGAAGGCAGACTCATTCCTTATTAGGAAAGTTGGCGGCTGACATCCGTAATGTGTTTGGTATTGTATAATCTGTCCATAATAACTTTGCCATTTTCTACCGGTTCAAAAATTGCTAAAAAAAAATCCCATTCGCTCAGTATTTATGTTCAACTTGACGCTGTAAATTACTTCTTTTACCCAAGTGATGCAACCTATTAACCCCGTGATTTACAAACAATTTCTATTTCTTTAGTAAATTTTCATATGTCAAGAAAGACTCAAGTTCGAACCATCTATACTTTCTCTTTGTAGCAGATCCAGTCTCGAGGGCTCGATCTACCGCGACGCGATTGTAAAGGGTTGTTGGTTGTCATGGATACGGCGAGAGATCCACGTGGCTCGCTCGCTTTATTAAAACCCGTTACGAAATTCGAGGGGAGGCGCGGAGGTGCTGAAACCCGTCTTTGAACGCCAGGAGTACGTATTTCCTCGTCTCTTTTAAATGGGGTGTTTTACAATTCAAATTCAATACCTTGCATGACAAGACTTATAAGAACCAAGTTATTGAAACTAACGTTAAGTGCGGATGACTAAGTGACATTCGATTAACAGCAGCTCTCCACTAGCTTTAAATCATCATCCAATGGAGAACTGTTTTAAATCGAATGAGCTTCATTGCCTCGGGTCGACCTCAGTCATCTGGGGGCTTATTATTATTATTATTATTAGCACCACCCCGTCTTACTACCCGTTCGGGTTATACCCACTTACGCTAATGTGTAATGGTAGGGTGATTGTGAGATGAAATGAAGGACCTACAGTTTAATGTGGAATCCGAACCACGGTGGAGACCTGGCATTCCACACATTCACAAGTTGTGATTAATACACGTCTTGTCAGAGGTGAAGGAAGGGTTTGGAAATCAGATAAATCTGTGCTGGGTGCGAGGTTTGAACCCCGGACTCCGGTCGTCATCTTGGGGTAAAGTACTCGCCTCAGGACCCGATGATCGTTGATATAAACCCAGAGTGGTTGACTGTTTTTCCTTGAGCGATAACATTTCGTAGCACAACTTCCTTTGGAGGAAAATTAGAGTATTTTGTCCCATGTCGATTGTGGCATATAAAAGAACCCTGGGAGGTATGTGAAAATACTTTTTCCGGCAAAATTTATTGGCCCTTTCGTGCTCTCTCATAGAAATCCTAATGTGCTAATATAATATAATAATAATAATTGGTTAAGAAAGTGCACGTTAAATACCACAAATAAATAAATAAAAGTCTAGCACAATTGTAGAAGACTGATGTAAAACAAAGTATGGTATTGATAAAATATAATATCCAAACAACAGGGATGTACAAAGTTTAGAAAACTTTACCTCGCTTCAAAAATAACTTCAATGTTACGAAATCTCGTCAGTAAAAATATTGACAGCCAGAATACACAAATGTTTAATAAAAAAAAACTGTTGTATACACTTCGTTTACTCTGAAGGGTAGAATATTTACCTTGAACAATTACCGAATGGTCCTTCCTATCTAATAAACTGCCCTTTGACCTTAAATTATCGGAAATTTCGGCCGTTCCAACTGGTCAATGAGTAACACTAAATAATCATTGCTACACCATTTCCCCTTTCCCCCAATATTTTCCTACGGTGTTCTCGGTCGAAGCTCGAACTCTGGCCTCCTGAGCCGGTCAAGCACCCTAGATCCTTGCACAAACACCCTATTAAGTTTTACTGATTTCAGCTCAGGCTGAATGACCAGGGGTAGACTGGAAGATATCCCGGTGGGCCGGTTTTATATGAACTTTAAACTAGATAAATTCAAACAAGTTATTTAAAAATATATATATATATTTTAATACAAATATTTGGTGAGTTAGGTCTTGGGTCTTAAGAGTGCCCTGAATACATCATTAGTGAAGATATACGATGACATTGAATTTAAAACCGTCCTGTTTGTTGTTTACAAGTAATTTCTTGAGACAGACATAAAATCAACCCAAGTAGCGAGTGGAGGATCATTTTAAAAACTTAAATATATTAATAAAGACACCCATCTGTTGTCTTTGAGCATTTAAAAACACTTTTGCTTGTGCTAGAAAGTAGAAACTTATCGTCAATAATGTAGATGTAATGGCCTTATGGTTATTAAGAACATAAACATATTTCATCTCACCACCTCAACTTAGACTGAGGCGTAGCTTCAGTGGTAGATATTAATATATGCTAAGGGCCATCATATTTGTAGTCCCGGGCGCTTGGATTCATAATCATGTGACATGTATGTAGGTCTCACTTTTCAGAGCTAATCATCATCATTATGAACTGTTCTCAGCCTGTGGTTTGGTCAGTTTAGTATATAACTCCCTCTTTCTTTCACCATTATTATTACTCCTTTAACCGCTTCGGTGGCCGCACTGTCTAACGCGCTACTCACGCCAGTCGACTAAACTGCCGATGACGGGGAGATCTGGGTTCGAATCCCGGTCGGGTGTACTGAGGGTGGTTTTACTTTCTCCCTTACACTTATTTGAAATGAACTCTTCCTATTCACTAAAACCTAGCGTAATTACACAGACGTATAATCCGAACGGCCAGTAAGACTCAATGCTAAAAAAAGAATCACTCCTTTATTTGCTTCCATTCTTCTCCTCTCACTCTCACACTTGCTGTTATCTGCTCAGGCCTCAGAGATAAAACCTATATTTAAAATAAATTACTAAAATAAAATCTTACCAATTCAGAGGTATAAAATTATGCTCTTACTTTACGAAAGTTCCTTCCTATCAAAATCTTCCTATTTTATGAATAGTGGCAATCATAAAAACTAGTGTGTAATTTGAAGATTAGTACAATTTATTTTACAGCCATGTTTATAAAATACGGGCGCGTGCGTATTTAAGATAAAATTATAAAAATAAAACTCCATGGACAAGAGAAATTAAATATTTTTGCTATGAGGAGAAAAAAAAAGCTGAATATATTTTGTGTTATAGGCTATATGTTTCTATCCACTATTGAATAAAATAATATGGAGGGTTGGTCCCCTATTTCTGCTTACGTTTTAATTATTACATAAAATAACAATTAAAAAAATATTATTTCATTTCGGTTTGTGATTTTCTTAAGAGCAAAATCGAAAATAAAACTCTCAAAAACGTATCTAAAAAGCAATTATTATCTTGGCTTGATATAATAAGTAGCAATTGGTAAATTAGTAGTTATATAAACTTGTGTAATTGGGAGGGTAAAGATATGATAACAATTGTATCAATATAGATTGATTTACTAAGACTGGTATCTTGCTTGTTTATGACGTAATAGACATGACAAACCAAATATAATTTGTCAGTGGCACCAATCCTTGAACAACTTTGTTTAAACTCACTTTTAAATAGTTTCATTTAATTTATATGGAACTTTAAAAAAAAATAAAGATTCGAGGTTTCGGATTTGGTTTCAGAAAATTTATTTAAGATTCTTACTCGTGAATTAGCTACTAACAAAAGTACTATGGCTCACGAGGACTTAAAACATTCGGATGATTCTAGTAGGTAGTTGTTTTTTTCTTCTCTCGCTACTGGTTATCAGTATTGGTGTCTATCATGGAAGAGACAAGGTCACGAATAAAATGGCTGTCACGTTAGGCTCTGGCGCCACCCGGTTTCCCTGTGACGTAGTTTCCCTCCCTCGACACACGTTCGTGCTGTAACTAAAATTGGGGG